>OZ018390.1:6652046-7252046 GCA_963969525.1 Ontholestes murinus | reverse complement strand
ACAATGATCGCTTAAATCAACTGTAATCTCTCATTTGTCTTACGTCAACTGTTACTTGTTTATTTATCCATTATAAAATGTCATACAGGGTGACTGACGAAAAACCTTTGGTGCTGTATCTCGCTTATTTTTGATCCGATTTGAATAAATAAAACATCAAATTAAATGATTTTTAAAAGACTTTAATATGAACTGTACTGATATTTTTTCTTGCATTCAGTTTTTGACAAAAGACGATCAACTTTTTTTTTTTCAAATTGCACTGTATATATATTTTGTACTGATGTAAACGATTTTATCCATTCATCAAACCGAAGTCGAGAAATTGAGGATTAAAAAAAATAATTAAAAATCAAATACCCATAGTAAACAATATACAGAGCCTATTCTAAATGTCAAAAGTGACAGTGTCAGTCATTGGTACAATACTGCAATGATTTTTAATAATTTCATAATAAAAATGTTGCAAGATTTCAAAAACTGAAAAACGATTTCTGTAGAAGCACAAAATTCTAGTACACTGTTTAAAATATTGCAACATTTTAATTATGAAATAATTAAAAATCGTTGCAGTATTTTATCAATGGCTGTCACTGTCACTTTTGACATTTAAAATAGGGTCTGTATATTGTTTACAATGGATACTTGACTTTTTATTTATTTTTTTAATCCTCAATTTCTCGACTTAAGTTTGATGTATGGATAAATTTGTCTACAATTTTATATTCAGAAAAAAAATCTCCTTGCGAATCAATAAAAATATATATACAGTGCAATTCAAAAAAAGATGTTGATCGTATTTTGTCAAAAACTGGGTGCGAGAAAAAATAACAGTTCAGATCCTATTAAAGTCTTTTAAAAATGGTTTAATTTGATGTTTTATTTATTAAAATCGGATAAAAAAATAAGCGAGATACAGCACCAAAGGTTTTTCGCCAGTCACCCTGTATATGACAGATGGCTTTTTATAAATAGTCAATCTTAAACTGTTACTGTAAACTGTCATCTATCATCTTTTATATATCAATTTGAATATCTGTCAATTTGCTATTTGTGGATTCTAAATCAGGTATTAATAGTTACCATATAAGATACAAGTACTATATGTGAAAAATCAGGAAAGTAGTACCTATTACGGTTTACGGTCACACTGTCACGTGTCAACTGTCATCCCTATACTGTCATTTGTCATCTAGCCAATATCAATTATTAGTTATTTATCGGAAAAGTACAACTGTTAATTGTCTTCCACCATCTATCACTTTGAAATCCAATACTCGTTTATGTCTGTGTCATTTATCAATATTTAATTAACAGAAAAGTGGCAACTGTTAATTACCATCCATTATCTGTAAATCTGAAAATCAAAAATATGTTATTAGCTGTCAAATGTAAACTTGTAAAAGAAAATTATTGTTAATTTTCGTCGCTTATTTATTGCCCGTGGTCTATTATGTGTCATTTGTTACGTTACATTTATCAACCCGACAATCTGGAATTCTTCAATTGTCATATCTCATTAGTGAATAATCGATTATCGGCTATCAATTGTTAACGCTGTATTAATATGTTGATCTGTCAAAGTCTTAAGTATTATGTCATTTATTAACAACTGATTACCAAACAAAAGGCAAAGTTTTATCGATTAGCTACCAATTCATCAATTTGTCATATGTCATATTTTTTATAGTATCGTTAATTATCAATAGTAACCATGTAAAAGATATGTGAAATCAAAGTTTTTCATCTACAAATAATTTTTCAGTTGTTATATTTCACTGATCAATCATTGATTGTCATCTATAGACAGCTAGCTGTCAACGGTCATCTCATATTTGTTATGTGTCATGTCGTTCGCTAAACAGGAAAATGGCAGTTATTTATTGCTTAAGAGTAACTATTAACTTATCATTTGTAAACTGTTTAGTTAATTGATTGTTGAGGTATTTAAGTGTTGAAAATCCATATTCATTATTTAGATAATAAAACTGTTTGATTTTCAAATTGATTTTATTGTAAACACTACATATGTTTTCTTCACCTGAAGAGGGAACAGTGTGGCGAAACATATGTAGTGTTCACAATAAAACCAATTTGAAAATCAAACAGTTTTGTTATCTAAATAACTGTTTAGTTATTAGAATAATGCAACTGTCAACATCATCTATCAATCCAAAAAATAACACTCGCTTATCAACTATAATTTAAAATTCAAAGGTCAACTGTTATTTATGATCGCTCAATTATCATCTGTGATATATCATCTTTCGTTATATGGGACATCTATCCATCTGACAATCTATAATCCATTAAATTTCATATATTATTACTCAAAAATTGATTACCAAATATTAATAATTATCGCTCAATGGACTGTACTTAACTATCTATCATGGGTCATCTTTTACCATTTTGTTAAATATTGAATACCATTTATAATTTGCCAAGTATTAAAGGTCACCAGGAAAAGAGCAACGTTTATGAATCATCAATTAATTTGTAAATTTTGTATTCGTCAGAAGTCATATATCGCTTGTCAATTGTTGATTGTCAATTATTTTTTAACAGTTATTATACAAAGGACAGCAGAAAAATATCTAACTGTCATCTGACATCCTATGAATATAAGGATATGTAAGTTGTTAGTTTATAATTTTCATTAGTTACCGCTTGATTTGCTACTATTAATAGTTAATATCGCTAAAGCTCAGCTGTCAACTCATCATCTAACAGGTTTCATCTGTCAGTTTGTTACCAAAAAAGACATCGCAACAATTTTATTATTTTTTATCATCTATCTTCTTTCAATCTATCGTTGATTACCTGTCAACTATGAGTTACCAGAAAAGTGGCATTTATCATTTATCACATGTCAACTGTTACTTATTAGCCATCTATCTGTAGATATGACTATCTATTTGACTACAGCAGTCGAAGAACAATCCTAAGCCCCCTACCACTAAACCATGAACTGGAAGATTTGAAATCTTCAGTGTCTGTTACGTACACAAATCCCGAACATTGACGTCACACAAGGCTGACATTTCTAAATATTAAATAATATTAATACCTATGGCGTAATTTTACACTATTTGTCCCTTATTACGGGTAATTTGTTGACAGTTTATCTTTAGTAATAAGGGGGCTATTATCAATTGTCATCACTCATTTGTTTTCTGTCATCAGTCAAATATAAAGTGTCGTTTAAATCTGTGATAGAACACTTGTAAGTCTTCATATTGAATAAGGGAAATAAAATAAGTAACTTTAAAGATTGCTCTAAATTTTGACATTTCTAGACGACGAAAACTTGAATGTCATATTTAACACTATATTTTAAGGTAATCATCAGAATAGAAACTTAAGACCTAATAATAAACAGATCTTAATTTTCGAAATGGCCCAATTGTTGCATAACCGGAATTGATATATTATTTAGCATTTGGTAGTACTCAGATATATTTTACAACTTTCTAAAATAATTATTCGTAATATTCAACTGTAACTGTTTTTTTTTTCTATTCGGTTGTGGGTGGCCCATCCTCCCCTTTTAACAATATAATTGGAGGTTCTGTATGTGTAGGATGGATATGTGTTCACTATGTCACCCTTCAGTTATAACAATATAAACAAAAGGTCTGCAAAAAAAAAAATTGTTTATAGGCGTATATTTTACTGATTGGAGTGTGCAATAGTGGCCACCCACCCGCCCTATATAAATTTAAAGTCAAATAGAGGTTTTATATTCTAAATTCCTGTTCTAAGAGTAAAGTCGTTTTTTTGAAAACCTAACTTCAGTGATAAAAAATCTAAGCAGGTTGGTTTTCTAACCCACCCTCTTGGGCGACGATTACATTCACTTTCATATGAAATGAACCACCTGGAAAAAATTACACGATTGATGCGAAACTTGGTGAAAATAATTGTTTATTCGTTGGTACAAAATGATTAAGCTCTCAATAAAAAGTTTAACCGTTGATTGAAGAATATTTACTTAGAATTTATCACCAGTTTTATTCTGACTTCGGAGCTTGATAGGGGTCGAATTATCGGCATGATAGAAGCAGGTTTATTGTCCCTCAAAATTGACAGAAGAATGGATCGAGATTACAGAACTTTGGCGAAAATATGGTCTTTCTGGTCAGAAGAAGGTATAGAGCGACATCGTCCGGCTGAAAGATGTTCCCAAGTCAGTAACGAACGTGAAGATCGGCTTCTGAGACGAATGGCCATACAGAACCGATTTCAAACAAATAGGTAGGCTGTAAATCACCAGATTTTAATGGGGACCATTTATTGACGAATTTCATCCTTTAGCCTCCATTATTACCTCACATTTAGACGTCTTCCACTAACTCCACCTCAAAAAACCGCTCGCAGGGCTTTGTGTCAAGAGAAGAGTGAATCCAGGTTTTGTTTATGAAAGAATTATGGACGTAGAAGGGTGAGTCGATATTGAGGAGAACAAAGAAATTTAGTTTGTTGAAAGGCTCAATACAGCTTTAACACCGGGTGTCTTGGTGTGGGGTGCAATCACTTTGGGACGAAAATCACCATCTTTAGTGTTCATTCTAGGTATATTAAACGTTCGACTATATATTGATAATATCTTGAATCCCGTTGTGATGTCATTTATTCATACGCTACCTAATGGAATTTTCCAGCAAAGTAACGCTAAACTCCACACTTCAAACGTTACAAGGGTGCTCTTAAAAGAAGCGTATTTGCATATGTTGCTTTGGTCAGCGAGGTCACCTGACTTAAACCCTATTGAGCATGTCTAGGACATAATGAATAAAAGAGTTCGCAACATTCCCAGACCACCTGACAAGTTAGATGGTTTGAGATATCAGTTAGAAGTTACTTGGAATAAGATGCCTCGAGCAGATATAGACCATTTGATTCTAAGTATACCTAGAAGGGGCAATTGTTGCATTGAATTATTATATTTTTTTTTCAGTTAAATTAAAGTTTTTTTTCTTTTGATAGTTTAATTATTTTGTAACAAGGAATTAAAAATTATTTTCACCAAGTTTCGTATCAATCGTATTATTCTTTCTGGGTAGTGCATTTTATATGTAGTCGAGTGTATTAGATATCATATATCATTGATTTTGAAGATGATCAAATAATGTAGGTTCGGACTGAATATTGAAATCAATAAGCCGTGCATATTTAGCGCGTTCTCTCTTGTAACGTAATTACATGTGTAACGCACTTTCTGAATTATGCAAATCGTGTCCAAGCCTTATGACAATGAGCGATGAAAATTACACCTAAATACGGACAGGGGATCGATTTGAATTTTAAATTGCCCGCGATGCCGACTTGGGAATAGAGCCGTGGAAATTTGATAATGACAAGCCTGATAAAATATCTAATTTCGTATTCAAATTAGATGCCGTTCCTGCTGAGTAGGTTTTCTACGCCTTTTGCGGTAATTGGGCTCTACATTTGTTTACATGCTTCTAATGGATGAAATGAGACGATATTAATACGCGGAAGTGCAAAATGTTACTGTTTGTGTTGGTGGATTTAATTTTCATATGTTGATTCTCGTTTAGTTAGCGTTAGACTTAATTTTCCTTACTGAATTGATTTGACTTTACAGATAACTTTTTTAGTAAAATTATGTTTTTACCTTAATCTGTTGGGATCAAAATAGAAACCGGTTTCGAATGGAAAGAAATCAATTAAAAATAAGTGTGATTAATTGATGTAAGTTAAATTTAACATACACAACTAGAGATTTTAATAATGTCAATATTAAACTTTTTTTACGTATAAAAATCTTACCTCATAAATTTATCCGAACGTGTTATTGATAATAGATTTATTAAAGCCATCCCGTTTTCATACATTTTTCGGGCGTGCCCTCAATTATTATCGTTATTTTTTTTTAATTAGATGCGTGCGTACGGCGTTTCGTCATAATTACCTGGCAATTAATTGTGGTAATCGTGAATCAAGTGCAGTTATCCGGTTGCGGGGCGTTGTCGTGTCTTAGCGGTGTTGGCCCGGTCGAAAATTAATGGGAATGACCGGCGGGTAACGAGATTATTTCGGAATCATTTTCGAAAATTTTACTCCGGGTGGGGTTGGGTGGAAGAGAGAGACCGCCGTCGGCGGTCCTCTCAGTGCGTAGTATTTGTTAGACGGTGCGTGCGTAATCGCGCGATGCAATTCAATTGAGAATTGAAATTGTAAAAAAAAAACAAACGTGTTGATGTGTCGGTGATTCATGCTGCTACTGATGTGATTAAGTGACCCGTTTTGGTTTTAATGTGATTCAGGTTTGTTTTTTTATATATAATTGGATTAATGATATACAGTTCGCAGGTAATTTAATGTTAATTAATTATTATAATTATAAGTCGTAAAACCTTATGGTTTAATTAATGTGGGGAATCATTTAATTATTTAATTTAAAATTATACGTATCTATATTATTTCTTATTATTGAATTAATTAGCTAGTTAACTTATATTTAGAGAGTTTTAATAGGATGATAAAATAATGCTTAAAATCCTGTAGGTCTATCAACTAGTTATATATTATGCATTATGCATGAACTCTAAAAATTATTATCCTAGAGCTAAATTTTAATGCTTATTAACCTAAATTTATTAAAACAACTTTTAAATAAATAAGAACAATTATGTTCTTTAATGAGTTAACTAAATCCAGGTTGAAGAAGTATATTTATTTAATATAAATTTGCTCTAAAATAATAAATAAATAAGTTATTAATTATTCTTCCAATCTATCTAAGGCCAATAATGTGTAAAACGATGAAAATTCAGTTCGAACAATTTTTTTCGTGAGAAAAAAATCAAGAAATAAATTATAAACCCCCGTTTTTATTTTGAATTTTTATTCAGTAAAACTCTCGTTAGTGTTTTACTGATTGGAGGGTGGGATAGTGGCCACCCACACACCCTACATATACATTTTTATTTAAATCACTAATACTGCTTTAGTTTCCAGAAAACGTCAGTAGTTTTAGTGTTGATGTTAAGGAATTTATAAAGAGTATTATAGCTTAATTTTATATGTATATGTAGGGTGGGTGGGTGGCCACTATCCCACCCTCCAATCAGTAAAACACTAACGAGAGTTTTACTGAATAAAAATTCAAATTACTATCGAGGGTTTACAATTTATTTCATGAATTTTTTCTCAAGAAAAACTTTTAAAAAAATTAATCGAAGGAAAAATGCGGCCATTTTAATTCCAGTCACAAATTGGCAATTGTTTCATATGTTTATTATTCTAAACAAGGTTATTGTTTTGTAGTAATCTTGTAAATATGACAAATCAGTTTAGATTTTACAATTTTAAAGACAATTTTGATTAAATTTATTACATAAGAGATTTGTGGTTTAAGTTATAATGTATAAGTAGTGTGTAGGTGGTCTACAGCCCACCCTTCATTTATCAAACCATAAATGATTTTTTTCAATAGAGAATTGACAAAATGAAAACAATTACAAATTTACGTCTTAGCGTATTTTATTATTTATTCAGTAGAACCGTCGTTAATATTTTATTGATTGAAGGGTGGGATAGTGGCCACCCACCCACCCTACATATACATTTTCACTTAAACCACTGAAACTGCTTTAGTTTTCAGGAAACCAAAATTAAGTTAGTGTTGATATTAAGGAATTCATAAACACTGTTTTATCTTAAGTTTATATGTATATGTAGGGTGGGTGGGTGGCCACTATTCCACCCTCCAATTCTTATATTACAAATGAGGGTTTATAATTTATTTCTTGATTTTTTCTCATGAAAAAAATTTAAAAAAGTCTGTAGAGGAAAGAATTTTTGTATTAATTACAGCCACAAAGTGGCAATTGTTTTTTATGTTTACCAACTGCGACGAGCTTATTGTTTTGTAGTAATTTAAATAGATTGTATAATATTCAATGGCTTTAATTCCTTGAATGGCTTTCATAGTATTTAATTCAACAAGATTTGTGGCTCAGCCTAAAATATATATCTAGTGTGGGTAGTTGTTTTATAACCCACCCTATATTTTTTTATACTAAACGAAATTTTATGATAACAAAATTTAAAGTTTTCGTGTAATTATATTTGAATATTTATTCAGTAAAACCCTCGTCTATGTTTTACTGATTGGAGGGTGGGATAGTGGCCACCCACCCACCCTACAAATAAATTTTTAATTAAAACACTAATAGTGCTTTAGTTTCCAGGAAACTTTAGTAGTTTTAGTGTTGATGTTAAGGAATTCATAAACAGTGTTATAGCTTAATTTTATATGCATATTTAGGGTGGGTGGGTGGCCACTATCCCACCCTTCAATCAGTAAAACACGAACGAGAGTTTTACTGAATAAAATTCAAATTACAAACGGGGGTTTGTTATAATTTATTTCTTGATTTTTTGTCAAGAGAAACTTTAAAAAAATTGGCTGAAGAAAGAATGCTGCCATTTTAATTCCAGTCACGAAGTGGCAATTGTTTTATATGTTTATCATCCCAATCGAGGTTATTGTTTTGTAGTAATATTTTATATATGCCAAATCAGAATAGATTATACAATTTTTAAGGTAATTCCGTGAATAGCTTTAGTTAAATTTATTACAAAAGAGATTTGTGCTTTAAGTTATAATGTATAAGTAGTGTGTAGCTGGTCTCTAACCCGTCCTTCATTTATGACACCATAAAACAATAAATAAATTCAATAGAGAATTGACAAAATTAAAACAATTAGAAGTTTACGTCTTAACGTATTTTATTTTTTATTGAGTAAAATCGTCGTTATTATTTTATTGATTGGAGGGTGGGATAGTGGCCACCTACCCACCCTACATGTACATTTTCATTTAAATCACTGACACTGCTTTAGTTTCCAGGAAACCAGAATTAAATTAGTGTTGATGTTAAGGAATTCATAAACAGTGTTTTATCTTAAGTTTATATGTATATGTAGGGTGGGTGGTTGGCCACTATTCCACCCTCCAATTCTTATAATACAAACGAGGGTTTATAATTTATTTCTTTATTTTTTCCCATGAAAAAAATTTAAAAAAGTCTGTAGAGGAAAGAATTTTGGTTTTAATTAAAATCACGAAGTGGCAATTTCTTTTTATGATTACAAACTGCGATGAGGTCAGTTTTTTATAGTTATATTGTAAATAGATTAGTTGGTTTAAAACGTACCCTACATTTATTTTATACTAAACGCAATTTTATCAATAGGAAATTGTTGGAATGATGACAAAATTTAAAGTCTTCGTGTAAGTACCATATATTTGAATATTTATTCTGTAAAACCCTCGTTTGGGTTTTACTGATTGAAGGGTGGGATAGTGGCCACCCACCCACCCTACATATACATTTTTATTTAAATCAGTAATGGTGCTTTAGTTTCTAGAAAACATCAGTAGTTTTAGTGTTGATGTAAGGAAATTCATAAACAGTGTTTTTGCTTAATTTTATATGTATATGTAGGGTGGGCGGGTGGCCTCTATCCTACCCTCCAATCAGTAAAACACGAACGAGAGTTTTACTGAATTAAAATTCAAATTACGAACGGGGGTTTATAATTTATTTCTGGATTTTTTTTCTCAAGTAAAACTTTTAAAAATTTGGTCGAAGAAACAATGCTGCCATTTAAATTCCAGTCACGAAGCGGCAATTGTTTTATATGTTTCATCCCAAGCGAGGTTACTGTTTTGAACTAATCTTGTAAAAATGCCAAATCTGAATAAATTTTACAGTTTTGAAGGCAATTGCGTGAATAATTTTGATTTAATTTATTACAGAAAAGATTTGTGATTAAAGTTTTAATATATAAGTAGTGTGTAGGTGGCCTCCAACCCACCCTTCGTTTTTCACACCATAAAAGAAATTTTATCAATAGAGAAATGGCAAAATGGAAACAATTAGAAGTTTACGTCTTAACGTATTTTATTATTTATTGAGTAAAACCGTCGTTAATATTTTATTGATTGGAGGGTGGGATAGTGTACATGTACATTTTCATTTAAATCACTGACACTGCTTTAGTTTCTAGGAAACTAGAATTAAATTAGTGTTGATGTTAAGGAATTCATAAACAGTGTTATATCTTAAGTTTATATGTATATGTAGGGTGGGTGGGTGGCCACTATTCTACCCTCCAATTCATAAATTTCAGACGAGGGTTTATAACTTATTTCTTGATTTTTTCTCATGAATGAAAAACTTAAAACTTGATAAAGTCTGTAAAGGAATGAATTTTAATTTTAATTACAATCACGAAGCGGCAATTGTTTTTTTATGTTTACCAACAGCGATTAGGTTATTGTTTTGTAGTCATATTTTAAATAGATTTTGTAATATTCAATGGCTGTAATTCCTTGAATGGCTTTGATAGCATTTAATTCAAAAAAGATTTGTGGCTTAACCTAAAATGTTGAATGTAGGGTGGGCATGTTGGTTTATAACCCACCCTACATTTATTTTATACTAAACGCAATTTTATCAAGAAGAAATTGTTGAAATGTTTACAAAATTTAAAGTTTTCGTGTAAGTATATTTAAATATTTATTCAGTAAAACCCTCGTTTATGTTTTTCTGATTGAAGGGTGAGATAGTGGCCACCCACCCGCCCTACATATACATTTTTATTTAAATCACTGACACTGCTTTAGTTTCCAGGAAACTAGAATTAAATTAGTGTTGATGTTAAGGAATTCATAAACAGTGTTTTATCTCAAGTTTATATGTATATGTAGGGTGGGTGGGTGGACAATATTCCACCCTCCAATTCTTAAATTACAAACGAGGGTTTATAATTTATTTGTTGATCTTTTTTCATGAAAAAATATAAACTTAAAAAAGTCTCTAGAGGAAAGAACTTTGATATTAATTACAGTCACGAAGTGGAAATTGTTTTTTATGTTTACTAACTGCAATGAGGTTGTTGTTTTGTAATAATATTGTAAATAGATTTTATAATATTGAATGGCTTTAATTCATTGAATTGCTTTGATAGCATTTAATTTGTCAAAGATTTGTGGCTCAACCTAAAATAGATATATAGGGTGGGCAGTTGGTTTATAACTCACCCTACATTTATTTAATCTAAACGCAATTTTATCAATAGGAATTTGTTGATATGATGACAAAATTTAATTTTTTCCTGTAAGTATATTTTAATATTTATTTAGCAAAACCCTCGTTAATGTTATACTGATTAGAGGGTGGGATAGTGGCCACCCACCCACCCTACATATACATTTTTATTTAAATCACTAATACTGTTTTAGTTTCCAGAAAACGTCAGTAGTTTTAGTGTTGATGTTAAGTTATTCATAGACAGTGTTTTGGCTTAATTTTATATGTACATGTAGGGTGGGTGGATGGCCACTATCCCACCCTCCAATCCGTAAAACATAAACGAGGGTTTTATGAAATAAAAATTCAAATTACAAACGGGGGTTTATAATTTATTCCTTGATTTTTTTCTCAAGAAAAACTTTAAAAAATTTGGTCGAAGAAAGAATGTTCCATTTTAATTCCAGCCATGAAGTGGCAACTGTTTTATATGTTTATCTTCCCAAGCGAGGTTATTGTTTTGTAGTAATTTTGTAAATATGCCAAATCAGAATAGATTTTACAATTTTGAAGACAATTCCTTGAATAACTTTGATTCAATTTATTACAAAAGAGATTTGTGGTTTAAGTAATAATGTCGAGGTAGTGTGTAGGTGGCCTTCAACCCACCCTTTATTTATCACACCATAAAATAATTTGTTTCAATAGAGAATTGACAAAATGAAAACAATTAGAAGTTTACGTCTTAGCGTATTTTATTATTTATTCAGTAGAACCGATGTTTATGTTTTACTGATTGGAGGGTGGGATAGTGGCCACCCACCCACCCTACATATACATTTTCATTTAAATCACTGACACTGCTTTAGTTTCCAGGAAACCAGAATTAAATTAGTGCTGATGTTAAGGAATTCATAAACAGTATTTTATCTTAAGTTTACATGTATATGTAGGGTGGGTGGGTGGCCACTATTCCACCCTCCATTACATATTATTATATTTCAAACGAGGGTTTATAATTTATTTCTTGATTTTTTTTCTCACGAAAACAAAAAGCTTAAAGGTTTGCAAAAAATGAATTTTAATTTTAATTACAATCACGAAGTGGCAATTGTTTTTTATGTGGCTCAATCCAAAATGTTGAATGTAGGGTGGGCACGTTGGTTTATAACCCACCCTGCATTTATTTTATACTAAACGCAATTATATCAATAGGAAATTGTTGAAATGTTGACAAAATTTTAAGTTTTCGTGTAAGTTTATTTGAATATTTATTCAGTAAAACCGTCGTTTATGTTTTACTGATTGGAGGGTGGGATAGTGGACACCCACCCACCCTACATAAACATTTTTATTTAAATCACTAAGAGTGCTTTAGTTTCCAGGAAACTTTAGTAGTTTTAGTGTTGATGTTAAGTTATTCATAGACAGTGTTTTAGCTTAATTTTATATGTACATGTAGGGTGGGTGGGTGGCCACTCTCCCATCCTTTAATCAGTAAAACACTAATGAGAGTTACTGAATAAAAATTGAAATTACAAACGGGAGTTTATAATTTATTTCTTGATCTTTTTCCCAAGAAAAACTTTTAAAAATTTGATCGAAGAAAAATTGCTGAAATTTTAATTCCAGTAACGAAGCGGCAATTGTTTTATATGTTTATCATCCCAAACGAGGTTATTGTTTTGTAGTAATCTTGTAAATATGACAAATCAGAATAGATTTTACAATTTTTGATGTAATTCCGTGAAAAAGTTTGATTTAATTTATTACAAAAGAGATTTATGGTTTAAGTTATAATGCATAAGTAGTGTGTAAGTGGTCTCCAACCCACCCTTTATTTATCACACCATAAAAGAAATTTTATCAATAGAAAATTGAAAAAATGAAAATAATTACAAGTTTACGTCTTAGCGTATTTTATTATATAATAATATTGTAAATAGATTTTATAATATTCAATGGCTTTAATTCTTTGAATTGCTTTTATAGAATTTTATCCATCAAATATTTTTGGCTCAATATAACATTTATAAGTAAGTTTTCGTGTAAGTATATTTAAATATTTATTCAGTAAAACCCTCGTTTATGTTTCACTGATTGGAAGGTGGGATAGTGGCCACCCACCCACCCTACATATACATTTTTATTTAAACCACTGACACTGCCTTAGTTTCCAGATAACACATCAGTAGTTTTATTGTTGATGTTAAGAAATTCATAAACAGTGTTATAGCTTAATTTTTTATGTATATGTATGGTGGGTGGGTGGCCTCTATCTCACCCTTTAATCAGTAAAACACTAACGAGAGTTTTACTGAATAAAAATTGAAATTACGAACGGGAGTTTTTTTTTTTTTATTTCTTGATTTTTTTTCTCAAGAAAAACTTTTAAAAAATTTTGTCGAAGAAAGAATGCTGCCATTTTAATTCCAGTCATGAAGTGGCAATTGTTTTATATGTTTATCATCCCAAACGAGGTTATTGTTTTGTAGTAATCTTGTAAATATGCCAAATCAGAATAGATTTTACAATTTTGGATGTAATTCCGTGAAAAACTTTGTTTTAATTTATTACAAAAGAGATTTGTGGTTTAAGTTATAATGTATAAGTAGTGTGTAGGTGGTCTACAACCCCACCCTTCATTTATTACACAATAAATAATTTTTTTTCAATAGTGGATTGACAAAATGAAAATAACTACAAGTTTACGTCTTAGCGTATTTTATTATTTATTCAGTAGAACCGTTGTTTATGTTTTACTGATTGGAGGGTGGGATAGTGGCCACCCACCCACCCTCCATGTACATTTTCATTTAAATCACTGACACTGCTATAGTTTCCAGGAAACCAGAATTAAATTAGTGTTGATGTTAAGGAATACATAAACAGTGTTTTATCTTTAGTTTATAAGTATATGTAGGGTGGGTGGGTGGCCAGTATTCCACCCTCCAATTCTTATATTACAAACGAGAGTTTATAATTTATTTCTTGATTTTTTCTCATGAAAAAATTTTAAAAAAGTTTGTAGAGAAAAGAATTTTGGTTTTTATTACAGCCACAAAGTGGCAATTGTTTTTTATGTTTACCAACTGCGATGAGCTTATTGTTTTGTAGTAATTTAAATAGGTTGTATAATATTCAATGGCTTTAATTCCTTGAATGGCTTTCATAGTATTTAATTCAACAAAGATTTGTGGCTCAGCCTAAAATATATATGTAGTGTGGGTAGTTGTTTTATAACCCACCCTACATTTTTTTATACTAAACGAAATTTTATCAGTAGGAAATTGTTGAAATGATAACAAAATTTAAAGTTTTCGTGTAAGTATATTTGAATATTTATTCAGTAAAATCCTCGTTTATGTTTTACTGATTGGAGGGTGGGATAGTGGCCACCCACCCACCCTACATATACATTTTTATTTAAATCACTAATAGTGCTTTAATTTCCAAAAAACGTCAGTAGTTTTAGTGCTGATGTTAAGGAATTCATAGACACTGTTTTTCCCTAATTTTATATGTATATGCAGGGTGGACGGGTGGCCTCTATCCTACCCTCCAATTAGTAAAACATAAACGAGGGTTTTACGAAATAAAAGTTCAAATTACAAAACTTTTAAAAATTTGGTCGAAGAAAAGAATGTGCCATTTTAATTCCAGTTACGAAGTAACAATTGTTTTATATGTTTATCATCCCAAGCGAGGTTATTGTTTTGTAGTAATCTTGTAAAAATGACAAATTATAATGGATTTTACAATTTTGAAGGCAATTGCGTGAATAATTTTGATTTAATTCATTACAAAAGAGATTTGTGGTTTAGGTTATAATGTATAAGTAGTGTGTAGGTAGCCTCCAACCCACCCTTCACTTATCACACTATAAAATAATTTTTTCAGTAGAAAATTGACAACATGAAAACAATAAGAAGTTTACGTCTTAGCGTATTTTATTATTTATTCAGTAGAACCGTCGTTAATATTTTATTCATTGGAGGGTAGGATAGTGGACACCCACCCACCCTATATATACATTTTCATTTAAATCATTGACACTACTTTAGTTTCCAGGAAACCAGAATTAAATTAGTGTTAATGTTAAGGAATTCATAAACAGTGTTTTATCTTTAGTTTATATGTATATGTAGGGTGGGTGGGTGGCCACTATTCCACCCTACAATTCTTATATTACAAACGAGGGTTTATAATTTATTTCTTGATTTTTTCTCACGAAAAAAAACTTTAAAAAGTCTGAAAGGAAATTAATTTTAATTACAATCACGAAGTGGCAATTGTTTTTTATGTTTACCAGCTGCGACGAGATTATTGATTTTTAGTAATATTGTAAACAGATTTTATAATTTTGGTAGTTGGTTTATAACCCACCCTACATTTATTTTATACGCAATTTAAAATTTAATTTATAACGGAGGTTTATAATTTATTCCTTGATTTTTTTTCTCAAGAAAAATTTGATCGAAGAAATAATGCGGCCATTTTAATTAGAGTCACGAAGCGGCAATTGTTTTATATGTTTATCATCCCAAGCGAGTTTATTGTTTTGTAGTAATCTTCTAAAATTAAATTAGTGTTAATGTTAAGGAATTCATAAACAGTGTTTTATCTTTAGTTTATATGTATATGTAGGGTGGGTGGGTGGCCACTATTCCACCCTATAATTCTTATATTACAAACGAGGGTTTATAATTTATTTCTTGATTTTTTCTCACGAAAAAAATTTTTAAAAAGTCTGAAAAGAAATTAATTTTAATTACAATCACGAAGTGGCAATTGTTTTTTATGTTTACCAGCTGCGACGAGATTATTGATTTTTAGTAATATTGTAAACAGATTTTATAATTTTGGTAGTTGGTTTATAACCCACTCTACATTTATTTTATACGCAATTTAAAATTTAATTTATAACGGAGGTTTATAATTTATTCCTTGATTTTTTTTCTCAAGAAAAATTTGACCGAAGAAAGAATGCGGCCATTTTAATTAGAGTCACGAAGCGGCAATTGTTTTATATGTTTATCATCCCAAGCGAGTTTATTGTTTTGTAGTAATCTTCTAAAAATAACAGAATGGATTTTACAATTTTGAAGGCAATTGCGTAAATAATTTTGATTTAATTTATTACAAAAGAGATTTGTGGTTTAAGTTATAATGTCTAAGTAATGTGTAGGTGGCCCTTAACCCACCCTTTATTTATCACACCATAAAATAATTTGTTTCAATAGAGAATTGACAAAATGAAAACAATTAGAAGATTACGTCTTAGCGTACTTTATTATTTATTCAGTAGAACCGTCGTTTATTTTTTACTGATTGGAGGGTGGGATAGTGGCCACCCACCCACCCTACATATACAGTTTTATTTCAATCACTAATAGTGCTTTACTTTCCAGAAAACGTCAGTAGTTTTAGTGCTAATGTTAAGGAATTCATAAACAGTGTTATAGCTTAATTTTATATGTATATGTAGGGTGGGTGGGTGGCCACTATTTCACCCTCCAATCAGTAAAACACGAACGAGAGTTTTACTAAATAAAAATTCAAAGTACAAAGAGGAGTGTATTATTTATTTCTTGAATTTTTTCTCTAGATACTCTTAAAAAAAGTTGTTCGAAAAAGAATGCTGCCATTTTAATTCCAGCGATGAAGTGGCAATTGTTTTATATGTTTATCATCGCAAGCAAGGTTATTGTTTTGTAGTAATCTTATAAATATGCCAAATCAGAATTGATTTTACAATTTTGATGGCAATTGCATGAATAACTTTAATTATATTTACCACAAAAGAAATTTATGGTTAAAGTTATAATATATAAGTAGTGTGTAGGTGGCCTCCAACCCACCCTTCATTTATTACATTATAAAAGAAATTTTTTCTGTAGAAAATTGACAAAATGAAAACAATAAGAAGTTTACGTCTTAGCGTATTTTATTATTTATTCAGTAGAACCGTTGCTTATGTTTTACTGATTGGAGGGTGGGATAGTGGCCATTCTCCCACCCTACATATACATTTTTATTTAAATCACTAATGGTGCTTTAGTTTCCAGGAAACTTCAGTAGTTTTAGTGCTGATGTTAAGGAATTCATAAACAGTGTTATAGCTTAATTTTATATGTATATGTAGGGTGGGTGGGTGGCCACTATCCCACCCTCTAATCAGTAAAACACGAACGAGAGTTTTACTGAATAAAAATTCAAATTACAAACAGAGGTTTATAATTTATTCCTTGATTTTTTTCTCAAGAAAAACTTTAAAAAATTTTATCGAAAAAAGAATGCGGCCATTTTAATTCCAGTCATGAAGCGGCAATTGTTTCATATGTTTATCATCCCAAGCGAGGTTATTGTTTTGTAGTAATCTTGTGCAATTTCTATTTCGGTTTTGCAGAATTGGTCAGCATTTCTTCTTTTATTTTATTGAACTTGTTTTCCGTCCTTAACAGAATAGATCGTAAATTAAACACTATTGTCTCTGTTATTCTTTAAAAAAATATATGGCAATGACATCTCAAGGTGAAAAGGCAAGGACTCTACGCACTGGCCGCCTTATTCGGATTACCACCATTCACAGACATGCTAATACCATTCTAAAATTTAAAAAAAAACGCAGCATTTCCATATAAAAAAATTAAAACAATTTTAATCCTTCGATAAGAAGAAACCAAATATATATTATAATGGCACATTCAAATGTCATTTTTCATGTCCATGTATGCACAAGAAAAAAAACATAACAAAACGCCTACCTTTCACCAAAACTGGACTTTTAAGACAATTACGCAACCTTAATTAGGAATCGACGGTATTATCTCGAATTGCCGTTTAAATGCGTAAGTGGATAATTTGAGTGATTTATTGGATAATTTTTCCTGTCGTTACCGTGCTCAAAATCACCGGATCCTTCTAGAATTTTTAATCGTTTCACTTGTCCGAAAACACTATTATTTATTATGATTTAAATTCCTTTAAACATGATCATTAAATTCCGACAATAGGGCCATAACCTGACCCCTTTATTCTCATTAAGGGCATAAAATCTCGGCGTCGGTATCAAGCACCACGGATGAGTGTTTTTTTTTTCACTCACTTCTCCAGGAGAATTAATAAAGGTCATTAATATCCTCTCTACTCCTCTTCTGGTGGAGTAATGAAATCACTTCACGTTTTCATTAAATCCCGTGAGATCATCGGCATCGCCCCGCCACGGTTATTGCAGGTGGGATCCTCGAAAGGATAGAGTTTAATCATCCGACCGACATGGGTCGGGTTTACAACCGTGGACCAATTTGTATTTGAAGTCTAAACAATCCCGGTAGCTACTTTAAATTTTTAAATAGTTACTACGCCCACAGCGCCGGATATATTCGTTCGTGCGTGGGATCAATGAAAAGGATATTATGTATTAATTAGCACGGATTCGGAATTCACGATAGTTTAATTGATTTTACGGGGAATTATCGATGTCAACGAGTCATTGTCGGTTTTGGTAACTTCATTATTGAAATGTTTGGAGAGTGCGTGGGACGAGGTCGAGTTTGCACGTTCGCCAAATGCAAACTGTTTATGGGTGAGAGTATTAAAGCTTTGATCTCGATAATTGCTGTTGTTGAAGTATTAGAATTCAATTTTCGTGGCAGTAATGTGCGCGCTTATTATTCACTTCATGTTTGATGTAGATTAGCTAGCTTTTATACCTGTTTTCCTTTTCCTTATTCATTTTGATACAGATTATACAGGACTACAAAAAAATATTTCTATACATTAAATTGTATAAAGATAATATTAGTCTAGTTCTTGAAATTAATAGTAGTGTAATTATGAGTATAGTTTATATTACTAATTACATTTTCCATTACAAATGCTTCATATGAAATAAAACAGTCTCAAAAAGAAAGTTTTAATTTAGTGAACCAATTAATCCACCTATCAAAAATGTGTTTATTAATTATTAAACTATACAATTTGCGAATTTTTTTTCTTAATAATAATGTTAACTTAATTTATTCGAACACTAAAATTTCTTATAACGACTTTTTGATGTATATTTTCTTTCAGAAAAGTTAGTCTATTAGTTTAAACTTTACATTTGAGAAAACCGCGCACAAAAAAGTCCTTAGGGATCAAATTAGGACTGTGTGGAGGCCAATTTATGTTACCTCTGCTAAAGTTCAATTTGGAGGGAATAAATTCCTAAGAGGCAGACTAGAAATTGGCATATCCAACCCGCCCCTAAGATTAGTTGCATTCACGCAGGAAACTAAAGAAATATAAACTTACATTTTGGTTACCCTGTACAACACATAGCAAAAATGATAAGGTTTCATTTTAAATACTAGTATTATATATAACACCGTGCGACTTTACAATCAAATTAGAACAAAGTAAATTTCTTCTATAAAAGTTAAAATATGAAATAAATATATAGGACATTTTCTTCAAGGCTTCTGAAGCAATTTTTTGAATTTGCTAATAATATTGCTCATTTTAATTTGTCAGTATTGTTTTTGTTATGTACAACTTAAGTAAATAAAACAAATTTGCAGATTGTTGAATTTATGCTATTTTAATCAACAAAATATTAATTATAAGCACACAAACAATCTGAAAAATAAATATTTATAACAACCGAAAGGATTATGTATTCATTTGAAATTTCAAAACGAATTTTCTCGACAATTATAAAATATCGACACAGCACAATATAAATTATTAATTAAAATCCGACGCATAATTGAAATTCATTTATTCTGGGTAAATGTGTCGCAGTTATTATCGGTCGGCGGAATTGATTATTGAAGTATATATGTTACTGGGAGTGTAACAGCGGCCCGTTTTTGTATTGGTAATAGCCAGATAATTACGTGAATAATAAATGCCGCCCACGTGGGAATTGAATTACCACAATTGCCAATAATCGCGGCTGATAGTTTTTAGATTCTGTTGATATTATATAAATCTGCATTAACATTATACATTATACAGCAGTGTGTGTAATAATAATTTTAATTGGATTTGAATATATGTTTTTATTAATTATAAAATATATTAAAGTCCTTTAGTTTGCTGTGGAATATTAACTAATAATTTAATAGAATAAAGAAGTGATATCATAAAAAAATAAATATTCTATAAACATATTTATAGTTAACGCAAAATTTTAATATACGTAATATACGAGGGCAGGTCAAATATAAACTAGAATTTTCTATTTAATGGCTGCTAATTGAAGTGTTATGCCTGGTACCGCTGAATGTGTTGGGGTGATTGTCAAGATGAGGCGTGGTTATTTCCGCCAGTAAGACCATTTCTGAGCACAAGGAAAATACGTCTATTGAGTAACGTATCATCATTAAATTTTTGGCGCCGGAAGACGTAAAACCGTCTGAAATTTTTTGCCGTCTACACTACACAGTTTGATGATAATACGCTTTTGAAAACTCAAGTTTACGAATGGCATAAAAAAAATTAAGTAACCGCATAATGGTAGAAAACGTGAGTCTTGCACGCCCATCGCAAACGAGAATTACTAAGGTGAACATTTATGCTATCCGTGAATTGACCGGCGACTTTCAGTATACAAAATAGGTCATTTCCATTGAGCTGGGATAATGAAAATTGTCGACAATGTGGATTCCTCACCTGCTGATGGAAGATCATAGAGCGCTGTTTGTTAAAAGCTTTGGCACGATACAAATCAGGGGCTAATGATTTTTTTAAAGTCACATTGCCACTTGTTATGAGACTTGGAAGCATCATTACACCCTAGAATCTTAACAAGCAAGCATGAAGTTGAGACAACCTTGAAAAGCTCCAGCTCGAAAAGCCAAAACTCGTCTGTCTGCGGGAAATGTTCTTGTAACTGTATTTTAAGATAGACAAGATAGAATTTTGTGCTGTGTGTGGCCGAGCATTGCCATGAAAAAAAATCACACTTCGTATTTTCTGTCGATAAGCTAGTTTGTCTTCATCAAGGAGCTTCACTGTACGTCACTCATGAAGGAGAAACCGCTTGTTGATTTCCTTCGTGGATCACTTATCTTATCGACAGAAAATATGAGGCATACCCATCTAAAGTATGATTCTCCTTCATAATAACGCTCGGCCAGACATAGCTGAAAATTTATTTAGATATATTGAAGCACTCGCCCTAGAACCCCATATGACTTTCAGATGTTTAGTTTACTCAAAGACAAATTGAAAGGACGCCGTTTTCACAGTATCCGGTTTATAGTTGATTCACCCTCATATTATTATTTTCCACATTAAGATCTACCAATCAACAATGGTTCTAAATTCTACTTTGCAAATTTTCTTTTGCATTTACAATCACTTTTAGGTCCTTAAAATATTTTTTTTCATGATTAAATTAATATAAATAAAGCATCTTTATTTAATCCTAAGACAAAGACTAGTGTAGATTCAATCAAGCTGAATTATTTTTTCCATAAAAGAATGCTTCTCTCAAAAAACAATAAGTTATAAAGCCTAAAGACTTAAGACTTTAATATTAGAGAATTAAATCTAAGGACTTTACTCTTTAGTCCTTGATTAATATTAAATGCTACAGACTGAAGACAGATTATTTACATCTTTCATTAGGAAATTTTCAACAATTTATTGCTATAGCTTACCTGATATTTCCAGCAAGTCTTTCTCACCAGGAATCTCTCTTCTAATTTGCTAGAATTCTTAAAGGTCTAATATTGTTCTTCCAGTTTATTTTCAACATTTTTTACATTTTTAGAGATTTGAAGTTCATTTTCAGGACGCGAGAATGTAAAAGTTCATTTTCAAGTAGCGAGAATGTTAAGGTTCTAAAATTTTTTAGCAATTTTTATTCTAAGTTTTTGGCATTTAGTATTTTCTATAAATTTAAAAGTTTTTAACTTATCCAGCAATTCTTTTGTTTTCAACTATATTTTGCTTTCTATTAGTAAAACTTTCCAACATGTTACTTCTCCAGAAATCTCTTTTCCATCTTGCAAACATTTTTTTGGAAGGTTGAAATATTTTTCAGTAATTGTTCTTAGAATTTTACATTATTTCTTCCTCTTTTATTTTATTTATTTAATTTTCAATAAATTTCTCTTTTTAAGATTCTCATTTTTTTACTAATTCAAAAGATTGAGAATTTTCTAGAAATTTTACAAAACTTCCGCTGTTTCTTTCTTCATAAAAGAAGAGCTTTTCATATTTTTTTCTTTTTGTTTCTTTTTTCCAGTTTATTTTCAACATTTTTTACATTTTTAGAGATTTGATGTTCATTTTCAGGACGCAAGAATGTAAAACTTTGTTTTCAAGTTGCGAGAATGTTAAGGTTCTAAAACTTTTTAGCAATTTTTATTTTAGGTTTTTTCCTACCAATTTAAAATATCAAAAGACTTATCCAAAGAGTCCTCCATACTTTTGAACAATTTTTTGCTTCCTATTAGCGAAACTTTCCAACAATTATTCTTCTCCAGAAATCTCCTTTCCAACTTGCGAACATTTTCTTCGAGGATTGAGATATTTTTCAGTAATTGTTCTCATAATTTTACATTATTTCTTCTACTTTTAGATAATTTTCATTAAATTTTTCTTTTTAAATTGGTAGATTTTCTTTGAAGATTCAACATTTTTTTCAGTAATTTTGTTTCCTGATTTTTTTTACTAATTCGAGAGTATTCTCGGAATATTTCAAAACTGCATATTTTTTTCTTCTTCGTGAATTTCTAATTCAATTGGTGAAAATTTTCACTTTTTCGAGTTATTATTCCTTTACCAGTTATCAGGATTGTTAAAGTTTTTTCTCATCGCCAAATTGCAAATACTTTCTTCTAAGGTTCTAGTATTTTCGAATTACAATTTTCCACTTTTTTTTTAATATTTCAACCTTCTTTAATCCAGTTTACAATGAATTTCTCTAATTGAAGGCTAAATACTTAAAGGCAGATATTTAAAACCTTTTTCCAATTCGAGAGTTTTGGAATTTGAAGAAATGTTTCGTAAACTTCTAGCTAAATAGCTAAATATTATCTGAATTTTCCAACATTTTCTAATATATGAATCTCTCTTCTATAATGTGCGAATTTCCTTAAAGATTTTTAGAATTATTCTTTCAGTTTCTTTAAAAAATTTCCAACATTTTTTACATTTTTAGAGAATTTAAGTTAATTTTCAAGCTGTTTTAAATTTATCCAATAGTTCATCGTTAGTTTTCTACTATTTCTTGCTTTATATTAGTAAAACTTTCTAAAATTTTTCTTCTCCAGAAATCTCCTTTCCAAATTTTCTTAGAGGGTTGAAATATTTTTCAGTAATTGCTCTCAGAATTTTACATTATCTCTTCCACTTTTAGATAATTTTCATTGAATGTTTCTATTTAAATTGCTAGATTTTCTTTAATTATTCAAAAATTTTTCAGCAATTTTGTTTTGTTAGTAAAACTAATTCGATAGTTTTCTAGGAATGTTTCAAAACTGCATATTTTTCTTCTCCGTGGATTTCTGTTTCAATTTCTCGAAGTTTGTAGTATTTTCCAGCAATTAATTTTTTATCAGTTATCAGGATTGTTAACATTTTTCTTTTCAATTTCAGTCAAATTTTCAATAAATTTCTCTTCTCTGGTTGCGACTTTTAAAATGTTTCAGCAATTAAAAGCAGCAAAATTAGAAGAACAATAACATTTTCTACCAAATAGAGAGTGTTAGTAATTGCTCAAATTATTTTAACCATTTTTTGCTTTATATTAGTGAACTTCTCCAACATATTTTTTCTAGGAATCTGTCTTCCTACTTTCAAATATTATCTTCGAAGATTCTAGTCTTTTCCAATTATTATTTTTCAGTTTTTCTTTAGAATATTTCATCATTTTTTAATCCATATTTCAATGAATTTCTCTTACTGAAGACTAACGACTTAAAGGCAGATATTTAATAACATTTTGCAATAATAGGTTGTTGAAAAAATTCACTTGGTTTGTTTCACTAAATTGTTTATTTTCGACTAGTTTCGGCACTGGGCCGAACAAGTGGAATATATGAGATAACTTGTGAAGAATGTGATGCTTTATATGTAGGGCAAACGGGAAGATCCTTCGAAACAAGAATAAAAGAACATCGCACGGACATACTCAATAATAAACTCTCTACTGGTTTTGTAAAACATTGTGTAACCTCTAATCATTATTTTAGCGCGCATAATTGTAGAATTTTATATACAGGTAATAAAGGAAAAATTCTCAATTACCGGGAAGGCCTAGAGATTAGCAAAGCCCGAGCAGCAGGCAAAAACGTGGTCAACGATAATGAAGATCTCTGGATTTCCCCAATTTCGAACGCACTTATTACCTGACATCTTTATATAAATATGTAAAAATTTTGTTTGTACATCATTCTTGATAATGGCCCAGTGCCGAAACTAGTCGAAAATAAACAATTTAGTGAAACAAACCAAGTGAATTTTTTCAACAACCTATTATTAACATAATGTTTCACCAAGTGAAAAATGAGAATAAAATACAAGAAACATTTTGCAATTCGAAAGTTTAAGAATTTCAAGAAATTCTTCGAAAATTTTCCATATTTTTTTGCTAATGTATAATTATATAATAATTATATGAATTTTCCAGCATTTCTCCTTTTCTTAGAGGCTTCTAAAATTATTTCTCTAGTTTCTTCAAAGAATTGTATAGACTTTCGAATTTTTTGAGAGTGTTAAATTCCTCGATAATTTTCTACTTTTTCTTGCTGTATATTAACAAAAATTTCCAATATTTTTCTTCTCCAGAAATCTCTTTGCCAACTTGCGAACATTTTCTTTGAGGGTTGAAGTGTTTGTCAGTAGTTGTTCTTAGAATTTTACATTATTTCTTCCACTTTTAGATAATTTTCAATAAATTTCTCTTTTCAAATTGCGAGATTTTTTTGAAAGATTCAAAACTTTTTCCAGCAATTTTGTTTTCTGATTTTTTACTAATTCACGGAAGAATTTTCTAGTAATTTCTCAAAACTTCATATTTTTGTAGTAATTGTTATCAGGATTGTTAACATTTTTTCTTTGTATTTCAGTCAAATTTTCAATGAATTTCTCTTCCCTGGTTCCGCTTAAAATTTTTCAGCAATTAAAAGCTGCAAAAAGACAAAATCTTAAAACTTGAGAAAAGAAATTTATTCAAAATTCTTTAAAATTAGAACAACAATAACATTTTATACCAAATTGAGAGTTTTACAATTATTCAAAACATTTCAAATATTTGTTGTTATATATTAGCGAACTTATCCAACATATTTTTTGTTTCTATGAATCTATATATTTCTTTCTTATTTTGATTAGCGAACTTATCCAATATATTTTTTTCTAGTAATCTCTCTTTGAACTTGCAAATATTTTATTCGAAGATTCTAGTCTTTTCCAATTATTATTTTTCCTGTTTTGTTTTTAGAATAGTTCAACAATTTTTAATCCAGTTTTCAAGGAATTTCTCTTATTGAAGACTAAAGACATAGAGACAGATATTTAAAACCACTTTCCAATTCGAGAATTTTAAGAAATTTACCACAATTTCTTGCTTTGTATTATCTGATTTTTTCAGCTATTTTTCTTCTCTTCTCTAATGCGCGAATTTCTTTAGAGGCTTTTAAAATTATTCATCCAATTTCTTTAAAGAGTTTCCAGCTTTTTTATATTTTTAGAGAATTTAAATTCATTTTCTGGCTATTAGATTTTTTTAGCAATTCTCCACCAATTCTAGAGTTTTAAATTTATCCAACAGAATTTTCAGCTTTTTCTACTTTCTTAGAGAATTTAACTTCATTTTCTAGCCTTTAGAATTTTTGAGCAATTTTCTACCAATTTAAGAGTCTTAAATTAGTTTATAGATATTTTTTTCTTTCTATTAGCAATACTTTCCAATATTTTTCTTCTCCAGAAATTTCTTTTCTAACTTTTAAATACTTTCTTCTCGAGGGTTGAAATAGTTTCCCGTAGTTCTTCTTCCAGTTTATTTCCTAGTATCTTACATAATTTCTTTCACTTTTGGAAAAATTTCAGTAAAATTGTCTTTTTTATTGCGACATTTTCTTATTTTTCAATTTTAATTTTCAATAAATTTCTATTTTTAAATTGCAAGATTTTCTTTAAAGATTCAATTTTTTTAGCAATTTTTTTACTACTCGAGAGTTTTACAATTTTCTAGGAACTCTTTAAAACTTCCGCTATTTCTTTCTTCGCAAAAGAGAAGTTTTTCATATATTTTTCTTCTGCGTGAGTTTCTGTTTCAATTTGTGTGAATATTCAATTTTTTAAAGGTTTGTAATATTTTCCAGTTATTATTCTTCCAAGTTTTAAGAATTGTCAGCAATTTTTCCTTCAAATTTTCAATGAATTTCTCTTCTCTGGTTGCGACATTTTAAACTTTTCAGCAATTAAAACTGCAGAAAAAAAAACTCTTACAACCTGAGTAATGCAATTTATAAAAATTCTTTCAAATTAGAAGAACAGTAACATTTTCTACCGAATCGAGAGTTTTATAATTTTTTAGTCATCGCTCAAAATATTTCAACTATTTCTTAGCTTTTCCAAGATATTTTTTCTTTTCTTCCAAATTGCAAATATTTTCTTCGAAGGTTCTTGTATTTTCCAATAATTATTTTTTAAAATGTTTCAACTTTTTTTAAATCCAGTTTTCGATGAATTTCTCTACTGAAGACTAAAGTCTGATTACAGATATTTAAAATCACTTTCCAATTCGAAAGTTTCTTAATTTCATGAAATTCTTAGAAAATTTTTCACAATTTCTTGCTCTATATTATCTGAATTTTCCAACATTTCTCCTTTTCTAGGAATCTCTCTTATATTATGCGCTAATTTCCTTAGAGGCTTCTAAAATTATTCATCCAGATTCTTTAAAAAATTTCCAGATTTTTTTAAACATTTTTAGAGAATTTTTCCAGTTTTTTTAGAAATATTCAACAGATTTTAATCCACTTTTCAATGAATTACTCGACTGAAGACTTAAAGGCAGATATCTAAAATCACTTTCCAATTCGAGAGTTTCAGGATTTCAAGAAATTCTTTGAAAGTTTTCCACAATTTGTTGTTATTTATTATCTGAATTTTTAGGCATTTCTTTTTTCCTAGGAATCTCTTTTTTAACCTGCACGGGTTTTCTTAGAGGCTTCAAAAATTATTTTTCCAGTTTCTGTAAAGAATTTCTAGCTTTTTTTTACATTTCTGGAGAATGTTTCAATTTCTAGCCCTTAGAATGTTTTGAGCAATTTTCTACCAATTCGACAGTTTTAACTTATCCAAAAATTCCTCGATAGATTTCAGCTATTTTTTGCTTTTTATTAGCAAAACTTTCCAACAATTATCTTTTTTCTGAAAACCCCTTTGCAACTTGCGAACATTTTTTCGAAGATTAAAGAATTTTTCAGTAATTGCTCTTAGAATTTTTTAGAAATTGATTCAGCAATTCAACTAATTCAAGAGTTTCAGTATTTTCTAGGAATTTTACAAATCTTCCGGTATCTCTTTATTCATAAAAGATAAGCTTTTCATATTTTTCCGTCTTCATTAATTTCTGTTTCAATATGTAAGAATTTTAAATTTTAAGATATGTCAACAATGTTTCTTTCAATTTCAGCCAAATTTTTAATGATTTTTTTTTCTTTGGTTGCGACTTAAAATTTTCAGCAATTAAAATCTGTACAAAAAGTCTTACAACTTCTAGAAGATATGTTTTCAAAATTCTTAAAAATAACATTTTCTACCAAATCAAGAGTGTTATAATTTTTCAATAATTGCTCATTTCTTTAAAACTATTTTTTGTATATTAGCGAACTTTTCCAACATATTTTTTTCTAGGAATCTCTCTTCCAACTTGAAAATATTTTCTTCAAAGATTCTACCATTTTCGAATTATTATTTTTCCAGTTTGTTTTAGAATGTTTCAACATTTTTAAATCCACTTTTCCAGTCTTAAGTCTTAAGACTGATAAAACCATTTTGCAATTCGAGAGTTTCAGAATTTCAAGAAATTCTTCAAAAATTTTCCACAACTTCAAGCTAAATATTATCTGAAATTTCCAGCATTTGCCTTCTCTAAGAATATTTCGCGCGAATTTCCTTAGAGGCTTCTAAAATTATTCTTCCAATTTCTTTCAAGAATTCCTAGCTTTTTAAAAATATTTTTAAAGAATTTAAGTTCATTTTCTAGCCGTTAGAATTTTTTGTGCAAGTTTCTACCAATTCGATAGTTTTATACTGAATACTTGTTGCGCTACTTTCTTGATGGAACCATATTTTCAATTCGATAGTTTTAACCTATCCAAAAATTTCTCGATAGTATTCAGCTATTTTTTGCTCATTCTATTAGCAAAACTTTCCAACAATTATTCTTTTTTAGAAATCCCCTTTGCAACTTGCGAACATTTTCTTGAAAGGTTGAAGTATCTTTCAGTAATTGTTCTTAGAATTTTTCAGTAATTGTTCTTAGAATTTTACAATATTTCTTCCACTTTTAAATAATTTTTTTGATTTTCTCTTTTTAAATTGCGAGATTTTCTTTAAAGATTCAAAAAATGTTTCGGTATTTTCTAGGAATTTTACAAAACTTCCGCTATTTCTTTCTTCGCAAAAGATGAGCTTTTCATATTTTTTTCTTTTACATTTGTAAGAATTTTCAATTTTTCAAAAATTTAACATTTGTCAAAAATATTTCTTTCAATTTCAGCCAAATTTTCAATGAATTTCTTATCTCTGGTTGCGACTTTTTAAACTTTTCAGCAATTAAAATCTGCACAAAAGAGTCTTGCAACTTGATAAAAGATATTTTTTCAAAATTCTTTGAAATTAGAAGAACATTTTTTTACAATTTTTCAATAATTGCTCAAAATTTTTTAACTATATCTTATTTTACATTAGAAAAAATTTTCAACAAATTTTTTATCTAAGAATTTCTCTTCCAACATATTTTCAAATATTTTCTCAGAAAGTTCTAGTATTTTATATCCAGTTTTGTTTTAGAATATTTCAACAGTTTTTAATCCACTTATGAATGCATTTCTCTACTAAAGACTATGGATTTAAAGGCATATATTTAAAACCATTTTTCAATTTGAGAGTTTCAGAATATCAAGAAATTATTCGAAAAGTTACCACAATTTCTTGCTCTATACTATCTGAATTTTCCAACATTTCTCCTTCTCTAGAAATCTCTCTACTAATATGGGCGGATTTTCTTAGAGAAATTCTAAAATTATTCTTCTAGTTTCTTTAAACAATTTCCAGCTTTTTTAAAACATTTTTAAGAAATTTAAGTTCATTTTCCAGCTGTTAGATTTTTTGAGCAATTATAGAGTTTTAAATTTATCCAAAATTGCATCGGTAGTTTTCTACTAATTCTTGCTTTATATTAGCAAAACCTTCCAATATTTTTATTCTTGAGACATCTTTATATTATCTGAATTTTCCAGCATTTCACCTTCTCTATGAATTTCTCTTCTAATATGCGCCAATTTCCTTAGAAGCTTCTAGAATTGTTCTTCCAGTTTCTTTAAAGGATTTTCAGATGATTTTTACATATTTAGAGAAAAATATTTTCTAGACGTTAGAATTTTTTTTAGCAATTTTCTTCCAACTCAAAAGTTTTAATTTTATCCAACCATTCCTCGACAGTCTTCTACTATTTCTAGCTTTATATTAGCAAACATTTTTCCAAAAGTCTCTCCATATTGCAAGTATTTCTTCGAGGATTGTAGATGTACAAAGAATTAATAAACATAACATAAACATAAACATTTTCCATTTTAATAAAATTTCTTCTTTTACATTTCAATAAATTTCTCGACTAAAGACTAATTACTAAAGAGTACACTAAAGTTTAAAGACTAAACAATAAACGCGAAAGACTAAAGTGACAAAAGATTAAAGATTAAACACTGAAAGTGAAAGACTAAAGGGACAAAAGGTTAAAGACTAAAGACTGAAGACTGAAGACTGAAGGCTGAAGACTGAAGACTGAAGACTGAAGACTGAAGACTGAAGACTGAAGACTGAAGACTGAAGACTGAAAACTGAAAACTGAAAACTGAAAACTGAAGACTGAAGACTGAATACTGGACTGAAGACTAAATACTAAGGACTAGAGACTGGAGACTTGAGACTTGAGACTAAAGACTAGAAACTAGAGACTAGAGACTAGAGACTAGAGACTAGAGACTAGAGACTAGAGACTAGAGACTAGAGACTAGAGACTAGAGACTAGAGACTAGAGACTAGAGACTAGAGACTAGAGACTAGAGACTAGAGACTAGAGACTAGAGACTAGAGACTAGAGACTAGAGACTAGAGACTAGAGACTAGAGACTAGAGACTAGAGACTAGAGACTAGAGACTAGAGACTAGAGACTAGAGACTAGAGACTAGAGACTAGAGACTAGAGACTAGAGACTAGAGACTAGAGACTAGAGACTAGAGACTAGAGAGTAAAGATTAGAGACTAGAGACTAAAAACTAGAGACTACAGACTAGAGACTAAAGACGAAAGACCAAAGACCAAAGACCAAAGACCAAAGACAAAAGACCAAAGACCAAAGACCCAAGAAGAAAGACCAAAGACCAAAGACCAACGACCAACGACTAAATACTATAGACTATACACTATAGACTATAGACTATAGACTAACGACTAAAAACTATAGACAAATATTAAAAATCTTAAGGTTAAAGACATTTATAATGTTCATTAAAATAATTTTCTAAAACATTTTATTTTTGTGCATACACTTTTATAACTCTTAGTCCTTATTTAATGGCTACAATTTTAAACGTTTCAAGGCAAAACTGTAAGCTTTCTCATTGTAATTATAAACATTAAACGAAGGTTGCGAATTTAAAAAGAAAATGTGATTTTAGAAGGTTACAACGAAATAAACTCCGGCCTATTTATAAAATAAACCGTAATCCGGTATTGAGTTAGGAGTGAATTATTGCGTTATTATGTTTATGTAAGAGGTAATAAGGGCGCGTTTGCCAATTACGGCACGTAACCCCCGGGAAATGCGGGGAAATTATTCAATAAATCATTATACACTCACTTTTTCGCGTGAGAAACCGCCCGAGATAAGTATCTGCCAAGGTTGCGCCCTTAAGAGTTTTCGGCATGGAAATCATTCGCGTGAATTTATAAAAGAAATATATTTACTAATAAGTCAGTAAACTTTGCGATTATTTAATGGTTTATTTAAGACTTTTTTATACTGATAAAGAAATAAATCACTTTGTTTATGTATTTAAATTTAAATTTCATGACCATTTACCCTGATGAATGCGTCCGTTATAGTTGGACTTTATTTATCCTTACATTGTCGGTAATTTATGTGAATTATATATGTCCTGGCGTCGGGATACACATGGGGATAATCCCCCGGTATCGCAATGAAAACGCCAGACAAATCTCCATATTGTTATCCCCCGTCCGTTCAGTCCCTGAAACCGACGAATGTAAACATTTCACGGGCACAAAGGTCGTAAAATCATTTCAGCTTCGGCTCGATATTTCCCATTCAATATTCATCCGTTGTTGGACACAACTTGGCAATTGCACACTCATGCACACATAGAGAGAGAGAGAGAGAGAGGTAAAACGAGTGAGCGCTATTTTATTGCCTGGACTCGGTAAATAGCACTTGTTTAATTGTGCTGTGCTTTAATTATCTTTATTGGTATCCTGGAAGCCGTGCAGAAAGTTTCTTATTTGATAAGTTGGAAGCGTAATTTATATAATATTTATGTACTTCTGGGAATTCCGCGAGGAATTGTAAGTAAACATATTGGGTTTTATTAATTTTTAAGTAGAGCTTCAGCGATGTAAGTCAATACCTGTATCAATTTACTGTGTAGGAATTACGAGAAATTTTAAAATTTTTTACATCTGAAAATATAAGAAATTACATTACACATTAACAATTTTAACTCTAATTAACCTTACACTATTCTAGCGTACTCTTGACCTACCTCAATAAAGAATACAATGTCCTATCGTACTCCTAACCTACCTTACTTAACTGCGCGTTGACCTAGGTCAGGAGTACGCTAGTTCAAGCGATACTAAAATAATGCATAAGAATATATATCGTTAATATAATCATAAATCTACATAGAAAAAAGTCATAATTATAGTTTGCTAAAAATATTTGAAAAAAAAGAAACAAAATAAAAAGGGTTCGAAACTTCTATAAAAAACACATTTTAAATTTAATAAGATAAAAAATGTTCTCTAAGAAGAAACTGTTGATACAAATATAATAGAAAATCAGTTGTTAGAAAATAAACTTTAATAAAAGAAAAATATTTTATAGTTTTTCTTTTATGATATTGTATTGTAATTTGTGCAATAAATCGAGACACTGACTACATAGAATTAAGTAACTAAAAAGAAAATAAAAATAATAAACGTAATAACCCTCACAATTAATTTACACAACGTAAACAGTCTTATCTTGCACCAACAAATTGATCCAATTAACCTGAACAAATACGATATTGCCGGTGAAACAGACGCGGACTCTATTATAACTGAAATACGAATAAAATTACTACGCGCAATTTAATAACGGTAATAATATTCGTCCTTTTTGTAATTCTCTCCCTCTCGCCCAATTTTCTTCCCTTTTCCTGTTTGTTGTAATTACGAAAATTTCGCCCGTAGGTGGAGCGAACGAATGTCCCAAATACAATGTCAAGGTAGCTACGTAATTGCGTTTAGGAGAGTTCGACGAGAGTTTGTAATTTCTATTTACTTGGATTATTATACATAACGCAATTAAGCGACACACAGACACACACCCACCGTCGAATCATATTTGCATGTATCTAACAGGATTACGAGGATGTAATCTTTTCGCATTAATTAATACCAACATTTATATTGTGTAGAAGCAGAAGACTCGATTATTATCGTCTATTATATACAGGGTGTTTATTAAACATACAGGTTATTCCCTAAGCTTTTCTAAGAATATTTTGAAAGCATGCTTCGAAGATACAGGCAAACCTTTTGACACTTTTAAAATTATTAAATTATATGAAATAAAAGTATTGATTTACAGATTCCAAATATTTTTTAAAATGTATGCAGATATCGAAAAGAATTATCATTTGACTACGTCTCGTGATTGATCATTTGGTTTGTTTGATATTTATTTTCTGCCTATAGTAGTTAGTGAAGTCCTTTATTAGAGTTTTACTTAAAACTCAATCAACATAATTGGCGCAGTCGGTAGGATTTGGTATCAATTATGAATCAAAAATTCATCGAGAATCAATTCCATTGGCGATTATCAACTGGACCTGACAACCAAGAATTTTGAGAACCCTCAGAGGACTTCCTGAAGTGATTGTTGCAGCTCAACCAAATAAACAATTCACATCGATCCAAAGAGGACGGCAAGAAAGAAAAAGTGGAAAGTTCAGAGCTACCCCAACCAAGATTAACACTCATGTCAGGAAATTCAACCTTCGGACCAAAATTACATTTTCATGTAATTAAACCAGATCAAGTTATTTTAGAGGAAGCATCAAACACTTATTATACACCAAGACGAACAGATTCACCAGATCTTATATTAAAGTACAAAATCCCTCAATTAATCTATTAATAGATACTGGCAGTGAAATATCTTTAATTAGCCCAGAAGTAATTGTAAAATTTTATCAAAATTCTACAGAACCTATTAATTTGAAATCGAGCCCAGCAAACTCTGTTAGTCAACTTAAACAATTAGCCACCATTCCTAGTTTTCCAGAATTAAAATGCCAAGGCAAATTTGAAATGATGGTAATGAGATTTGATGATTTCTTTGACGGTTTAATCGGAAATCCCCAGAAACTCTCAATAGCATTGACACTGAAACAGACCAAACCATTTCAAGTTGTCTGCACTAAAAATACTATTCTCACTATTGTAGATGCATTTTCAAAATATTCTCAAGCATATATACTTCCCGAAAGAAATTCAAAAACGATAAATCAACGTAAAAATCACTCTCTATATTTCTCATCACGGAATTTTCAATAAATTAATAACAGATAATGACCTAAACTTTTGCAGTAATTTAGTAAATGATTTTTTAAAATCTCACAAAATTATTCATCATAAAAGTTCAAATGGAATTGTTGAAAACTTTCATTCTTCTTTAATCATTTACTTAATTATTTTAATTTTGGAAACTAATTATATACCATACAATTAGTTTCCAAAATTCTATCTATAAACATAATTACGTTTAGCAGTAACCAGTTATAACAATAGTTTCAAAATATTTAACTCTCAATTTTCAAGATTAAATTTTCATTCTTCATATTTTCAAATTTGATTTCCAAATAGTAAAACAAAAGCCATAAACTTAAAATTTCCAAAATCTACTCCCCGCTAGTTATGCTTCAAAAATTGTAATCAATTGCAAACATCCCTTCTCCAAATTCCAAAATATTCAACCCTCAATTATCAAGATTAAATTTTAATTGTGGACGAATAGATATATATTGTTTATTCAAATGTTGAATGTCAAATAAAATCAACAAATAGAAACTAAAATAAATGATAGATTACAGCTATTAGAAGACAAATGAAAAATTGTTAATTACAATGAATTTTTCTAAAATATAAAACAAAATTTTAAATAACCGCAAAAATTACTGAAAAAATTTAAATTATTTTTTTTTAAATTACCAGAAATAAAAAAAAACAAAGATTATCAAGACGTATTAAAAATGGACAAGAATACGGTATACAAAACTGAATGATGATCAAAAACGTAAAAAATAAACTAAAAATTAAAACATGAACAAATTGTTATTAAAGAAACCAAAAATGATCAAAAAACAATTATAAAGTAATATAACAAAAAAACTCCAAACGACCAAAAAATGCCAAAAATAAAAAAAATGACAGGCAACTGAAACAAACGACAGATGACCAAAATAACCTAAAAGAGCCAAAAGTAAATAACATGATAAAAACATGATCACAAACACGAAAAAAATATTAGAAGGTTAATTTATTCTTGGCATATGTTTCAACAAAAGCCAAAAATAAACAAAATTAACGATAAAAACGATCAAAAAGGCAAAAATAGCAAAAATAATCACTAAAACAAATGATAGATAACAGACGACAAACAAATGACACATTATACATAACTACCTCTAAAAAAACAAATGACGATCAGCAGAAATCAATAGATATATCAGAAAAAATATTAAACAAAAACGAATAATGATCAAATTGGACCCAAAAAATTAACAAAAAAAGACCACAACAATGATAAAAGGGATCAAAACGAACAAAAGGTAAAAAAAAACTAAAAATGATCAAAAAGAGCCAAACCTAAAAAAATAAACGAAAATAAACCAAAAACCTCAGTGACTAAAAATGATAAAAAGTGATCAAAGAACAAAAGATTGGACTAAAACAGTTATAAACGAAACGAAAATGATCAAAAATAAAAACAAAAGGACCCAAGAATAATAAAAAAGAGCCAAAAATGTTCAAAAATAAAATAACAAAAAAACTCAACATGTTCCAAAGGCCTGATTATATTTTGGCCTTTGGAACATGTTGAGTTTTTTTGTTATTTTATTTTTGAACATTTCTGGCTCCTTTTTAATATTAAAGAGCTATAAATGTTCAAAAATAAACTAAAATAACCAAAATATAAAAATCTTCAAAAAGGCCAAAAATACCGAAATAAAAAAAGATGTCAGATAACCAATATTGACCTAAAAATATGATAAATAAATTGATAAAAAGTAAAAGCGACTAAAAAATGATAAAAACATGATTGAAAAGAACCTAAAAGGGCAATAAATTAGACTAAAATAGTTATAAACAAAACAAAAATCATTAAAAATAATTACAGAACCCAAGAATAATAAAAAAGAGTCAAAAATGTTCAAAAATAAAATAATAAAAAAACCCAATATGTTCCAAAGGTCAAAAATACCGAAATTTAAAAAAATGACAAATAACAACTGGAACCAAAATGATTAACAAAACAAAAACAAAAATGAAAAATTGGCAAGATGAAAAAAAAATGAAAAATTAAAAAGAATCCAAAAGTTTTTAAAACGGTCAAAAAATTGGACCAAAATAATAAAAAAAGAACAAAAATTATCAAAATGACTCAAAATTATTAAAATACAAAAAATATTATTATTATTAAAAAAGACGAAAAATAAACAAAAAGAACTAATACTTATTGAAAAGGACTCAAAAGTCACAAAAAAGTGACTAAAACACTCAAAACCGAATCAAAATGATAAAAAATAAATACAAGTCGCAAAAATAATCGAAAAGAGCCAAAGAAAATGGATAGTAAAAAAGAACCAAAATTATCAAAAATACATTAAAAATGATTTTAAAAGATCACAGTGGATTATAAAAAAAAATAACGAAAAGGCAAAAAAATTAATTACCAAAAAATGAACTAAAATAATAAAACAATATCAAAAAACATCCCCAAAATAAAAAAAAACAGACAGATGTGAACTAAAACAAAATGACCAAAAGTGTCCTAAAGAAAGCAAAAAATGAACAAAATAAGTAAATATTATTAAAAGATGTTAGAAAAACAAAAAATCGAATAAAGCAGCGAAATACGAACCAAAATGATCAAAAATAGATAATAATAATAACTCAAATAACCAAAAAAAAAACAACAAAATAAAACTTTAAGTTTGCAAAATATACTCCCCACTAATTATGTTTAAAACATTTTGAATAATTGCAAACATCCCTCCTGTAAGTTCCAAAATATTCAATAATAATAATAACTAAAATAACCAAAGAAAAACAAAATAATCTAAAAAGACCAAAAATTATGACAACTGAAACAAATGATATGTAGTAGATGTCAAATTAAATGGCAAATAACACATGATACGTGACAAATGACAACTGGGCAATATAATAAATCTATTATTTATTTTACTAATAGATTTATCAAATAAAAACAACAAATGATATTTGGCAACACAAATGAAACAAATAACAGATCCTAGATACTAAAATACTTACAACTGATCTGAGTATATATATATATATATATATATATATATATATGTAATTGATCAGAAACATTAAATAAACAAATAAATAGATGACAAATAAAAAAACAAATGACCCATTATACACGCCAAGTCAAAGTGTTGATTACAATAAACTTTGCAAGGTTTTATATTATTGGAAAGATGAAAATTTTGAATAATCAAAATAACCCAAGTCCTAAAAAATAACTGAATGAAATTCAAATCATTTCCAAAAACCAACAAAAAAAATGTCCGAAATACAATAAATCCGAAGGAACAAAGAAACAATGCCAAAAAGGATAAAAAGAAAAAGTGACTAAAAGTGATCATAAAAATGATCAAAAGGAGCAAATTTGGTTCAAATCTGTTAAAAATGAACCAAAATAATCAGAAATCAAAAAAACACAAAATCATTTAATATATCCAAATATATAATAAAAAGTCAAAAATAACTCAAAATTATTCAATATGACTAAATCAAAAATGAACTGTCGATCAAAAAATGAACAAAATTAAAAATTTTACAAATGCTAATTGAAACAAATGATAGATTTGTAAAAAGGGGCTTCCCATATGTAAATAAACAAATAAATATATAAACAATTGCAAACATCTCTCAACAAAAGCCACAAACTTTAAATTTTGAAAATCCACTAGCTATCGATAATGCTTCAAAAATATAAACAATTACGAACATCTCTCCTCCAAATTCCAAAATAGTCAATCCTCAATTTTCAAGATTAAATTTTCATTCGTCATATTTTCCAATTTGATTTTGAAGTAGTAAAACAAAAGCAAATAACTTTACGTTTTCAAAATAGACTCCTCACTAGTTGTGCTTTAAAAATATAAACAATTGCAAACATCTCTTTTGCAAGTTTCAAAATATACAACCCTCAATTTTTAAGATTCAGTTTTCATTCTTTATAATTTCAAATTTGATTTTAAAATGGCAAAACAAGCCACAAAACTTTAAATTTTTAAAATTTACTTGCTATCGATTATGCTTCAAAAAATATAAACAATTGCAAACATCCCTCATCCAAATTCCAAAATATTCAATTTCATTCTTCATATTTTAAAATTTGATTTTGAAATAGTAAAACAAAACCAAATAAATTTTCAAAATATACTACTCATCACTAGTTATGCTTTGAAAACATAAACAATTGCAAACATCCCTCTTGCAAGTTCCAAAATATTCAACCCTCAATTTTCAAGATTCATTTTTTATTCTTTATATTTTCAAATTTAATTTTAAAATGGCAAAACAAAAGCCACAAACTTTAAATTTTCAAAATCCATTTATCACTATTTATGCTTAAACAAAAATAAAAATTGCAATCATCCCTCTCGTACATTTCAAAATATTCAATCCTCAATTTTCAAGATTAAATTTTCATTTTTCATATTTTCAAATTTGATTTTAAAATAGTAAAACCAAAGCCAAAATATTTGAATTTTCAAAATACACTCCTCACTAGTTATGCTTCAAAAAATATAAAGAATTGCAAACATCCCTCTTCTAAGTTCCAAAATATTCAACCCTCAATTTTCAAGATTCAGTTTTCATTCTTTATATTTTCAAATTTGATTTTAAAATGGTAAACCAAAAGCCACAAACTTAAAATTTTCAAAATTTAGTTGCCACCGACTACGCTTCAAAAAATATAAAAAATTGCAAACATTTCTCCTCTAAGTTCCAAAATATTCAACCCTCAATTTTCAAGATTAAATTTTCATTCTTCATATGTTCAAATTTGATTTTAATATAATAAAACAAAAGCTAAAAACTTCAAATTTTCAAAATCCACTCCTTACTAGTTGTGCTCAAAAAAATATAAACAATTGCAAACATCCCTTTTGTATATTTCAAAATATTCAAGCTTTAATTTTGAAGATTACGTTTTTATTCTTTATATTTTAAAATTTGATTTTAATATAGTAAAACAAAAGCCAAAAACTTTATATTTTCAAAATCGACTCCTCGCTAGTTGTGTTACAAATAGTATAAACAATTGCGAACATCCCTTCTGCAAGTTCTAAAATATTCAACTCTCAATTTTCAAGATAAAATTTTCAATCTCCATATTTTCAAATTTTAAAAATTGTAAAATAAATGTTACAAACTTTAAATTTTCAAAATCCATTTCTCACTATTTATGCTTAAAGAAAATTAAAAATTGCAATCATCCCTCTTGAAAATTTCAAAATATTCAAGCTTTAATTTTCAAGATTATATTTTCATTTTTCATATTTTCAAATTTGATTTTAAAATAGTAAACCAAAAGTCACAAACTATAAATTTTCAAAATCTACTCCTCACTAGTTGTTATTTAAAAGCGTAAACAATTGCAAACATCCCTCTTGCAAATTCCAAAATATTTAACCCTCAATTTTCAAGATTCAGTTTTCATTCTTCATATTTTCAAATTTGATGTTAAAATGGTAAAACAAAAGCCATAAACTTTAAATTTTCAAAATCCACTTGCCATCGATCATGCTTGAAAAAATATAAACAATTGCAAACATTCCTCCTGTAAGTTACAAAATATTCAACCTTCAATTTGCAAGATTACATTTTTATTTTTAATATTTTTAAATTTGATTTTGAAATAGTAAAACAAAAGCCACACACTTTAAAATTTCAAAATCTACTTGCCAGTAAGTATGCTTCAAAAAATATAAATAAATGCGAATATCCCTCCTCTATATTCCAAAATATTTAACCCTTAATTTTCACGATTAAATTTTCATTTTTCATATTTTTAAAATTGATTTTAAAATGGTAAAACAAAAGCTACAAACTTTAAATTTTAAAAATCCACTTGCTATCATTTATGCTTCAAAAATATAAACAATTGCAAACACCCCTTCTCTAAGTTCGAAAATATCAACTCTTAATTTTAAAGATTAAATTTTCGTTCTTCATATTTTCAAATTTGTTTTTAAAATAGTAAAATAAAAGCATAAAACTTTTAATTTTCAAAATCTACTTCTGACTAGTTGTGCTTCAAAAAATATAAACAATTACAAACATCCTTTCTGCAAGTTTCAAAATATTCAACTTTCAATTTTCAATATTAAGTTTCAATTCTTCATATTTTTAAATTTGATTTCAAAGTAGTAAAACAAAAGCCACAAATTTTAAATTTTCAAAATCTACTCCTGACAAGTAATGCTTTAAAAAATATAAACCATTACAATTATCGCTCCTGTAAGTTCCAAAATATTCAACCCTAAATTGTAATATTAAATTTTTATTCTTCATAGTTTCAAATTTGATTTTAAAGTAGTAAAATAGAAGCCACAAACTTTAAATTTTCAAAATTCACTCCTCACTACTTATGCTTGGAAAAATTAACATTTGCAAACATCCCTCTTGTATAATTCAAAATATTCAAACTTTAATTTTGAAGATTACATTTCTATTCTTTATATTTTCAAATTTGATTTTAATATAGTAAAACAGAAGCAACAATCTTTAAATTTTCAAAATCTACTTCTCGCTAGTTGGGCTTTAAAAATATAAACAATTTTAAGCATCCCTCCTGAAAGTTCCAAAATATTCAACCCTCAATTTTCAAGATTAATTTTTTAATCTCTATATTTCAAATTTGATTAAAAAATTGTAAAATAAAAGTTAAAAACTTTAAATTTTCAAAATGCACTTCTAACTAGTTATGCTTCAAAAAAATAACAAAAATTGCAATCATCCCTCTTGTAAATTTCAAAATATTCAAGCTTTAATTTGCAAGATTAATTTTTCATTTTTCATATTATAAAATTTGATTTTAAAATAGTAAAACAAAAGCATACAAATTTAAATTTTTAAAATCCACTTGCTATCGATCATGCTTCAAAAAATATAAACAATTGCAAACATCCCTTCTCTAACTTCCAAAATATTCAACCCTCAATTTTCAAGATTAAATTTTCATTCTTCATATTTTCAAATTTGATTTTGAAATGGCAATACAAAAGCTACAAACTTTAAATTTTCAAAATCTACTCCTCATTAATTATGTTTCAATAAATATTAGGAATTGTAAACATTCTCCTGTAAGTTCCAAAATATTCAACCCTCAATTTTCAAGATTAAATTTTAATTCTTAATATTTTCAAATTTGATTTTAAAATAGTAAAACAGAAGCTACAAACTTTAAATTTGCAAAATCTACTCCCCACTAATTATGCTTCAAAAAATATAAATAATTACAAACATCCCTCGTGTAGCTTCCAAAATATTCAACCCTCAATTTTCAAGATTAAATTTGTATTTTTCATATTTTCAAATTTGATTTTAAAATGGTAAAACCAAAGTCAAACAAAAAAATGTTTGCCTATGAATGAAACTGGTAATAAAATAACAAGAGACTATTATTCAGAAGTGAAATAGAGCAATTAAGGTAATCAATGCACAAGTTAAATAAAATATTCAAAAAGCCAAGACTAAAATTCATTCAGAACAAAAACCTAGAGATATCGAACCAATCAAAGTAGGCCAAGCAATTTTTGTCTAAAAATATTTGAGACGAACTAAACTTAAATCACCATTAAACACTTCAAATATAAAACCCTTAAATTCAAAAGTATCCTCACAGAATTAAGTGAGTTTCTAGAGATTGTACCATTGGTAACAAGAAATACAGTATGGTTCATGCACCAGCGTAATAAAATCAATTCATCTAATGAAGAAAAAAAATTAATTGTGCATTTATTGCACCTCCAAAAAATAGGCATTAGAATAAATAAAATTTAATAAACTTTAATAACTCATCGCTTTCGTAAGGGAAACTTCTCGTATATTTAGCGGAACTTATTTCGATTATTTAACTTGGGTAAGAATGAATCGACGGTGAGCGTGAAAAAGTTTCTTAAGTTTCTAATACTTCCAGCGCGGATTAAGACGTCGGGTTGCTTAATTGGGAAGTATTTCAACTCGGAGCTGATTTATCAAAATTTTAATTAATCCTTCGCGTGTAAAGAGCGGATTTCCGTGGAATTGTTGACACAATCGAAGGCTTAAGGTGAATTACTTTAAACGGGGTGGCAATTAGCCACGTCGTGTACTTACTCACAGTTGTTTTTAATGAAATACCGGCACCGGCTAAAATGTTTTCCTTAGAATAAATTAACTCTCAAAGAGGCGTGTTGGTATAGTGTGAACGGATGTTTATTGTTTATTTATTCTTTGTACATCTTTATTGAAAAAATATAGTTAAAACAAATAAATTATAAAACACATACATAAAATTTTGGGTAGAGTTCATATTAAAATACGTTCTTCTACTCTAACCCTCATGTAAGAAGCTGACATCTCGCATCTACATCCAGAATCAATTATATTTCGTTATATATTGTTTAGTAACTTTATCAAATGATTAATAAAACTTACTTTGTTAATATCACACACGGATTAACAAGGTAAGTTTAATTTATCATTTGATAAAGTTTCTGATTCAAGATGTATTACAAAGTTATGGCCTCAATTTAATTTATATATTCTTTTGGAGGAATCTTTTGACAGATATTATCAGCATGACAAATATATATATTACATATATGATTTCTTTGTAATTGTGGTTGTTGTATACATTATTATTGTTTTAATTGTCGCTGTTGACAGTTCCATATGATTTATCGGTGGTTATGCACCTAAACAAGGATCTAGTGCATCGCTAAAACAATAGATGGCATCGTTATTCAGAGACGTGAACTTTATAGGAAGTTAGTAGCTCTCTTTTATGAATTTTTTAATTAAAATTTCTTCTACTGTTTGAAGCTATTACTTGAGTAACTAACAAAATTAATCTCTTTTTTTTTTGAAACAAGACGTGTCAGAAATATCCGACTGCACGTTTGCTGTAACATTGAACTCTAATTCAGCAGTTTTCATGAATGAAAAACAGAGGATGGGAAGAAAAGTTTCTGCGCGACCTGAATTTTTTCACTTCGTTTTCCGGCGTCCGCCGCAGCCCAACGGGAAAAACACGAAGCCGTGCAAATCCCAAACTTGATTAACCCTAATCTCACCTTCCCCTTCGGCCCTCGCGCCCTCCCCCTTCCACATTCATCGTCCCTCCGGCGGAAAGCTTTTAAGGGAACCGCCACAATTCCACGTCGACGTTGGTTTTAACAGTAATTAATTCCGAATATTTAATGAGGATCGAAAGCAAAGAAACGTCGAGGCGTCTAACTTTTAATTGATTTTTTTTTCAGAAATTTTAATTATCTATCAATAAAATTGATGTAATTAACTTGGTGATTGAGTTTGTGTTGAATTTATTGTCTAGTGTAAAATATGATTACAACAAATGAAAACACTGTTACTTCTTACTTCACTTATTTACTAATTGTCATTGTTTAATTTTGCCTGGTTAAAATCTATGCTACGATTGGTTATTATAGTGTCATTTGGAAATAACACAGTATTTTTAATTTCATCACCAAAAGATAATATTTTTTTTCTCGTATAAGCAACACAATTATAGTGATTTTTTAATAATAAATCGAAAGCTAATAATACTTTTAATATATTTTGAGCTTTATAAGCTAATACGTCAATTACTTTGTATTTTAGAAACGTTCAAATTGTGGAAAGTATTTTTAGTTTCAACACCAAAAGATAGAATTTTTTTCTGGTAAAAGTATTAAAATTATAGTGATTGTTTGCTAATAAATTGAGAACTTATATTTTTTATAAATATAGAGCTTTTGACGTTTATCTGTTGGATAATTTATATTTTACAAATTTTCTAATTGTGGAATATATTTTTAATTTCATCACCTAAAAATTGATTTTTTTCTGGTACAAGCATCAAAATTATAGTTATTTTTTGATGATAAATCAAAAGCTAATAATATTTTGAATATAGTTAGAGCTTTTAGAGCTATTTCATTGGCTAATTTTAATTTTACAAATCTTCAAATTATGGAAAGTATTTTTAATTGCATCAGCAAAAGTTTGTAATTTTTTCTAGCATAAGAATCAAAAATATAGTTATTTTTTGATGATAGATCGAAAGCGTATAATATTTTTAATATATTTCGAGCTTTTCAAGTTAATCTGTTGGCAAATTTTTATTTTACGAATTTTCAAATTGTGGAATACATTTTTAATTTCATCACCGAAAGATAATATTTTTTCCTCGTATAAGCAACACAATTATAGTATTTTTTTAAAAATAAATCGAAAGCTAATAATATTTTTAATATATTTTGAGCTTTATAAGCTAATCCGTGAATTACTTTTTATTTTAGAAACTTTCAAATTGTGGAAAGTATTTTTAGTTTCATCAACAAAAGTTTGTAATTTTTTCTAGTATAAGCATCAAAGTTATAGTAATGTTTTGATAATAAATCAAAAGCTCATAATATTTTTAATTAATTTTGAGCTTTTGAAGCTAATCCGTTAGCTAGTTTTTATTCTACAAATTTTCAAATTCTGGAGAGTATTTTTAATTTCATCACCAAAAATTAATAATTTTTCTGATAAGAGTAACAAAATTATAGTGAATTTTTATGATGAATCGAAAGCGTATAATACTTTTAATACAGTTTAAGCTTTTGAAGCCAATCAGTTGGCTAATTTTCATTTTACAAATTTTCAAATTGTGAAAAGAATTTTTAATTTCATCACCAAAAGTTAGATTTTTTTCTGGTATAAGCATCAAAATTATAGTGATTTTTTGATGATAGATCGAAAGCTTATAATATTTTTAATATATTTTGAGTTTTTTAAGGTAATCCGTTGTCTAAATTTCATTTAACAAATTTTCAAATTTTGGAAAGTATTTTCAATTTCATCATCAAAATTTAGATTTTTTTCTGATATAAGCAGCAAAATTATAGTAATTTTTGATAATAAATCGAAAGCTAATAATATTTTTAATATATTTTGAGCTTTGAAAGCTAATCCGTTGGCTATTTTTTATTTTATATATTTTCAAATTGTGGTAATTTTTTTTTCTTATAAAAGCATCAAAATTATGGTAATTTTTTAGAAATAAATCGAAAGCTTATAATATTTTTAATATAGTTTGAGCTTTTAAAGCTAATCCGTTGGCTATTTTTCATTTTACATATTTTCAAATTATGGAAGGTATTTTTAATTACATCACTAAAAGTTTGTAATTTTTTCTAGTATAAGCATCAAAATTATAGTAATGTTTTGATAATAAATCAAAAGCTCATAATATTTTTAATTAATTTTGAGCTTTTGAAGTTATTCCGTTAGCTAATTTTTATTCTACAAATTTTCAAATTCTGGAAAGTATTTTTAATTTCATCACCAAAAATTAATAATTTTTCTGATAAGAGCAACAAAATTATAGTGATTTTTTATGATGAATCGAAAGCTTATAATATTTTTAATGCAGTTTAAGCTTTTGAAGCCAATCAGTTGGCTAATTTTCATTTTACAAATTTTCAAATTGTGAAAAGAATTTTTAATTTCATCACCAAAAGTTAGATTTTTTTCTGGTATAAGCATCAAATTTATAGTGATTTTTTGATGATAAATCGAAAGCTTATAATATTTTTAATATATTTTGAGCTTTGAAAGCTAATCCGTTGGCTATTTTTAAATTGTGGTAAATTTTTTTTTCTGGTAAAAGCATCAAAATTATGGTATTTTTTTAGAAATAAATCAAAAACTTATAATATTTTTAATGTATGTTCAGCTTTTAAAACCAATCCGTCGGCTAATTTTAATTTTACAAATTTTCAAATTCTGGAAAGTATTTTTAATATCATCACCAAATGTTAATATTTTTTTCTGGTATAAGCATCAAAATTATAGTGATTTTTTGATGATGAATCGAAAGCTTATGAAATTTTTAATATAATTTGAGCTATTTAAGCTAATCCGTTGGCTAATTTTCATTTTACAAATTTTCAAATTGTGGAAAGTATTTTTAATTCCATCACCAAAAGTTAGAATTTTTTTCTAGTAGTGGCAACTTTCCAAACCATAAGGAAGATCATTTATATATAGGGGGAACAGTATTGGTCCTAAAACGGAATCCTGAGGTATACCCTTTTGAATAATCCCTGTAGGTGATATATTATTTCCCTTTTTTATGAATTGCCGCCTATTAGCAAGGTGTAACAACAAATTATTTTATATCACAGTTTGAATCATGAGTTATCTTTGGTTTGTAGTTATTGATTATTTTCCACATTGCTGTTTGTGGTTTATCATGATTGCTTATGAAATTATTATTTGCCTGGATTTTAGCACTTCTAATCTCATTATTGTATTTTAATTTATACAAATTTCTAATATTAATTAATGTCTGGTTGTCGGAATTATTACATGAAATGAAGTGTGGCTCTCATATTTCGTAGCTTTTCAGTGAACTACTTTATTTTAGGAGTTTTAATGTTTTACTAGTGCGTAAAGAGAATGCACATACAGCATTGTTCATCAAAGCTCATAAGAATGTATTTGTTTGAATTATTCTATAAATATGAAAAGAATAAATAGTGTAAAAAGATAAATTTGATGAACAAGCAATAGTTGGAATTCATCTAAATGTATCAGTGCCCGAAAAAAAAATAAATGTATCGCAGTCGAAATAAATGGAGGATGGAATTTTTTTCAAGGATAGATTTGCAGACAAATTTGGTGGAGGCGCCGCCGTGGTCCTGGCATCTGCCCAAAGAGCACGAATTTACCGAACGACCCTCCGGAAATGTTTTATAACAAACAGCGTTAGTGTTTTTTTTTCTACAACAGTATAATGTAGTCCTATAAATCGTGCCTATACTATAAATCTTCGACGAAAAAAAAATGTGTTTGTATAACTAACTACGTTATTTCAGAAACATCGAATTTCGCAAGTTCTTTATCTATCCTCCCACACAAAATAATTTGTTTGCAAAAAGAGTCCAGAAAACAAGCTTAATAACAATTTCAATTTATAAGTTTTATTTAAAAAAAAACGGATTTTATTAGCGTCGTCTGAGTATAGCTGAATAATATTTATTATTGTAATAAATATGTAAATTTTATTTAAATAAACTTTCATAATATTTGTTAAATTATTAATATTTATATTGGATAAATTTTTACAAAGAGCATGTGTATTTTATTTATTAAACAATAGAATATTGTTATGCATTTATTATTTGTTTGCAGTTTCATTCTAGAAATACATTAAATTAAAAATACTAAACATTAAATAAATGTTATATTAATGGTTGAGGCATTAACTTTAAGTTTAAAAATGATCAGTTAATGAACGAAACTCGAGTCACTTAAAAATAAAGTGTGATATCAACAAAGTAAACGTTTTCGTTTAAATGTTTTATTATTTATTAGAATAAATTCGGAAAATCTGCAGACTTATAATTTTGTTTTATTATTAGTCGTCTAATTGAATAAATATCATTAAGTCGATAAAAATAGAAACACTCAATATTAGTAATCAGTTGTAATTATTATAAAATATGTATACGGCTTATGAGAAATCCAAATATGAATCATAGTATAATTTACTTGTCGGATTATAAAGGGCCATTTAGCATTAGTATAATTACGTGCGTGCTCACCCCAAATGTCGATGTACAAATAGGGAATCGACTGTATTACGTTACATCACCGAATAACAAAGTGCCACATCACAATCGTACTATTAATAACAATATGGCGCCAGCAAACAATACCATTAATTAGCATAATAAGCAATGTTGATTGACACTGACTGACTGAACACGCGATTATGTGCGTTATAAATTATAATTTTTTTTCTGTTGGACGCTTGTTAATGCAGATATTTACGTTTTAGTTTTGCGAATGAAACTTGAGTTATATATCAAGTGTTGGAAACTATTGAATATTTAATTTTCAATTGTGCGAGGTAATGAAAGCAGTTTATCTGGCTTTGCAAAGTGTACAAAATGTAACCTCTGCAGTGGGAAACGTATTAACACGAACTATCTGCAATACAGTTGTCTTGGTCAAAACTTGCAGCTTATAAATAAAACATAAAAAGGTTATTTTATATATTTGAAGAATGGACGATTCATCTGACCTAATGTAAAGTTCGACATTTTCCAACTGTTAATAGTTTTGATGTCTACGCATCGAGAAAAATATAATTAAGTAGTGTGATTATTTTTTACAACTTTCTAATTATCTCTTCAACGAATGCATTCGACTATTAAAAATCACTGTATATGGATGGTATACAGAGTTTAATTTTCTTCGTGATGAATTTCGTAAAGATCATCGAAAATCGTTTGTTTGCAAAACTTAATTTACAGTAAATACAGTAATTCTATTCGATTCTGTTTCCCTTTTTACGCGCACATTTTTTATTACCGGACTTATCTGAAATGACATCTTCCATAGTTTATAACTCCAGGGCAGTAACGGCTGCGAAGATTAAGCTAATTGCTTTTGGATTTTATTCGTTCTACATATACGGCCCAGTCCACTATTCGGACGTGAGCAATTTAAATTCCCCCGCTTCCGGACATTTATATGCATATTCGTTTATTTATCGGGGCAATTTTATAAAATTGTTTCATTCGAATTCGTACCGCAAAATCTGTCATAAATATCCACTTGTTATGTTATGCCCAAAATAGCCGAAATAATGAATATCGCTGGATATTTTCTGGCATTGATTAATGAGTGGATTAGTTGCTGCAAACATTAATTTATAGTTTATATAAATAATTTCTATTGCTAGGTAATTAAAAAACGCATGGATATAATAATAAAGAGTTGAGTTCCTGCTGCGCGTAAAATTTTGAGATTAACATGAGTCTAACGTCGAGTAAGGGCAGGAATAGCAGGTGCTTGGATTGTATAACGCAGTCATAACCGTGAAATGCCTTCTAGGGCGATGGCTGCGTGCGTCCCAGAGCTTTAAAACGGAAATTACCCGATTAATGCCCAGAGATAAGGATTTACTCGACGGAGTAGTAAAACGTTTTAATTCCACTGTCTTAAACGTAAATAAGGTGCTATAAATACAACCCATTTGCATATTTGAATATACCGTTTCTTTTTTTTTCTTTTCGCTCTGATAAATTACACCGGGGACAAGAAAGGGTAACGTAGAAATGTAATTAATTAAGAAAATATGTTTTAAAATATAATTTATTTCTTTCGAAATTATGTCCTCTTACCTAAATTAAATTAATAATTTAAAAGTTATTCGTATCCACGTTAAAATTATGTTAATATTAATTAATTGGACAGGTAATATCTATAAACATTTTTAAATTGAATTATTTCAGTAAATAAATTAATTAGGTATAATTTAGAACGTTATATTAATTACTACTGCTAATGTTATTACATGTCCTTCCTCTAATTAACAGTTTATATAAGCACTTACATGTTTCAGTACAATATTACCCACTATACATGATATCTTACATAAATCTTCTGGATAACTAATTGTTGGTGTGCTGAAACTAGATCTCTTGTTTGGCTTAATATCCCTGTTTTAAGTAAAGATATACAGCAGAGTTAATTCATTAAAATATGTTATGTAATATGAGACAAAGCCTAATTATTCTTACAAAATTAATACTTCCCAAGTTACACTTTTTATGAAACCAATGTTTAATAAGTTTGTTTCTCACTTTTTATTTTCCTCTTTTTGTTTTTGAGTAATGTATTTACTATTCGTTTGGTGTATCCGTTTCTACCGGCTATGCCATAAATGATGTTCAGTTCCTTCAGATAATTCTCTCTTAACATTGTAATGTAATGAGTCGGTGTAAAAAGGCATTTAAAGCTGAATATTTAATTTGGGTCGCTTGTTATAAATCTATTGGTATGGTGGTGACTTTTCTGTGTATGGAATATTGTAGTTCGTTCTGATGTGTATAAACTGCTATATCCAAAAAATTAATTGTACCATTCGCTTCCATCTCCATTGTGAATTGTATGTCCTTATGTATTTTGTTTAATTCTTGTAGGAATATATTAAGTTGTCTTTGCGTACCTCCCCGAATGCAAAACACGTCATTCACATTTCTGCATCAAAAAATATTGTTGTTTGTTTCAGACTGGGTTCCTTCTTGTTTGAAAAGTTCTCGTTTAAATCATCTCATATAAATTTATGCTAGTAATGATGACGTAGGTGAACCAATAGGTAATCTATTTTACTGAGTATAAAATTTATTATTGAACCTAAAATAGTTCTATTTGAAACAGGTGTCTATCAGACTGACTAGTTCTAATTACTGGGGTAAAATAAAATTTCAGTATTTTCTCCTGCACACTTTTAGTTTTTATTGCAACTTCCTTTCCAAAGAATTATCATCAAAAATTACAGGTTTAGCAAAGATTTTATTCGAGAGTTTCAAGAAGTCGTTATTTATATTTATAATTAAAAATTTCTTCGTGGTTTTTATACAAGAGTTTGTTCAACTTTTTCTATTAGAAAATTTTCTGGTAAATTTCTATAATTTTCTCAGATGATCCATACTTTTTCATTTATTTCATTTCAGGTTTATAAAATTTTTTTTGAAGATTCTAAAAGTGTACAGTAATTTCTTTTTCTTATCTAATAAATAAATAGATATTTCCAGAATTTTTAGCAAAGATTTTATTCGAGAGTTTCACAATTTATTAGGAAATTTTCTTCTAATTTTCTATAACTTACTTAGAGGCTTCTTAACGTTTCAGGAATTTCTTGTTTGCATCTTCCTTTCCAAAGAATTTTGATCAAGGATTCTACAATTTTTCACAAGTTTTCTTTGTAGATTTCTAGAATTTATTTGGAGGATTCTAGAAGTAAAACAGTAATAAATGCAAATCTTTTCCAGAATTTTACACTTTTTTCGAGAGTACAGAAATTTCCAATAACTCATTTCAGATTTGGAGGCTATAAATTTATCTAGAAAATCTGTTCCTAGAAATTTAGACTCTTTTCAGTCATTTCTTCTCCAGATATCAAGATTGTTTTTTCGAGCTATCTTTTAAATTGCAAAGTTTTTAGGATATTCAAGAATTTTTTTTCTAGAAATGTATATTTTTTAAAGGTTTCTGCAAATTTCCAACAATTTCTTTTGTAGAGTTCTATTTTTTTCTAAATGTTATTATTTGATGTATATTTAGGTTGTAGCATTTCATTTAAGATTTTATAATTTGCTATAAATATCTTTTCAAAAATTTTAGTATCTTCCGTTAATTATTTAGATTTATTTCCTTATTTTGTTGTTTTTTCTCAAAAAGGTCTATAAATTCTAGTATTTTTGAGCAATTTGTTTTGCATTTAGCAAAGCAATTTTTCGAGAGATGTTTTTTAGAATGTTTTTGCAATATTTCTGGAAATTTCTTGTATCGTTATATCGAAATTTTAGGAATCTAAATTGCGAAAAAAAAAATCAAGATTTTTAGTCCATCAACTTGTATTTGATGTTAGGAATCATTTCGTAAAAGAATTTTTTTAAACCGTCCTTGCTACGAAACGTTATTTTAGAAATACTGAAAAACAATTGAAAATCGAATGTTTATTTTTTAGCATTTTTACTTCTCTTCTTTGCTGGTAATTTATTGGTGAAAGAAATTTCGTAATTTCATAACTATTCCAAGAATTATAGCTAAAATATAAAAAAAGACAATTGAATAATAATTTTTCGATTTTTATTCTATCAATTTGAATTGGATGTGCTGACATCGTTTCGTAAAAGAATTTTTACAATCCGTCTATCCTTTAAATAGTAATTGTAAAAATACTGAAAAACAATTGAAAATAAAATTTTTGATATTTTTGTAGAAATATAGATTTTTCTTGAGGCCCTAAATTTTTCTAGACATACTTTTTCAAGAATTCAAGAAATTTCCACTAATTTCTTTTCTAGGTTTCAAGATTTTTTAATTTAACCCGCTTTCTGAATTGTGAAGATTTACCACGTAGTAACGGTCGCAACCATTTTCATTATCAAAAATTTTACTTCTAACATTTTTCTTTTATTCAAATTTTGTAATTAAAGTTATTGGAAACCGCGAGGTGGTCAGTAATTAAAGTCAATATGTATATGTAGGGTGGGTGGGTGGCCTCTAACCCACCCTACAATCAGTAAAACATAAGCGAGGGTTTTAATTAAAAGTTGTAAAACGTAAATAAACTTAACATTTTTGCAAAATTTAATAGATTTATTCAAACAAATTTTGTAAAATAAGACATAACTTTTCAAACAACACTCGTAAAGTGTATACGTGTCGCACGTGAAAGTGTAGCTCTGCATTTTTGCTTTGTAAGTGTGGATATCATAATCTGGAAATTGTGAAAATTTGTTGGCCCATTGCGTTAATTACCATCTACATGGTGAGTTAATTGCATCGCACTAGAATCGTTATTAAACCCACAATTGATTAGTTTGTGCCTCTAAATCCTAACGTTCGAGCTCAGCCTTGGCAAGGCCACGTATTTGTCCGTTCCATCTATTGACTTTTTGCGCTGAGAGAAAAACGGATAAATATCGCCTTAAAATCCAACTACCTGGCATTGAATTTATTTTGGATACGCGGTCATTGTCCTCTGTTCTCTTGTGTTATCAATCCATGGCCTAGTTTAGTTTTGTTAATAAAGTCACCGCGAAGGGCCTGCCGGTGTGAAGTGTGTGTCCCTGTTTCATCCTATGTCCTAGAATTTATCATGTCTCAAAAATATGACACAAATAAAAATAGGGGCTCTCGAAATGAGTTATTGTGTTCTGGGGTTTGTGGTAATATTGTTGCCAATAAAACTACATGTCCCAAATGTAATAAATTCTGTCATCCTGGTTGTATTGTCAGTCACTTGTGCGACTCAAATAATCCTAGTGGCACTAGCGATCTTGCAACGGTAATTCAAAATTTGCAAAAATCGGTCGATGTATTAACATCTAAATGTGATAAACTGAGTACTGAAAATTCCGAATTAAAACTACTTATTACCGAGGTTACTCAAATTAAAAATGAAAACAGTAAATTGCGAGAGGAAATTGATAATTTATCGTTAAAAATATCAAATATTGAAAAATGCTGCACGTCGATTGCATCGATTGATTCTTCTAATAGTATACAAAACAACACATCAGATCATCCACTACTTACGCATACAATTGTTAATGAAATAGCCGACCGTAAAAATCGTGAGACCAATATTATTGTTTTCAACGTACCTGAATCGACTGAACAAAACCAGAATAAAAATGATTATGATATGTCAACCATATTAACTGAATTACGTAAGATTGACACCGATATATATGTTAAGAAGATTATACGTCTCGGAAAACGAAATAATAAACCCAGGCCTTTAAAAGTTATTTTTGACAATAAACTCACCGCTCTCAATGTATTGCGTAACAAATCTAAATTCAATGTTAACCTGAAAGTTAAAGCAGATCTCACCCTTATGCAACGTGATCACCTTAATAGTGTTATTTCAGAACTGAAATCTAGACAAGCATCAGGTGAAGTGAATTTAATATTAAAATATATTAATGGAATTCCTAAAATTATCTCATCGGGCTCTTCGGAAAACTGACAATTTCCCAACAAAATACTATCGAATCAAAGTTTAAATATGTATATATGTACTACCAGAATACTCGTGGTTTAAATTCTAAATGTCATGATTTTTATATATTTATGGAAGTTTGCAAATATGACATAATTGCTATAACAGAAACTTGGCTAAAGGATGATGTTTTTAATTCCGAATTATTTCCGGACTCTTATAACGTTTTACGTTGCGATCGTTCCGTAAAGAAAGGAGGTGGAGTTTTACTTGGTATTAAAAACCATATTAAATGTACTGAAATTATTTTAGATCTACCAACATCTGCCATTGATGCAGTTGCAGCAAGATTAACAGTATATGGAAAAAATATAGATATTTTGTGTACTTATATCCCTCCTAATATAACTGTTCATGAATATAATGACTTTTTTGAATATATTGAGACAAGATTATGTAATGATAACCTAGTGATTGTAGGTGATTTTAATTACGCTGATTATTTCAAATCCCTTGTCACTACTGAACAGATAAGTAGCATTCTTCCATTAAATAATTTTTTGTGCTATACAGGTACATTGTAACGTAATTATGTTATAAATGAACATGGAAGACTGTTAGATCTTGTGATAACTTCACAAAATATTAATTGCAATATCGAACGTTTCTCTGAACCTGCAGTACCTGAGGACACACATCACCCTGCTCTGGATATAGATATTACAATTTCACCGATGACTTCATCTACATCATTTAAAAGTAAAACTTGTCCCAAATATAATTTTAAAAGAGCCAACTTAGCCTCCTTATATGTAGCAATTAGTAGAATAAATTGGAATTCAGTATTTATACCTAATGCTCCGATAAATGATATTTGCAACGAATTCTACAAACAACTTTATTCGGTTTTTGATACGTATGTTCCAAAATACTTAAAAGGCAATGGTCAATATCCTCCTTGGTATAATGGACAATTAATAAAACTTTTAAAATTAAACAACAGCAGATATTAAAATACAAGCGACATCCAACAATGCACAACAAAGCCCGTCTTATTGAATTGAGGAAGAAACTAAAACGTGAATCTAATATCGCATATAGCGCTTTTATTGTTCGATCCGAAAATGAGGTGTCCTCGGAACCATCACGTTTTTGGTCTTTCGTTAATAAAAAACGCAAATGTACAAATATTCCGGGAGTAATGGTGTATAATGAAAAAACAATATCTGACGCAGTTGATATAGTATCAACATTTGCTCACAACTTTGCAAGTAGCTATGGACCCGTTAGTGGCTCTGCTGATCCCTCTTCTAGTAGATCTTCTCATATGGGTGACTACTATATATCTAACAGTATTGTGTTAAAACATATGAAGAAGATAAAACCAAATTTCACAATGGGAATGGATCAGGTACCTGCGTTTCTCATCAAGGATTGTGCAAGTATATTGAGTGAACCTATAACAAACATCTTCAACATCATTTTAAAGTGCGGCGTGTTTCCGGATTGTTGGAAATCTGTTAAAGTTGTACCTGTCTTCAAAGCTGGTAAAAGATGTGAAGTTACAAATTACAGACCCATTTCAATATTATGTAACTTTTCAAAAATATTTGAAAGCATTATATCGGATACTATTTATAGTAAGATCTCACATAACATTTCTGTTAATCAACATGGTTTTGTTAAGAAGCGAAGTACTTTGACAAATTTAATTAACATAACTCATAAATTATCAGCCGAGTTAGATAACCGTAATCAAGTAGATGTCGTGTATACCGATATATCTAAGGCATTTGACCGTATGCCCCATAACATTATTATAGAAAATTTAAATAAATATGATGTTCAAGACAATATAGTTGCGGTAATAAGATCATATTTGTCTAATCGCCAGCAAATTGTAGAAATTGAAGGATGCAAATCAGCACCATATATTGCTTCAAGCGGTGTACCCCAGGGGTCTAACCTTGGGCCTTTGTTGTTTACAATTTTTATTAATTCAGTAACGTCAATACTTGATTGCGATTATTTAATGTACGCCGACGATATTAAGTTATTTAGGACAGTGCATGCTATTGCTGATTGTCATATTCTACAAGATAACTTGAATAAATTATACAATTGGTGTTCGCAACATGGACTTAATCTTAATGTGAAGAAATGTAATATTCTGTCATTTTATCGTAAGTCAAATCCTGTACTCTTTGATTATAGAATAAATAACATTACAGTTAACAGAGTTACCGAAACAACCGATTTGGGCGTACTTTTCGACCAGCGATTAACATTTGTACCACATATAAATAGTACCGTTCAGGCGTCACTGAGAATGTTAGGTTTTATTATTCGTAATTGTAAAAAATTTAAAAATATTCGCAGCGTAATTACATTGTATAATTCTTTTATTCTTAGCAAACTTAATTACTGTGCGCCAGTTTGGAGTCCAAATTATCTTACTCATATCAATTCTTTAGAGAGGATTCAGAAGAAGTTTCTTAAACATTTATATCGTTTTAAATACGGAGTTTATCCTCCTAACTGTATTAGTTATGAATTTTTACTAAATGAATTTTCAATGCCTTCTATGTTACAAAGACATAGATATATATCAATAATAACATTATATAAATTAATTCATCATCATACTGATAATCCACTTTTTCTAAATCTTCTCTGTATTTATGCTCCAAAATTTTTCACTCGCAACTCACTAACATTTTATTATGATAAACCTAACACAACGCATTTTTTGAATTCTCCACTATACCACATGTTGAGCAATTATCACAAAGTTCAATGTTTTGTTGATATATTTCGTTCAAGCCTTTCATTGTTTTCTATTAATTTAAAAGACACCCTTAGTTTAACTTGTTAGAATCTGTATTTTTGTTATTATTAATATTTCAATGTATTATATTTTAGATGTTTCCCTGTAATTGGATGTATTTCTGTTGGGAAATAAATAAATAAATAAATAAATAAATAAATAAATAAATAAATAAAAGTTAAAGAGAATGAAAAACTGAAAAAGTTTCAGTGAAACATTTTTTTGTAAAGTTCTTAATTTCATTTTTTTTACAATTTTTTGCTTATTGCTAATAATATATAGGAACTAAATGAAATTTATATAACAAGTTATTGTGAAGAATTCAAAATTGAGCAAATTATTAAGAATAACCTCATGGTTTTCGACAAAAATATTGGGAAAGTGCTATGATGGCCATTGTTTTGTACTTTGAAAATGATCAGGCAACTGAAATAAAAATATTATGGAACTTAAAAAGTGTTTTACCTTAACGAATTTACATATCTCGTTCTATCAAGTGTGTAGTTCAACCAGTATCAATTACAGTTAATATGTATATGTAGGGTGGGCCAACCTGCAGTCGGAAAAACATCATCAAAAATTATTTAAAATATTCGTACGAATAAAAATGCAATTATTTTGTGTTTGTTTACATTTTACCAACTGTTAACTAAAACCCTCGCTTATGTTTTACTGATTGGAGGGTGGGATAGAGGCCACCCACCCACCCTACATATACATGATAATTTTAATTGCTAATTGTTGATGATTTTCCTGCTAAAAAAATCGAACCCTTTATGCAATAAAAAAATAATACAAAATCAAAATTTAAGTTTAAATATAAATGAATTTCTATAGCTAATCTTATCTAATTTAGATTTAGATTCTGCCCACCTTTCATGCATCAAATTTTTATTAATTTACTCACGCAAAAATTTTACCTTTTTAATTTCTTTTTTATTCAAAAGTTTGTAATTAGTTTCATTGGACACAGCGAGACGATAAGGAATTTAAGTTAAATGTATATGTAGGGTGGGTGGGTGGCCTCTATCTCACCCTCCAATCAGTAAAACATTATGAAAAATTTGTATGAACACATCTCTAAAAATTGCAATTATTTTGTGTTTATTTATATTTTGAGGTTTTAATTAAAATCTTTGCTTATGATTTACTGATTAGAGGGTGGGATAAAAGCCAACCACCCACCCTACATATACATGATAACTTTAATTGTTAATGGTTGATGATTTTCCTGCTAAAAATCGAACCCTTTACGTAATAAAAAATAATACAAAATCAAAATTTTAAAGTTTAAATATAAATAATTTTCTATAGCTAATTTTATTTGATTTAGATTTAGACTCTGCCCGCTCATCATGTATCAAATTTTTACTAATTTAGTCACCCAAAAATTTTACTTTTTGAGTTTCTTTTTTATTCAAAAAGTTGAGGAGCAGATGATAAATATCAGAAAACAGATCATATAATATGTGACAGGTAACAGATGACAGATGACAAATGACGGAATGACAGATAATAACATAGGCAACAGAAGATGATAATACATAATAGATTTCAAGTAACAAATGACGGATGACAGATGATAGATAATAGAGGAAAATCAAACATGGCATATGGCAAATGATAGATCATTCATGACATATTATACGATACAAGTAATATAATAATAATAATAATAATTTATTTAGTGATATTAACATAGTTTTACACGTGTCTTACAAATACAGGTAATGATTATATCAATGCTTAATAAAAAAATACAATACATGCTTATAATATTTAAAATATAAATTATTAAAAAAGACAAAAATTCACAGAATATATAGTATTAAAATCAAGCACGATCACATTAACATTCACAGGAATTGTCAGCAAATACGAATATAATATACATAACTATAATTACAATTAGATTAAAATAAATATAATAAATTAAAATAAGTAACATCAAAACTTTAAGTCACTATCTAAAAACTCTTGAATCGAATAAAATGCATATTTTAGCAAGTACTCTTTAATTGATTTCTTAAAATTCAAGTAGGTACATTCCCTTATCCTGCGTGGAAGAAGGTTATAAAATTTTATGGCATAATATTTTGCACCTGTTTGCGAGGAGGTAAGTTTTACTTTGTTTGAACAAATATTGTCTTTAAACCTTGTTTCATAGACATGTTCATGACTAGTGTAGTTTTTTAGGTGCCGTTTCATGTAGCATAGACATTGAAAAATGAATATAGATGGTAATGTTAAAACTCGCAATGAGATAAAATCGTTCTTACAGTCTTCTGTATATCCTCTCCTAGAGACAATTCTTAGCGCACGCCTTTGCAGTAAAAATATTCTGTGCTTAATCGGGCAATGGCCCCATACAAGTATACCATATTGTACGTTAGCCTCAATTAGCGCAAAATATGCTACTCTTAAACAATTTTGGTTAACCTCTCGAGCAATGCTACGAAGGCAGAATATATTTTTTGATTATTTCTTGGAGAGCTCATCTACATGGGATATAAACAATAAAGTCTAAATATAAATAGCCAAAAAGCATACCTTTTCGGTCTCGTTTATGCACGATTTATTGGTAGAGAATAAGATATTCTTTGTTTTGCTCTCATTCAGTTTTAACTGGTTGTTGTTACACCACTGTGAGGCTTGCTGTAAAGATATTGTTAAAGCATTGACTATGGTTGTGTCGTCAGCAAATAGAATTACTGACGCATCATCAATCGCTTGAGGAAGATCATTGATATATATTAAAAATAAAACTGGGCCAAGAATAGAGCCTTGCGGTACACCTCCTTTTAAAGGCAGAGCTTTGGACATCTTATTATTTAGGCTTGTCACTTGCTCTCTATTAGATAAATATGATCCCACTAAGTCAGAACTACGATTGTTGAAGCCATATAAAGATAACTTATGTATAAGAATCTCGTGTGACACACAGTCAAACGCTTTCTTTAAGTCTAAAAAAGATCCCATACAATGGATTTTCTTTTCGAAATTATCAAGGATAAAGTTACAAAGCTCTATCAAGGCATCAGTGGTAGAACAATTTGAACGGAAACCTAATTGATTACAGAAAAATATATTATTTTCTTCAAAATATGAAATAATTTGACCCTTTAAAATAAATTCAAATATTTTTGAGATCACAGACAATAGAGATATTGGACGGTAGTTGTTTGGATCGTTACTGTCCCCTTTTTGGTGAAACAAGTTCTTCTCTTACGCTCTTTATAATTTCGGCATTTAATCCGTATATGTCAGTACCCTTGGTGTTTTTTAGTTTATTTATCGCATCTCTAACTTGATTTGGGGTTGTTTCACGAAAACTAAATTTGGTTTTGATATTATATATGCTATGGCTTGTATCGGTGTTATAGGAGTATTTTCCACTGATGTTATCAGGGATATTAAAAAAAAACTGGTTAAATTCATCACATGATACAGAACAAGCAATATTTTTCACATCAGATTTCCCCCTTATTTTATTGAGTACCTTCCATGTTGCCTTTGATTTATTCAGGGAATTATTTACTAAGGTATCATTTGCACATTGCTATATCTAATTCTGAAATCATCTCTGATCTGTTTTTGTTCATGACAAGGATGAAGTAAATAATTCTCATGGTTCAAAGTTTCTCTCATGTTATATAGTTCATTATTGAACCAAGATTTATGTTTTTTATTTGGCTTTGCAGTAAAATATCTCATATGGAAAGCGATATTTACACATTCAATTAAAGTAGTGATACAAAATATTCCATTTAGCGTTTATGTCACTATGCAATTTGATAAAATCAAAATCTACAATATTTACAATATTAAAAAGCGAATATTTTCCCTCAAGGGTGATGAGTAACTAATTTTATAATTGAAAATATAAATATTAATCTCAATAGCCGAAATCCAATTCACTTAAAAAGTGAGATGACAAAAAAATTTAAGAAATTCGGACAATTCTCCGCATGTGGGGATTATTACTTTTACTCATAAATGTGTGAATTACTTACACAGTTTATATCTCGACTTACGACAACCAAATGGAAGCCATATTTACACACTATAACTACCATACTAATAGTCACATATTTTCCGAATTTAAAGACCGTAGTTCACGAACTGCCCACTTAAAAACACTATGATTTAGGAGCACGACGTGAAAGTGAACGGACTAATATTGTAAGTCCAAATATATAACGACAGATTGCTAAACTGCAGAAATAATAGATAGATAATAGATGTTATATGACAATGACAATTCGTGACATATGACGGATATAGGTAAAAATTATAAAACAATTTATTAACGCTATTGAGACCTTAAACTTGAATTTAAAATACCAGAGAACTTCTTTATGTAAAGATGCACGTAATTTTATGAGACTTGAAGTGAGGCATAATATTTAAAAAAAATATTGGGATTAGTATTTTAAGACTTTAGAGATTTTAGTTTAAGAAATTTACTTGATTGTTGACAGATGACAGATGACAGATGACAAATGACAGATGGCAGATGACAGTTGACAGATGACAGATGACAGATGACAGATGGCAGATGACAGTTGACAGATGACAGATGACAGATGACAGATGACAGATGACAGATGACAGATGACAGATGACAGATGACAGATGACAGATGACAGATGACGGATGACAGATGACAGATGACAGATGACAGATGACAGATGACAGATGACAGATGACAGATGACAGATGACAGATGACAGATGACAGATGACAGATGACAGATGACAGATGACAGATGACAGATGACAGATGATAGATGACAGGTGACAGTTGACAGTTGACAGATGACAGATGACAGATGACAGATGACAGGTGACAGTTATCAGTTAATAGATGACAGATGATATATGACAAATACTAGATACCTGCCACAGCATTAATTTATTTCCTCTTTACAAACAACAATCAATAATACGCCCATTTCCCCTCTTAGTGATCATTATTCATTGTGTTGTAAAACATCTACAAATTAAACATTAAACCTAACTCAAAACAAGAAGGATATAATCCACACGTTGATGATCCCGCACTCCATCAACCGAATTAAAATTGTTTATTCGGATGACTCGAACAATACCAATTATTCACCCACATCTCATTACCCCAATTTCCGTCTAATTGAATGGACGTCATTATCGAGAAATTAATTCCCGGTACAAATAGTCATTACAGTAATATATAGGAACGCGCTACCCCACCGCATTTCGGCGCGGGCGGTGGGGGGCGGCGGTGTCGTCGAATCGTCAGCCCGTTCCTTGTATGAATTATGCATTCCGCAGGGACGGCCGGTCGTCTGATTTTAAATGAAAATCCTCGGAATCTCGCCACCATTAGCCTAATCCAATTACAAACTTCCACCCCTCCGGCCGCTGAACTGTTCCGATTCCGAACATCAAGAAAAAGTCAATTAAAGCACCGACCAAGAGGCCTAATTGATTCCGCGGCACGTTTTCGTGTGTATTTTACCGAGTTAGGCGGTCAAAATCGGAATTTGTGCTAGAGCTTAACATTGTTTATACGCATCGTTTACTTATATCTTATCAATAAGTATTTTTGTGAATAATAATTGAAATGAATAACTTAGTACAATAAATCAAAGTAATACATATCTTAAGCAAACTTATCTACTAACATTATCAAAAAGTAGTTAAACTTACTTTAATGATTGTTGAGTTACGTGAAGATGTACTGTACTATAAATAAAAGATTGAGTCTCCTTTCTAGTAGTTTTAGCATTGAAAATGGTCACGTCGTAACCGAAATGTACATTTGCGATCAATAAATTTTGTGAAGAAAGGAGACTCAATCTTTCATTTATATTAGTTAAACTTAGATTCTAGAAATTGTTACCTTCAATAACCTTTATTCTATTTCGATATTAATAAAGGTAAGCCATTTATTGTCTATTTATTCTATATTGATTAAAACTAGTATTTGTATAACTTTATAAACATATATACACATGTTATACATAAAATCATCTCGAGAGATTAATATTTTAAAAAAACACACACATCAAGAGAACGAACAACGCACCTCATGCATATTTCACGGTTATTCCCCTATCTCGTTCTAATTTTAATGATTGCGAAGCCTCGTCTCTTTCCCTTTCGCCGCTCGCAGAGATATTGTCTCATGCCGCGGGTTTCGCCGTGTAAATAAAACAGCAACCCTTACCTGGAATTGCGGGACGTGATCGGAATCAATCGAAGCTCGCCCGGGGGCTCCTATGTAAATTATTCCTTCCGAGGCGTGACTCCGTAGAAAAATATTCTAATCCCGTTTTGTGCGTAAACATTCGTCGTTACCGTGTCTGTTATTACTCCATTAAAATTCCGTTTATCAAAACATATAAATATTAAATATAGGGAAAACATTAAGGCGACATCAATACTTAAACTGTATTGTACTAGATTTACACAACTAACTAATAATTAGAAACTAACTGTTAACATCGACAATTATAATAATAGAAATATGAAAATATTTAATTATTGATTAATGTTTTCATATAAATATTATTTAATTGTAAACATTAAATAATTAATTTTAGTAAAGAAAAACACTTGTTATATAGCTCAACAAATAATTATATCAAGTAAGTAAACAAGTAACTATTAAATTTAGATTAAACATGTAATAGAATTTTCTATAAATATCTAATAAAAATATATAATTCGTTCTAAAAGACTGAAACTTTATATTATCTACAGTCGTTAATATAATCTTTTAAATTTATAAAGTTATATATGTATTATATAAGCGTATTCTGGATAATAACCACAACCGCTCATTTTTCTTTCTTGTTAATTAGCTCGTTTCGCTGGCTTCAAAGCAGTAAGCGAAGTGATGGCGCAGAAGGGCTCCATGGGATCCACCATTAAAGAATTAATTAACAATCAATCGAATCTTCAATAGGAGCACTTATGCGCTCTCCTCTAATTAGAGCACTAATGTAATCTGCGACGCGTTGGTAAAGGCCCTCCATAAACCCCTCTATACTCGTTACCACCGTCTTCTGTGCCACTTTTTTTTCTAATTATGCCCCATTTCATACGTTTTTTATTAAGATGTTATTAGAAAACTGTTTTAATTTAAAAGAGGAACGTATAAAAAGAAATAAATGCCGAATCAAATAACAAAGCCATGCAAAAAATAAAGATGAATTGAAACAGACAAACAAAGATGCAAAAAGAAATTAAAAATATAGGATTGTAACGGGTGTCCAACAATTATTGCAGTCCCGGGTGGCGTTGGAATCAAAAACGTAGGTCGATTCTTACATGTGTCAAATAAATGAACTGACATTTTAATTGTCAAACATAACCTAAACGTGCATTTAACAACACTTTAAATGCACGTTAAGGTTATGTTTGACAATTAAAATGTCAGTTCATTTATTTGGAACATGTAAGAATCGACCTACGTTTTTGATTCCAACGCCACCCGGGACTGCAATAATTGTTGGACACCCGTTATAATAAATGAATGCAAATTTTGAATTTAAAAATAGAAAAACATAAAAGCAATGGGCAAATAAATGAAAAAATAATAACATGAAATGAAATATGAAAAACACAAAAACTGGCAGAATATAGAATTGCACAGATAAAATAGTAGAGAAAAACAAAAGCTGATAAACACAGAAAAGGAAGAAAAAGGAGACAAAATAAATACATAAAGACAGATATGCAAAAGCCTGGAAAGGTAGGTATTAGCCATGACAGAACAATGTTTGAAAGATGGTCTCAGGATAAGTGAAAAAACAGCGAGGGTAGATCGATTTAGAAGAAAGAGTGGATGAGTTCGGAGTAAGGATCGTTAAATTCTTGAGGACTGGAGAAGAACAGTTATCACAAGAAAGTGAATTCCTAGAAGGCGAGGGATCTATGAAAGAAACCAAAGAAAACATGGAAGAAGTTAAAAGAAAGGAAAGATTACCTAGCGCAGTTTAAATGTGTAGGAAACTGAAGTTTTAGAACTAGTCGACAAACTTGGAACCTTATCCATAATTGTTCTGCTACTCTCTTGATAAAACCAATTTTTCAAGTAAAACTCTTGTTATGTTTTACTTCTTCCAATTTTAAAACTTGCAACTTGTTATGGTTATGCATTGGAGTTGTTGAAAGGGAAAGAAATAATAAACATTTTTCAAATTCCTGGAATGAATTCGTGAAGAATTTCCAGAGCACATGATTGCCACCATAATTCCAGTTTCGTATAGAGGAGGAGATCCGAAAAAGGACTCAGGTCCTTAATGAGATGGTGAGGAGGAATCAAGCCTGTAAACCAGCTCGAAATATTAATAAATAAATAAATAAATCTTTATTCTCCAACAGGAAACTAGTCCTAATTACAAGACATATATACAATAAACAAATACATATATAAGATAAAGAAAATATGAAAAAAAAATATATATATATATATATATAACAGCCGCACTACTACAATAATTATAGTTCTGGAATACATCGATCTAAAGTAGTTAAAATTGTAATTAAGTTATCGCAAATTATAACGCAGGATACAGATATTTTATTAAAACATGTTGACATAATTATGATGGGTGATTTCTGACCAATATCAATTCTATTATCTAACACATTAAACGTTGGCGATCGTCGACTATAAAAAGATGGAATAAGCAGCCTAATTGTATTTAATAAGTCCTGTGAGTCAATAGAATTGTGTAGAAGTTTGTTTGTATTTTTTGTCGACGAGATGCTAGACTCTCAAAATCTAATTTGCGCAAAAGTAAGTTATGATCTACACCTCTATCTGGATAAGATCCTTCTGATTTAAAACATAATCATTTTAAAAACTTACGTTGAATGCTTTCTATTTGACGGATTTGACCCCGATTCTGACGGTATTATTATTGTATTATTTAACCAATAAATGTCTGTCTTTAATAAAATAATAATAACAATTTACTTCAACATAAATCTCTTTTAGGAAAAATGTAATTAGCATGATCCAGTTAGATTTTCTTAGAAATTTCAAGTTATTTTAGCTTAGTTTAAAGTATTTATGTTCCCAATTATATTAATTTCAAGACAATCTAGAACGAAGAATGAAAATAATAAACGAATATGTCTTAAATGACTTTCTCATTTATTTACAATCGATATATTTGTGGAAATATTATTATTATTATATATAAATTATTTCCTTATTTAAAAGAAGCGGTTGAACTTGTATGTTTCTCCACTTACGAAATGATTTTTTATTGTCAGTACAGTAAATTATATGCATGAACAACAGATTATTTACACAAAAAAACACATCTTTTTTAGTTTAATTTCATTAGAAACCGAATTTCGAATCGACTGACAAATAAATTAGTTTCTCTGAGTGAATAAACTCACATTTTAAGCTCTCATAAATACATAAATTAAAAACAGAAATATTTAATACATTTGTGCTGTGGTGGATGTGCCGGGAAACATTTCTAGAGTAATGTAATACTTTCATATCCGGTTCTGCATTACCGCGAAGATAACGTTTCATTTATGTTTGAGTAATACAATAATATTAAAATACAGACGGTTAAAGGGTCGAGTTAATTATCCAAACTAAACTTCGGACACACACGCTTCCTTTGTTTAGTTACGGAATCAAAGCGCTCTCTTGAAATCCATAACAGGTTAAGTTAATTAGTTCTGAAAGTAATTTTAAATGCATCCAGTTTATCAATGACTTTCTACTTCCTTATGTTTCACAATGGCTTTATCAAGCAGTTGAAGTCACTTTGTAGTTTTAAATAATTAGCTTATATTTCTTCAATTCTTTAATTTTCTCATTACAAATATTACAACTACTGAATTGTTTTACAAAGTGATTTGTTCTTGTAACAAATAAGATGTATGTTATAGTTTTTTAATAGTTCCTTAATATTATTATTAATTTCGCCATTGAAAATATAACGTAAATTTACATCAAAATCCGATATTTCACAATTACACCCCTGAACGAGCACGTCCGCATAAACCATAACCAAACCACCACATGATTTATTATTACTCTATACATCAGGCCCTATCGACTGCGTACTTTTCTGCCCCTCTCCATTTTTTTCGGTCGTCCCATTCATTTCGGTAAATATTTATTTTATCTTCATCCGTCTGCACTCTTCCGAGTGATAATTCGCGCCGGTGAAAAAAATGCGTCCCGCCTAATTTATCGGGGTTAGCTTTAAACGGCCGATGATTTATTGTGATATTGAATGGAAAGCGGGCCGGCCTAATGCAATATTCAGCATCTGAACCTACAGAAAGTTGGAAAAACATTTTAACGTTACGTTCGAGCGTTAATGGAGAGGACGCGGGAGGTTGAAAAACATTTTAAATTTATTCATGGAAAGTGTCATCGCAATCAGTTTTGTCACCGATGAACTTCAGACGGGCGAAAACAATTTTATTTCTCGATTTAATGGTGTTTGTTGTTAATATAATTTTTAATTTAAACTTGATTTGAAATATATAATATATTTTAAAACAAAAAAAACACCATTAAATCGATAAATAAAATTGATTGGCTATCATAGTCTGATTTAAATATAATTATAATTATAATAAAATAATAATAATGATAAATAATATTTATATTTTGTGCTTTATTTCTGAACGAACTATCGACAATTGGTCTTTTGGTTATTGTAATATATTTAATTTAATTAATTATTCAAAATTCAACCCGGCGCATCCACCAAATATAGAAATATATATAATCATCGGGATTTACGTACTAAAAATTTTATCAAAATCTATTTACGCGATTAATCAATTAAAGCACTTCCTGCGTTGAGTGGCTAAACCGGAAAAGTAAATATATCACTGATAAGCCGCCGTAAGGGGCACTCTAAAACCCTTCCTGCTCAATAAACTGTGAATATATATTGCGGGCGTTGGTTGCATGTGCACCGATATCATCCTGCGAACGGTTTCTCGTGTAAAATTCATAATTCCTTTAAATATACGAACGCAAGTTACCTTAAATACGTTTGATTCTTCCATATTTTGAACAAAAGGAGTGAAATGCCGATAAGTAATTTTATCATATTCAAAGTGTGATAAACAAACAAAATCCTGGACAATTATAGGAATAGGAATAAGAATTGAATTAATTAGAGGAAGTAGAATTTGGCAACGAATTAAATTCTACTTCTAATTAATTAAATTCTTATTCCTATAATTGTGCAGGATTTTGTTTGTTTATCACTTTAGAAAATTTCCATTTAAACAATTATTGCATTTAATTAATTTAAGTTAATAACTCAAAAAAAATGTGATGTAACCATCATAATACTTTCCCTGTATTTTTAGCAATAATAACATTTATTGAATCTTTGGTAAAAATATATTTTCCAATCAAGTATATTAAAAATTCATATCTCATCTATAAATTGTTAATACCTAGTATTTTTCTTCATTCAACACTTGATAATGACCTGCAAAGGTCGAAACTATAGTGTAAAATAATGATAATGTATTGTAAACTTTTTTTTGTGTATTACACAATAAATAGTGATATAAAAACATTTATTCTTTGTTCCAAAATTATCGATAAAATAAAAAAATATAAATATTGCTTTAAATTGCTAGAAAACAGTTGAATAACATTTAACAACTTTAATAATATGTGCGATTAAACTAGCGTAATCTTGACCTAGGTTACTGCGTACTTTATTAAGGTAGGTCAGGAATACTATAGTTCATTGCACTGACTGTTGTGGTAGGTCAAGAGTACGCTAGAATAAATATTTATACATACAATTACATTAAATTTGGTTTATTAGAGTTTAAAGCGACGATTAATAAAATATCTAAAGTTATGCTATAGCTGCCAAAACAATTGAAATTACTTGAAAATACAAGTGATACAAGCTTAACGGATGCAGAGATGACATTGGAACCCTTGAAAAAATTATTCAGTGATTTTTGGCGAAGGAGAAAAAGGCTAAAAGATTCTGCTAACAAAAGAAGAATTAAGAAATTTTCGAATAGTTGAAAAATTAAAAAAATCTGAATTACTAAAATTTGGTAACTCAAAAGAGAATAAAAAGCGTTATATTGTGAAAAATGTTGAGAAATGTTTGGAAAAATCCAAAACTCTCGAATTTCAAAATTGTTAAAGCAAAGTTTTTAATACATTTTGTTATTGTAAAGAAAAATCGCAGCCTGAATGAGAAATTTATTGCAGAATTCAAATATTCCAAAAAAGTAAACTAAAAGAAGAATTATTTAAAAAATATTAGAACTATTGAAGAAAACTCTTACAAATTAAAAGAGACTTTATAAAAGCAAGAAATTGTGGATATCTTTCAAGAAAAAGCTGGAAAATTTTAAAAATTTGAAATTGGTATAAAATTTTCTTGGATCTTAACGGCGTTCACTTCGTGATACATTTCAATAATAATGGTAAAATTTTATTTTAAATATTTAGAAACTTAAAATATTTCTTAATACGGAAGAGAATTTCATTAAAGGATTTGTAGAATAGGCTGCAATATTAAAAAAAAAGCTGAAAAGGTTAGGAAATTTTCGTAAATAAAAAAAGAGAATCCTGAAAAAGAAAATAGTTTGAAAGTTTCTTTAATATAAAGCAAGAAATATTGGAAAATTTTGATAGAAAATGCTAAAATTCTTGAATTGAGGAATTAAATAATTTGAAAGCAACTTGTTTCAGAAACCTTAAAGGAAACATTTTCCTGAATAAGTCTTTAAAAATGGTGGGTTCTCCATTCCGAAATAAAACTATAAAAAAATACTGCAAATTATTAAAGACGATCAAAATAAACACTCGTAAACTGTAAAGAATTTTTTGTGTGAGAAAATAAGAAGTACATTTTGCAAATATGAAACAATTTTTTTAATTTCTAAAACACTTGAATTAGTTGAAAATTTTTAAAATCTAAAATCTAAATTAATCAAAAATGTTAAAGAAAAATCTCGTAAACTGACAGAGGAGTTTATTGAAAATTTTCTAAAAGTAAAAGAAGAAATGATGTGAAATTAAAAAAAAATGGATCAGAATTACTAGAAAAAAGTATATTTAAAATTAATCTAAACTTAGCTAAGAAAAAAAATATCTACAAAACCTTATTAAAAAATAGATCATCATTATCAGAGCCAAAAATTGTGAAAAATTAGTTTTAATTTCACCGACGGCGAAAACATATAAAAACAACAGCCATCTACTTGAAACTGTACAAATTTATTTAAAATTTATTCAAAACTAGCTTAGTGAATAATTATCCATGAAAACCGCACCTCATTATGAAATATTTCATCATCATCAGTCCCAAAAATGGTAAAAATTAATTTTAATTTCAACGACTGAAAAATGTAGAAAAACAATCGCTATCTACACGAAACTGTGCAAGTTTATTCAAAATTGATCTAAAATTAGCTTATTCACAAAAACACCAACTCATTATGAAATAATTTGTCATCATCAGAACAAAAAATTGTAAAAATTAGTTTTAACTTCATTGAGTGTAAACTAATATAAAAACATTTGCCATCTACTTGAAACTTTCTAAATTTATTCAAAATATATCCAAAATTAACTAATTTAAAAAAATATTTACCCAACACAACCCTGTTATGAAATATGTTGTCATTATCAGAGCCCAAAATTGTAAAAATTTGTTTGACTGCAAAAAAATTTAAAACAATTGCCATCTACTCAAAACTTTGCAATTTTTACTCAAAACTAATCTAAGAAAAGCTTAGAGAAAAATTATTCACAAAAACAAGAAATATTTCGTCATCATCAGAGCCAAAAATTGTAGAAATTCGTATTAATTTCAACGACTGAAAGAAAGTAGAAAAACAATCACCATCTATTCAAAACTTTGCAAGTTTATTTAAAATTAATCAAAAGTCAGCTTAGTAAAAATTAGCCACAGAAAGACAACCTTGTTATGAAATAATTCGTCATCATCAGAGCAAAATATTGTAAAAACAGATTTTAACTTCATCAAATGTAAATAAATATAAAAACAATTGCCATTTATTTCAAACTGTCTAAATTTATTTAAAATGGATCAGAAATTAACAAAATTAAAATAATAATCAGTAAAGACGATCCAGTTACGAAATAATTCGTCATCATCATTGCTGTAAGTTGCTAAAATTAGTTTTAATTTCATCGACTGTGACAACATATAAAAACAATTGCCATCTACTCGAAACTTTCGAAATTTATTCAAACCTAATCTGAAATTAGCTGAGTGAAAAATTATCCACAAAAACAACACCTCGTTATGAAATAATACATCATCATCAGAGAGAAAAAATTGTAAAATTTAATTTTAACTTTATCAGATATAAAAATATATAAAAACAATTGACATCTACTTGAAACTATCTAAAGCTATTCAAAGTAAATCTAAAATTAACTAAATTAAAAAAAATATTCACCAAACACGACCTCGTTATGAAATAATTCGTCAGCATCAGAGCCAAAAATTGTAAAAATTAGTTTCAATTTCATCGACCGAAAAAAGTATAAAAACAATAGCCATCTACTTGAAACTATTTAAATTTCTTTAAAATTTATCTGAAATTAGCTGAGTGAAAATATATATATATAAAGACAACACCTCGTTAGGAAATAATTCGTCATCATGAGAGCATAAAATTGTAAAAATTTGTATAAATTTCAACGACTAAAAAAAAGTAGAAAAACAATCGCCGTCTACTTGAAACCTTGCAAGTTTATTTAAAAATAATCTAAAAGTAGCAGACTTGAAAATTATCCACAAAAACAGCACCACCTTATGAAATAATTCATCATCGTCAGAGCAAAAATTTGTAAAATTTAGTTTTAACTCCAGCAAATGTAATAAAAAGAAATGATGTGGCCATCATAGTAATTTTCCTATATTTTACTCGAAAACTATGAGGTTTATAAAAAAAATCTATTCTTAATAATTTGTCCACTTTTTAATTCTCTATAATTATTTATAATATAAGTTTCATCTAACTCGTATCGTTCATTAGTAATTGGCTAAAAACGTCAAAGATTTTAATTTTTAATATTTTTCTCGAAAGATAAGTATTTTATTGAAAAAATGTTTTGATAAAACTTATCCAGTTTCTCGTTCCCTTTAACTTTTGTTTGAAAAGTTTTGTAATATTTTTCATATTACAAATAGAGGATTAGTATTTAATAGGTAATAGGAGTATGCGTAGCGTGTGAACGTTAATATTATAATATTCAACCATTATTTTGTTATTATACTACTGTAAAACACTGTAGTGTTATAGTAGCAGTGTTTTTGCTTTAATTGCATTGTACTAGTGTTTCGGATGTTCGTCTTATTGTGCGAATGCATTACACTTATCTTGTAATATCTGGCGTCTCCGCGGAAGCACGTCGTATTATTGGATTATGATCCGACGCTGAAACTGCTGAAGTTTCCGGTATAGATAACTTTTATGTCCGCTTAGGAAGGCAATACGTCAGAATTTGCATAAATAAGAAATAATTTACATTATTCTCGCGCTCGTTTATCCGCAGCATGAACAAACAGACTTTCATTATATACATATATAAGTTTCTTAAAGCTCATAAATATATATATATTTTTTATATGTTTAACACCAAAAATAATTTCAAACTAGGAGGAATTATATTGTCAGAACGGAAGTGAACGCTTTTAAATCTACATTGTAATTATACGCTTGGTTACAATAGCAGAATAATCTCGATATCACAATGAACTACGATATATATTTAAAAAAACGCGCTATTTAAATTTGTTCAGTCACGCATTTTTCCAATCGGACATCCGCCCACACTAAATTATTGTCAATTGCTAATTGTTGCACGAACGGGCCTGAATTTTTCCAATATTAGGGAACGGCCCTTTGTGTACCGTAAATTATGAGCCAACTTAATGCCGTAAAATTGATAACGGCACAATATTTTCGTTTATAACGATAGGTGTAAAATAATTAATAAATTTGTAATATTGTATAATTGTTAGTCTATCTGTTGAAGTATTAAAAACCCAGCAATTATCTATGAATATTTTTGTCTTAGTAATTATAAACCAATTTCATTTATCATTAAAAGGCTTTCACGTTTTATTTTTATTGTTTGTTGTGCTCGAAGGCAAAAGTTAAAATTGTGCTTAACGTTACCATTTAATATCGCACGATCGTGCGATGCGGAATTTTTAAAAGGCAATTAAAATCACCCGCAAACACATTGTTTCCACCCCCTAACCGCCGTTGTCCTATACACATATATATATTTTTTTGTGAACATCATTCAGATACGCCGGTTTAATCAAACGAAAATACAACGTAAAACCGGGCAAAAGAGTAATTCGCGAATCCTCTCGAGCCCAGTTTATGCGGCTTTACTGCCGCCACGGCCGCATTATTCCCTCGTCTTCCTGCGTTTAACGTGAATCCTGCACCTGACACTGATTGCCTCTCTTTCGCATTCTTCACTTCCTCGTGCATCTAAAGGCCTCTGTTCTGCAACAATGGCCGAGTTGTAATGATAGTTACTTTTCCAGGGATATTACTTTTCTCTGCGTTATATAACGTTAAAGATTATTTCGTAATTATAAGTATATATTGATTTGAAGTGTGAAAAGTGTGAAGTAATGTTGTAAGTGGATTATACGTCAACATAAATATACATGTTAGTAATAAATTAAATTCTCCGCATATCGTTTTTAATAATAAGTAATTCCTCTAGTAGATCCCTAAAAGTTAAGATCAATAACTCTTTCTCTTCTTTCATAACTTTCGAACAATTATTCCCCCAAAGGTTTTTTGCTTTCCCTATATAAAATATATATTACTTTCCCTGTATAGAATTCATAGAGAAAGTATTGTTTTCGTGAATGAGAATTTCTGTGGGCGCTGTATCAAAAAAGTGTGTAGTTAACATATTTCCAACAAAAGTGAAAAAGGAATTAATATAATTAAAACTGTGTGCAAAACTTGGTGGGGTGCACACCCGCACATAGGAATTCTCTTCTATAGGGCCTACATTAGAGCAATTCTGGATTACGGATGTACTATCTTGCCGGATCGGCAAGTAATTCAGCATTGAAAAAAATTGATACCGTGCATCACAAATCATTAAAAATTGAGTTAGGTGAAATGAAATCATCCCCATATCATGCAATCTTAACCTAATCTCAGGAAATACCAATGGCTCTTAGACCAAAATCAATAGCTAGTACATCAAGTTTACAGAAAGATCATATTTTGAGTATTATCTGTAATTTGAATACCGAGGTGTTAACCGACGATTACTGGAGTAAGAAGAATATGCCTCCTCTAATTGGTGCATTCGTGGATACCAGTGAATTGCCAATATATCATATCCAATGCAACTATATTTTCTCATACCTACAACCATGTTATATTTCAAATAAAACCAATATTTTGAATTTTGAATAAAAGAAAATTGACGAAAAATTTTGGAAAGTTTTAGGATTTATAAATATTCAATTAGAAAACCTTAGTACTTTTGAAAAAACTATTAATAATTTGAAACGGAAATTGTAGAGTGTAAAGAATTTACTGGAAAATAATTCGAAAATCTGAAAAATAATTCTTGAAAGTTTTTGAATTTTAAAAAGAAAATTCTGGAACTTTCAAAAAAAATCTTAAGTTACTGGAAAGTTCTAAAAATTAAAGTTTATAAAGCAAATTCTGAAAGCGTAGAAGTAAAAAATTTGGAAATTTATAGAAATCTGATGAAAAATTGCTGGACAATCTGAAATACTTGAAGAAAATCCTAGGAAATTAGAAGACATATTCTTAGATTTCTAACAAGTTTTTTGGATCTGTAAAAGAAATTGTTAAAATAATTTAAAACTTTTGAACAAATTTTGGATTCCTGGAAAAATTTGGGAAAAGGAAAATATTAGAAATATTAGAAATTTCTGGAAATAGGAATAATCGAAGTAATGTTTAAATTTGCAAGGAAATTCCTGAGGAATGGAATAAAAGTAGTTGTAAAATCCTGGAATTTTAGAAATAAATTGCCGAAACAGTTTACTGTGTTTATTTACAAATTAATATTTACACTCGTCATAACAAATATAGTTTTAAAGTATAACACACATCCTGGTAAGTGTAACTTCAGAATTTCAATATAAAATGGACATTTGTTTTATAAGCCTAAAGTAAATTTGGGAATGATGAAACAAAATGGAATTTTCTAGGTATCTAAAAAGACACTGTTATAAATTTTCTTTAAGAAATTCAGAAAGGAGAGCTTTCTGAGACTGGAAGAAATGTTGCTGGAATGTTATTAAAATCTGACAAATTTAGAAAGACGGAAATATTTTCAAACCTTAGAGCCTATAAATATATAAATCTAAGTCTAAAAATAATCTTATAATTTCGGGAATCTATAAAAAAATTATTCGAAAATTCTGAACGCATAGAAAATTCTGAAAAACGTTCTAAAACAAATTTGGAAATTTGGTAGAAAAACTTTTGGTAATTCTAATAATAAAATAAAATAAAATTGAAATATTTTGTCCCCTCGAATAAAATTCTAGAAATTTGAAAGGGAAATTTCTAGAGCCATAAGAGAGAAAATTCTAGAATTCGAAAATATTTTAAATATGGAAAATTAATTGATGAAAAATTTATAATTACCTCGAAACAATTTCAAAAAATATTCGAAAGCACTTTTGAATTAAAAATAATTAATAAACAAATTTTGGAACTCCTCAAAACAAAAATTTAAATTTGTAACAGAAATTGGGGATTGCAAGAGAAATTACTCGACAATTTTAAATATCTTAAAAGTTTTCAACTTTTACCATAAATTTTGGAAATCTGAAAAATAAAATCTTAAAAGTTTAGAATGTTAAAGAGAAAATTCTAGAATTTTCAAGAAGATTTGGATTTTATAATGATAAAAATTAAGTGTGTAGAAAGTTCTAAAAATCTAAATTTAAATTCTGAAGATCTAGAAGAAAAACAATTGAAAATTTTTAGGAATCTGAAGAAAAATTGCTGGACAATTTGAAATACTTAAAGAACATTCTAAGGATTTGGAAGAGATATTCTTAGATTTCTAGCAAGTTTTTGGAAGTCCATAGAAGAAAGTGTCAGAAATGTCGAGGGGCAAATTTTTAAAAAATAAGTCTTACAGGAGAATTTGATAAAAACTTTTAAATATTTTTTAGAAACATTGCAAATAAATTCCTGAAGACTGGAATAAAAGAAGCTGTAAAATTCTATAAATGTGGAAAACTTTAAAAACTTGGTGAATAAATTACCAAAATAGTTTATAAGTTTGGAAATCTGATTGAAACATTCTGCTGGAAATTTTTCTTCGAGAATTTCTAATTATTGTAAAGAAAGCTTGTGGAGACTGAAAGAAATGTTGCTGGAAAAGTCCACAGATATATTTACATACCTTAGAGTCTGTGAATCTATAAATCTAAATCTAAAAAAATGGTAATTCTAGAAATCTATAAAGAAATAATTTGAAAATTCTGGAATAGAAAATTCTAGAAATTTGCTGAATAATATTTAATATTTGGGAAATAAATTGCTGATAGAAAAATCTGCAAATTTGTTAGAAAAATTCTTGGTAATTCTAGGAATATAAAAACGAATTATTAGAAAATTTTGGAACCCTTGAAGAAAATTCTAGAAATTTGGAAGGACATGAAAAATATTCAAAAAATTCGAAAATTTTAAAATGTTGAAAATATATTGCTGGAAAAATTTACAACTTCATATCCAAAAATATTGTAAAACATTTTTGAAATTTTTTAGGAATTATAAATAATTAATTAGAAAATTCTCAAACCCCTGAGAAAAATTATATACATGATTCATGGAAAGGCATTAAATCAAGCCTAAATGTGATTAACTATAGAAAGTAATTTATATTTGAACTATAATTTGGATTATGAAGGTTTTACTGTTGCAAAATCATCAACATTTAGTACTTAAAGTTATCATGTATATGTAAAGTGGGCGGGTGGCCTCTAACCCACCCTCCAATCAGTAAATCATAAGCGACTGTTTTAATTAAAAGTTGTAAAATGCAAATAAGCAAAAAAAATGGTTATCACAGTAATTACCTTACATTTTTATAACAAAAGCTATTCCTAATAAGTTGCTCAATTTAAGATTTTTTACAAATAATTGTTACATAAATTTCATGTCACTATAGTTTAATATCAATAAGCAAAAAATATCAAAATATTTAATTTTTAATTTTTTTCTCACAAATTAAGAATACAAGTTTCATGTAACTCCAATAGTTTATTAGTAATTGGCAATAAATTTAAAAATTTTCTATTTTTTTTCCCAAAAGTTAAGAATTTTATGAAAAATATGTTTTAATAAAACTTGTTCATTAGGACGATAAATAAAATTCACTTTGTTATTATCACACACGTTATTGCTGTTTTGTGGGCTGGTGTATTAACATGAGCTACAACAGGTCTTATTGGTCTTTCATCTTTATGAATTTTTATTAGGCCGTATAATTGTGGTGGTGCAGGGTTCATGGGGAGAAGTTTTAAGTGCTCAAAATCTGAGAAAATGCTCGTGGATGATTTTATTAGTGTTTTTAGGTTGAATTGGAATTTAGAGGTTGGGTCAGTATTCAATTCGATGATATTATTAGTGTTTAAAAAGGTTTTTATCTTATCTTCATATTCAGTTTTTTTAAGAATGACGATTGAGTTGCCCTTATCCGCTCGAGTGATGATTAAGTCGTTGTTTTTGATTTTGGTTTTGATTGATTTTATAGTTGTATCTATGGGATCTCTTAAGGAGTGTGATTTTTTATGATGCTGCTAATATGTAATTTAGTATTGTTGCAATTTTGAATATTTCTGAGGGCTAGAGAGGATTTGACTATTAAAGTCTCTTTAAATGATTTGGGTGTACTATTTGGTATAAATTTTGGGCCTTTTTCTAAAACATTAAGTTCTGTGTTTGAAAATGCAATGTTTGTGCAATTGACTACTCTGGGGTGGAACACTGTTTGGTATACCTGTTGGTGTTGGTGTTTTTTGTGCGACGCGTTGGTAGTTTGGATCAAGCTTGAGAGTTTCTTCTTCTGTCTTATAGACTTTTGGTGGATAATGGCACTGACACGACTTCTTACCTGGTCGTCTAGAAGATCAAATTCGACTGGGTGGAGATGAAAAGCGAGTTCTGTGTGTACTACCTTGATGTACGTCATGATGGTATCCCTTCGCCCAAACCAAAAGTTTGCTTCTTCTTTTATCCATACTCTCTCTGCAGCTGTAATGGTCTTCTTTGCGGGAATCGTGTTCGTTTTTGTTTTAAGTTGTACGTATTTTGGTGTTAATTTGTGTCGGAGACATGGTTGATTGAAACGAATATTTAACACTGCTTGTCTAAGTTTGAGTCGTAATTTAAAATAAATTTTGGCTTGTTCTTCTACACTAGCTTGGATAATATAGTTGATGCTTGAAGCCATTACTTTGTGATACATTTTGAAAATTAGGACGATAAATAAAACTCACTTGTTCATGATAACACATGTGTGATAACAACAAAGTGAATTTTATTTATCGACCTAATTTTCAAAATGTATCACAAAGTAATGGCTTCAAGCATTAACTATAAAACTTGTTCTGTTTCTCATTCCATTTAACATTTGTTTAAAAAGTAACAATCATTAAAGTACGAGTAAATTGTTTGAAAATTCACCTATACCAATGTTAAACCCGGCGCATCCACCAGAATATAAACAGATGTTGAACCGGTAGGAGTCGGGTCTCCACCATCAGTTGCCACGTTTAGAGTAGATATTCCTCATTCACATCGATATAACATACAGATATAATAATAATAATAATAATAATAATAATAAATTGCTTTATTTGTTTATATAGAACAGTTTTGTTGAGACAGAACAAGGCACCAATTAGACAACATTAAATTTTGAAAATAATGTTAACTGTTAAATCTCCATAAGAACGCATCTTACAATATAATATTTAGTTGCTTTTAAGAATCTAGAAGCACAAAACTTAAATTAATACACCTTCCCAACAGTCGAGCCAGCAATTTTCATTCGAAAAGAAAAGTGATTTCAACACAACACAAATTACGCTGCATCATTCCTAAAACAGTACCTGAAAGAAACTCCTCCTTATGAGAGACTACACTAGAATTAACCCTGCAACTCCACCAAGATGACAATCTTAGCCTCCAGAAATAAAATTGCGTCTTCACTATCACTTCCATCCCAATCAGAAAGAAAGGGGACGAAAAAATCATACCAAAAAATAAAATGCTGCATATAAACTGCGTCCCAAAATTAAAGCAAAATTTCAACCTACCGCCATTTGTGCAGTAAATTTTTGGTAACGCTACAACAACAAAAAAAACACTTAATTAAACTTTTGGTGTTGTTACACGATTATTATACATGGTGTCCCATTTTAATCCGCCAGTAGCGATAATTCTGAAACATTGCATTGAATCAAAAAGTGTTCCAAATGAAAAGTTAATGGTTCTGAGGGGGACTTAGAGTTTAGGGTTAGTAAAATTGGAGCGTTACACTACACAACAAAGCGTCTTTATTATTGAATAATATCTCAAAAATAATAAGAGGTTGAAAATGGAGAGAATAGTTAAAACGTTATTAACTATGAAGAGCTTAATTGAAAACTTTAAACAGACTGGATCAGTTAAAGACGCTTTCTAGAATTCTCGAGCATCACATAAAAAAATTTCCATCATTCTGGAATTTTCTTCAAACGTTGTAAAATTCTCTGACTGTTCCTAAAATTTTTTAGCATTTGTTAATTCAAATTCTGCAAAGATTTTACAAAAATGTTTGGCAATTCTGCATAAAAATTAGGTAAATTTTACAGATTTCAAATCTCCTACAGATTTGTTCATATCTCTTCATGTAAATTTCAAAAATTTTCTTCGAAATTTTCATAATTTTCTTTTCTGGAATTTTTTATTTTCTTTTCATCCAGATTTTTAGGCTATTGTTTTCAAATTTTCTAAAATCTGTTTTTTTTTCTTTTAACTGAATTCTCTTGGAATCAACGGTTTTGCTTTTAGTTTTATAGAATGTTTCATCCTGATTTTTAAGTTTTTCTTACAAATTTACTAAAATCTGTTAGTGTGTTATTTTCAAGTAGGTTTTTTAGAATTTTCTGTTGGAATCTACACTTGTCCACCGATTTTATTTTTTTTCAAATTATCTAAAATCTGTTTCTTCTTCATTCAACTGAATTCTCTTGGAATCAACACTTGTTCGGCGGTTTTGCTTTTGAATTTATAGAATTTTTCATACTGATTTTTAAGATTTTCTTCTTCCATATTTTCTAAAATCTGTTTTTTCTTTCTATCAGATTTTTAAAATGTTCTCTTGGAATCTAAACTTGTTCGGCGGTTTCGCTTCTAGTTTTATAGAAGTTTTTATCCTGATTTTTAATTTTTAAGACTTTCTTCTTCAAATTTTCTAAAAATTGTTTTTCTTTCATTAAAATTTTTAGAATTGTCTCTTGAAATCTACACTTGTTCAGCGGTTTCAGAGGTTTCGCTTCTAGATTTATAGAAGTTTTCATCCTGATTTTTAAGATTTTCTTCTCTAAACTTTCTTCTTTCAAATTTTCTAAAATTTGTTTTCCTTTCTTATCAGATTTTTAGAATTTTCTTTTTCGATCTAAAGTTATTCAGCGAATTTACTTTTAAATTAATAGATTTTAAAAATGTTCTTCTTCCAAATTTTCTAAAATCTGTATAAATTTTTCATCCCGATTTTTAAGACTTTCTTCTTTTAAATTTTCTAGAATCTATTTTTTACAAGCAGATTTTCAGAATGTAATCTTGGAATCTACACTTGTTCGCCGATTTCGCTTCTAAATTTATAGAATTTTCCATACTGATTTTTAAGACTTTCTTCTTCCAAATTTTATAAAATTTGTTGTTTGTTTTTTCTACCAGATTTTTAGAATTTTCTCATGGATTCTAATTCTACACTTATACAGCTGTTTCGCTTATATTTTATAGGATTTTTCATCCTGATTTTTAAAATTTTCTCCTTTCAAATTTTCTAAAATCTGTCTTTCTTTCTAACAGATTTTTGAATTTTCTCTTGCGATCGAAAGTTGTTTAGCGGTTTGGGTTTAAAATTTATAGTATTTTCACTCTGATTTTAAAAATTTTCTTTATTCAAATTTTCTAAAATCTGTATAAATCTTTATAAAATTTTTCATCCTAATTTTTTAAACTTTCTTCTTTCAAATTTTCTAAAATTGTTTTCTCTTTCTATCAGATTTTTAGAATGTTTTCTTGGAATCTAATGTTGTTTGGCGGTTTCGCTTCTAGTTTTATAGAATTTTCATCCTGATTTTTAAGATTTTCTTCTTTCAAATTTTCCAAAATCTGTTTTTTCTTTCTATCAGATTTTTAGAGTGTTCTCTTGGAGTGTAAACTAATTCGGCGGTTTCGCTTCTAATTATATAAAATTTTCATCCTGATTTTTAAGATATTCTTCTTCCAAATTTTTTAAAATCTGTTTTTTTCTTTCTAACAGATTTTTAGAATGTTCTCTTGCGATCTAAAGTTGTTCAGCGGTTTCGCTTTTAAATTTATAGAATTTTCCCCCTGATTTTATACAATTTTCTTCATCCAAATTTTCTAAAATCTCTATAAATCTTTCTAGAATTTTTCATCCTGATTTTTAAGACTTTCTTCTTTCAAATTTTCCAAAATCAGTTTTTCTTTCTCTCAGATTTTTAGAATTCTCTCTTCAAATCTTAACTTGTTCGGCGGTTTCCCTTCTAGTTTTATAGAATTTTTCATCCTGATTTTTAAGACTTTTTCCTTTCAAATTTTCCAAAGTCTGCTTTTTTCTTTCTATCAGATTTTTAGAATGTTCTCTTGGAATCTAATCTTATTCGGCGGTTTCGCTTCTAATTTTATAAAATTTTCATCCTGATTGTTAAGATTTTTTTCTTTCAAATTTTCTAAAAGTGTTTTTTTCTTTTTAACTGATTTTTAGAAAATTCTCTTGCGATCGCAAGTTGTTCAACAGTTTCGCTTTTAAATTTATAGAATTTTCACCTTGATTTTAAAAATTTTCTTCTTCAAGATTTTCTAAAATCTGTATAAATCTTTATGGAATATTTCATCCTGATTTTTAAGACTTTCTTCTTTCAAATTTTCTAAAATTGGTATTTCTCTCTATCAGATTTTTAGAATTCTCTCTTGAAATCTAAACTTATTCGGCGGTTTTGCTTCTAATTTTATAAAATTTTCATCCTATTTTTAAGACTTTCTTCTTTCATATTTTCTACAATGTGTTTTCTCTTTTTAACAGATTTTTAGAATTTTATTTTGCGGTCTCTAGTTGTTCAACGGTTTCGCTTTTAAATTTATAGAATTTTCCCCCTGATTTAAAAAATTTTCTTCTTCCAAAGTTTCTAAAATCTGTATAAATATTTATAGAATTTTTCCTTTTGATTTTTTAGGACATTCTTCTTTCAAATTTTCTAAAATCTATTTTTTCCTTCTTTTAGATTTTTAGAATGTCCTCTTGGAATCTACACTTGTTCGGTGATTTCGCTTCTAGTTTTATAGAATTTTCATCCTGATTTTTAATATTTTCTTCTGTCAAATTTTCTTGTAGTATTTGGACAGGCTGAGAAAAAAACAACCTTGTAAGGTTGTGAGTAAGTCTTAAGTAATAATAACAGTTAATTACGTGGCGATTTTCGCAATTTAATTGACAAAAAACCTAACTTTTACATTTGCAGCGCCATCTCTCGACCAATAACAAAAATGTTTCGGATAAAACTTACATACTTTTTAACCCTCTATCAGAATCTGCAATAAAAAATAGGGGTTTCCATTTAAGATTTTAAAGTTGCCCCCTGTTCCCGCTCCCCTTGGGGGGCTGGAGGGGCAAAGTCTACGGCATCAGATGTCCCCCTCAGAACCATTAACTTTTCATTTGGAACACTTTTGGATTCAATGCAATGTTTCAGAATTATCGCTACTGGCGGATTAAAATGGGACACCCTGTATATTTCTCCGAGTAGTTTCGACCGTTGGTCATTCTTAAGGGGATATGTACAAAAATTTTACAACTATTGATATACATTTCTGATTAAATACTTGAGTGTGTGAAGATTATTATTATTAGTGGTTAAAAGTATTTCTTCAACAGTTTTTTAATTAACAATATGTACATTTCGAACTCTAAGGGTTTATTTTCAATAGTATATTATTATTATTTAATATACTATTGAAATGAACTCTTAGGGTTTGAAATGTACATATAGTTAATAATAAAACTGTTGAAAAAAGGATATACGTTTAACCACTAATATTGATATACATGTTGAAAACATTTACGACGTTTTTATTTTAGTTAAAAAGGGGTGTTGAAATGGGTACATTTTTTGTACATATCTCCATGAGAATGACGACCAAAGGTCGAAATTAAATAATGTATTTGTGTTAGCTTCTCAGAGTAAATATATTACACAAAAGAACAACAAGAAAATTATTGCGACGGCCACATTAACTTCTCCTTTTCTCTTATTTGACGCAGGAGGAATTCAAGATATAAAAATACTGCTGGGGCCATGATGTCGCCATAAATCTGGACAACGACTTCATATATGCAAAGGGTTCGTCGTGAATTCATTACTCGCGCGGCGCGCTCCCCGGATTCCTGCGTGGAAATAAGATGTACTGGAATCTGGAAATGTTTGCTTTAAATTTCCAAAGTATTTTCTTTATCGCTACACCATTATATTATATTTGAATAATAGCATTCGGCTTAATTTAATAAAACAGGAAAATATTACTGATTATAATAAATGGTGGATGCGCCGGGAGATATGTATTTAATAAAACGGGAAAATATTAGTGATTATAATAAATGGTGGATTCGCCGGGAGATACGTATTATATTTTAAAAAAATATTGCTAATTGTATTCGCAATATTTTTTTGCTGAAATATGAAGTAAAAAATGATCAATCGTTATTATACCAAGTGACAGTGCGTCCCTACAAATCGATCCCTACTGTGACGCCTTGTGGTTCAGGTAAAAACCTTTTGAATCCGATTGCTACAGTGCGTTTTTTATTTATTTATTTATTTACATATCTTTGGTCTTCTTGCTTAAATAATACACATTCAAACAAATTATTAAATCATAGAGGTTATTAGTAATAGAGGTTGAAAAATATATTTCAACAAACTATATAATTCTCTATGTTAATATGTTAAATTAAAATTGAGAGAATTATTAATCTGAATATCTACAATTGAATACATCTGCGCCAAAACTTATAGCAACCTGTGACCTATATAAATTTTGTTGAAGCACCTCTATTATTGTTATCATTCGGCAACTTACGTACGTCTAATCGCACCCATTAAGATTACCTCGCATACAAGTTTAAATTAAATTCGAATTAAATGAACACCCATTCGGAGGGTCGGAAATGCGGTCCCTCGAGGACGGCTCGATATTATAAATTATCAACAGGTGGCGAGAGACAGCACGCCTCCGGTATTAAGTCTGTGTGTATCCTCGTAACCCTCACTTCACATCCATCAATCGCTTTAAGGAGGGATTAGGGCGATAGATTTAATTAATCATAAAAACGGTTGAAATTTTTTCGAGTATAATTAAGGGAGGGAATATATAATGAGTATAGGAATAGAGAGCGAGAAAGAGAGAGAAGAGAGAGGGTTGTGATAATGCAACAAATGACTTTTTGAAGCGGAAAACACTGAAAGTGCATTATCTGCTCGGGGATCTGGATATAGTGATGGCTGCTGTGAAATTTGCATAGCTGAAATACAGAATGAAATCGTTGTGTTGCGATATTTAGTTTAATGAAGTAATTACGTTTTGCATACAAGTGTATACATTATTATTTTATTTAATATATTTTAAAAGGTGATTTATGATTACGGATTACTAATCGAAGAGTTTTTTTTTTAAGCTGAGTGGTCTCAACGTAAGTAAAGATTGCTTTTTTATGTGTCATTCTTTTATATGAATCATAGTCTTATCAATTCATACCGATATTGGCGCTTGGTACACATGTTTAATTAGTATGAAAAACGCCATCAACAAGAAAACATTGTTAACAGTGTGATTCTGTATATTGTGTTATGTAAGTGGCAATTTACACAAAAAAAGAATTGATTAATATTAATGTGATTATTTCAACCTAATTAGGTAAGATTTTTTTCTTATATAATGAAGATATTAAAATAACTTGACTATGTCTAACCTTGTTAAGAATTTGTAATTATTAATGTTAAAAAAATTTTAGCGTAAATTTTATTTTTACCTAGTTACAATTGATCGTCCGTTGTGATGTGAAAATTTATCGTTCAGATCAAAAGTTGACAGCAGATTTATTTACCCTATTGATTACCCATCTGCACAGAAGTGTAACATGTGCTGGTAAGCGTTGGACTAACTTTGATATATTGTTTCGTATAATTCATAACTCTGATGGGGAAATAAATACAAAACGCGTCATGACGATTTAATGTTTAGAACTTCTGTAAAAAAAAATTCTCAAAATTAATGTTAATATGTAAGATAATAAACTGATGTGTTTATAAAATTTATATATTCTAGAATACGATGAATTAAAATCTCACTTAACCTGCGGTGAAATATAATATATGTTTAATTAATCTTCTAATGTTTCATAATTTTTGTATTTCTTTTAATTTCCAATTAGATACGCTATATTTTTCATCTCAACATTTTTCTTCTTATTAAATAATTATAATAGTTATTCGAATATAATATCTCAGGGGGGGGGTAATTGGGTAATTACCCCCCTAAGAATTATTTATTCGCTTATTTTGTTTATTCTTAAAAATTACTAATATTTCAAACAAACAAGTTAACTGTTGGCAATTCTAGTCAGCGATCTATGACGGTGCATTTTTCCAAAACAGGCAGGCCATGTACACAAATTAAAGTTATCTACGCAAGCACCGTTAGAAAAGTGATGACTTCCTTTGCACGGGGGGTTCCCTTTTCTAATAATACCCGACATATATTGATACTATTCGCTTAAACGTAAAAGATAGAAACCGAAACTGTTTACACGTCGCATGTAAATCCTAAATTTTTAGTGATTGCTGATAAATTACCAATTTATTATAATTCGATCAATTATACATAAGGTATTTTTTTGATTTTAGGAATAATATATGCATTCTTTTAAATTAATTTATTCCTGATTTTTGTTGTAATTAAATTAGTAAATGAAAATTGATAAACCACTTTGGATTAATTTGTTCAAACAGTCAATTTAAATCATCCATCTATCTACATCTTCATTGACATTGAGCGAGTACAGTAGAATCTTCACTAGGTTGTTCCCATGAAGAGAAAAAGGAGCATACAACATGTACATATAGTTATGTTGAAATTTACATTAATATAGTTAAATTTAGTAATGTTAATGAAATTGAGAAATTTCGAATTTTAAATTGTAAAAGAAAACCAAATGATACTTTTGTGTTACCCTATTCTGTAGATAAAAAGGAGGAAAGATGTTAAATATTACTTGTCTTTAAAACATTTTAGACAATTTAATTGGTTAATGTTTTCTAATCATTTAAACAGATTCTTTTTTTATTGCTTCTTTTTTACAAAATTTGGTGGGTTGCACCAACAAGTGCCATTGCAAAAATAAGTATCTCAGACAGTATCTCAATATTCTAAATTATCAGGTAAAAATGTTGTGTTATAAAAATATTACCATAAAAATTCAATTGTTTATGCGAAATTGTTTTATAAAATCACGAGATATAAGAAATAAATTAAATATGGAAAGATTTCGACAAATTGAAGAAAATAGACATAGATTAAAACCAATAATCAAAAGTATCATATTTAGGGGAAACAAAATATTCCCTTACGAGGTCATCGTGATGCTAGTTCTCTCTTAAATACAAAATCTATTATAAACGAGGGCAATTTTTGTGAAATTCTACATTTCGAATTGCATCTGGTGACAACTTTAAAAAATCATTTGGGAAACCGTTAAACATATTTCACAAATGTCTCTTGAAATATGATAATTATAGTGATGTTACTCATGAGCCTATATTTGAATTGGAACAGAAGGATGTTCCGTTATGATTGAAGGGTGCTGTATCTATATTGCAGTCAACCTTGTACAACGTTTTTAGAACACTATATTTCAACCATGCTTTAAATTTGTCCATATCAAAATGTATGCAAGTACAGGCTGTCCGCAATGCCATTGGTACCATTAAAGAAGTCATTTAATTTTTTAAAGCCTCATCCAAAAGATACCATGTGATAAACATGCTTTTTAAACATTGCGGATTTATTGGAATTAATCTTGCAATGGGAAGATAATCTTCTAATAATATATTTAATTAAATGCTCACTTAACCCGTGGTGAAACATATTTGAAAAATCTTGATTAGAAATTAAAAACACTTGGTTTGTTTCACAGAATATTCACCAGAATTACATTGAATTCAATAATAAAATCTATAACCAGCTAGACAGTCTGCCTATGGGTTCACCGTTATCACCACTTTTAGCGGAAATCTTTATGGCAAATTTTGAATAAATTATTTTCGCCGATAAAAGTAAATCTAAAAACATATTCTACTGGGCACGCTAAGTTGACGACATTTTTTGCATTTGGGATGGTACTTTAAGACAATTAGATTCTTTTACAATGTTTTTAAATTCAATTAATAAAAATATACAATTCACGTCAGAGTTAGAAAACAATGATTGTCTCAACTTCCTAGACCTTACAATAAAAAAATCAAACAATAAATTAGAGTTTAAAATTTTTAGAAAACCTACATTTACAGATATAATCATTTCAAATTCTTCCAACACCCATTTCAAAATCAAAATGAGCACCTTCCACTCCTTAATACATAGACTTATCATATACCCCTAAATACTATTAACTTCAATGAAGAATTAAATATTATTAAAACAATTGCGACAAATAATGGTTACAGTATTCCCTTAATAGATAAACTAGTTAAAAAGAAGAAAATGAAACAATTAGATAAATATTTTTATAACGCACACAATAAAATGGAAAAAAATAATTGGCATAAATTAGAATTTGCTGGTGAGTTATCAAATAAAATTTTAAATAGTCTTAAAGGGTACAATTTTAATGTTATTATGACTAACCCACTGAACATCAAAAAATATTATGCAACAACTCAAGAATAGACCAATTAAAGAAGTGCGGTGTTTACGAATTAAAGTGCGGTGATTGTGACCATATATACATAGGACAGACAGGACGAACTTTTGAAGCAAGATTGCAAGAACACAAAAAATCAATATACAATAAAAAGCTAACAACTGGATTTTCGCAACATTGCATAAAAATAACCATTTTTTCCAAAATAACAATTTAAAAATATTGTACTCAGGTAATAAAGGTCGGCATCTTAATTACAGAGAGGGATTAGAGATAAATAAGGCCATAATTAGCGGCAAACAAATAACTAACAATATTGAAGAGATTTGGAAGTCCCCGATTATGACGGCCCTTATTACCTAAATTTGTAATCCATATATATTAGTGTAACCTTTTGTACATTATTCATTACTCCTTGATAATGACATTTTGTCGAAACTAGTCGGAGAAAAAATAATAAATATTCTGTGAAACAAACCAAGTGTTTTTAATTTCTAATCCAGATCTTCTAATAAAGCTAAATTGCTAATTGATTCGATTTGTACCCCAATTTTCACAGTTACGCTATGCTATTTGTCTGATAATTTTAGAAATAGAGTATCGTTGAGTAAATTCATAAATCTCATGCTAATAACTTGATAAATCAATAGTGTTTGATGTTTTATCCAATAAGAGGAAAAATACTGTCACATAGTTTAAACAATTTATAATGATGCTGTCATTATTTTGAACGAATTACAAATTGAAATGATAAAACCTTGAATTACCAAATGCCAGAGAAATAGACCAACCTATTATAGAGGATTATTTTCATTTATCTTTTCTCCCTTTTATCCCTTACGGGTGTCGGACTTATTCTCTACAATGTGCCATTTTTCTTATTTCTTTCCATCCTATTCCTCTTCATTCCGCTGCTTGATGTTTATCTCGTGTATTCTTTTCGTTAATCTATTTTCTGAATATGTATGTATACGCAGCTTGAAAAATGTGATTACTTGACGCTAAGAGTTTTTTGCTTTTTTGCTTACTTTGACTTTTTGTGCTTATTTTCATGCTTTTTTAGAGCATTTTCTTAAACTGTTAATAAATATTTAATAAAAAAATTACACTGATTATAAATTATTGTGCTAATATAAAGAATTTTCATAAAAATTTGTACCCCATCATTTATTATATTTTTATGTCATATTTTCTTCGTGTCTATGACAATATAATTCTCTAAAATTTGTAGCTGTTTATAATATGATATGTCGTTTTCGTTAAGTCGAAAGCCGAATTAAAAAAACAGCAGACAATTTCTCAATCTTTATCATCATCTTCAACAAACAATGGACAATTTAAGTTTAATTTAGATTTATGCAAAACACTTTTAAATTATTATTATTTAAATATCCCTTTAAGAAAATTACAAAATAATGCATTTAAATCTTGTAAAAATATTGTAAAATACCCATACAAAAAATTAAAGATGTTATTAACAATAATTATATGTGGTTTGGTATGGATGAAACCACATACGCTTATTTAATTTAATAATAGGACTTTTGCATGAAGACACCCCAACCAACTGCATTTTGATATATTCAAAAGAAGTGAAGAAAACTGATAGTAATACTATAGCAAAATTTATAAATGATGGATTAACTACCTTATTTTTGCCGTAAGCAATACCAAGTTACAAAATTTTACTAATACTGCATTTTATACATTGTACAAGTTTAGAACATGGATTGAAACGAATTGCTAAAACTATAAAAATGAAATTTCCATTGGTAGATTTAATTAAAAATGGAAAAATAGTTCTTATACTTCTCTGTGAGTACAATTATTCAAGGAGACATTAGCTAATATCTCACTGCCCCATGAACCAGTGCTAACAAGATGGGGAACTTGGCTGTATGCTGCGATGTACTATGCGAACAATTTTGAAGGATTTAATAAGGTTATATACGATATATATTTCCCGAGACGACAAGCAAATCAGTTAATGACTGTCAATCAGTTCTTAAGAAACAAGAGCTTCAAAATAATTTAGTTTTAGTTATACATAAAATCCCGTTTAACTTTTGTGAGCTACACAATAAAATCTTTATAAAAGCAGATTCAATTTAGAAAATACCTGGATGCATTGGCCAAGAAATCAAAATAATATCGGAAGAAATTTTCCGTAAAATTTTTAATAATGAATAAAATAAACTTGATTTTTAATGGCGACAATGTACCCAATTTTCAAATGTATCCGGCTATAATTTAAAATGAAGAGAAACATATCCACTTTCAAAAATTTATTGAGCGATAGAAGTAATAAATTAATTGTAAACAACACCTAGAACAACATTTAATGACTGTTTTCATGAATATATTTTAGTTATTTTAAAATGTATACAAAATTACACTGTATCTTTTAAATACTCTTACGTAATATTATATATTGCGTAAATAAAGTATGTTTGTTTTAGTTTTAAGCAGAATTTCTATGTAAAATATGTTGATAAACGGGTTACATATTAAGAAAATATAGTTTTCTTTAGTGCTTTTTTCCGGTTTTTATGCTTTTTTTCTCTAAATTTGGTGCCTTTTAAGTGCCTTTTTTCACAATTTTTAAGTTTTTTTATCCGCTCTCTACTCATGATTCACTACTATATAGCAGTGACGGTCTTGCAATTCTTTTATAGTCCATCCGTTGGTCTTCCGTCGTACGTCACAAACTATTGCTTCAAAAAACGACGAAAGTTTAACAGTGCGTTCTTTTTCTAACGCATTTGGTTTACTTTATCAGACTGAATGTTTTTGTGTCGTTTCTGGAAGCGATATTTTGTGACGTAGGACGGAAGATCCAACGGATGGACTATATATACTTTTATTTTTATTGTTTTTATAATCTCTAAGAATGTTTTCTTTATTGTGTTGTAGATCATTCCTGCCTTGTCTCGTATATTATGTTTTTTTCCGTTTTTTTCATTTCTTCTATTAATTCCTTTTCTTTTCTTTTGTTACTTCTTAAATTACATATTCTCATTTTTATCTTTCAATCTTTTTTCATGAGATAGGTCATTATTAATGTATGTCTTGGACCCTCTTAGATTTCCGTTATCTCTCATTATTTGTTGTTTTGTTTTTCATGTCCCTACTTCAAGTTATATTATTTGTTTTTCTCTATGTAATGTAAAATTCTCGACTTCCTGTTCTTGGTTTGCTTTTGCTGCAAAGCCTGTTATTATGATATTATTTTTTATTCATTTGCTGTTCTTACTTTTCTACTCTGTTTCTAGGTTGTCGATTCTTTTTAACATCTTTCTTTTCTAGCCCCCACTTTTATGCTTCATTATTAATTTCTTTCTTTGGTTTTCTGATCTCTTCTTTTAGTTCTTCTGAGTTGTTTTACCATTCTTTCATCAAGTCTTTAAATATGTTCTTTAGTTCCTCTATTTTCACATCTTTCTTAGCTTCTTGCATTAATCGTAAGTTTTGTCCTTGTTTTCATCTTCCTTTGTTCTACAAAAGGATACAATTTTGTTGTTACAACATTTTGTTTCGCTGCTTTTTTTCTATCTTTTTCTATTCTCCATTGCTCATTTGGAAACCTAGGAATCCATATTCAGGGTTGTTGATATCTCTTTCTCTTTGTATACTCATTTGTTTCTTTATTTCCCACTTTCTTTTAGTTTTAAATATTTCAACACTACTAATTTACTATTTATGGACTTTGCATGTACGTGGTTCGCTGTTTTAGGTTCCTCTGAACTGAAGAAGAGGATTATTATCGAATTATTTATTTTATATATTTACCTATCCTGAATAATATTATTACCTATCTGCAATTCAGATTTAATAAAGACACGATTAATTTGTTAAATTTTAACACAATAATACCTATTGTTCTATTGACAACAAACTGGCGAGGATTTAGATGTCACTTAAAAACTGTAACTGCAACATATTTAAATAAAATTTTACCTGAAAATGCAAAATGTGCAATAGCAATTAAGTCTGAATTGGAATTTTGGAAATTACAATGGCAAAAAAAAAATAAATTAAAAGTACAATAACCAGAAAATGCTTTAGATGCATACAGAAAATTTTACGCCAATACTTACCCAGCATAAAAATAATTTTACAAATATTATGCTCTGCCCGTTAGCGTTCTTTCTGCACTGAAACGATTCACATCCTGGCTGCGAGCCACTATGTCTTAAGAAAGACTAACTGAGTTAGCTCTATAACATATTCATAGATATATGGATATTAATATTGACAATTATCAACAAGCAAAGAAAAGTAGATTTCATTGTTAAAGAAATAACTCGTTTTTTTTTTTTAATTTAGTTACAAAAATCTGTTTCAAATTTTACAAAATAGTTTATTATATTTTTATATGTCACATATTTATTTTATATAAATTGTATTTTTTGATCTTGATTGCTTTGTATTTATAGAAAAAAATCTTTCTTTTTTTTTAAATAAGCCAGTTGGCTTGTAATATCTTCCTGCATTTTTTTAAAGATGGAAACTTTACTGTAATTAAAATATCATCAACTATTTCTAAGAAACTCACTCTAATCCTTGAGTGTAGTAGTTTATATAAATTTCTAACAGTGTGTCAATTTTACAAAAGTTCCAAACGAAATTAGCGTAATGAAAGGAAAAAAAAACACCCTCATTAGGACTTAACCCTTCATTAAGTTTTCTCTGTTAAAGTACTCTAAACGCATTTACCTCACAATAAGCGAAACTCCCGTCTACAAAACTTTATCTGGCTCGTCAGGGGAGGGGGGCGAACTTTAATTAGTCGCAAAGTTCCACCGAGGTTGAAAATAATATTTCAATAAAGCGGGCGCGTAATTAATTCGGCCCTTATTGCGGGAATTATGTGAAGTCTTCGAGGCGAAATGCGCGACTTTTCGCCTCAGTTTTTAATTGTTTCCGCTTCCTCCGGAGCCGCGCTCGCTCGCAATTCACGAATCTTTTTCAATTCCAACCACCTTTTCATCCCATGTTCCATGCGTGCTCGAGATGTACAGAGTGGTGCACGCCCTGATTTTAATCTGCTCTCGTTTTATACACACACATATAAATATTTTTTATTTTTGTAGAAAAATGAATGTAACGAGCGCATTAATTCGACGAGAGAATAATTATTACTGGAAGGATTGTGCGGGGGTGGTGTTGTGGTGTAGTATTTATCCGTTGCTCGTGGTGGGCGTAATGAAATTTAAAATTACACAAAATACGCTCCAAGTATTAGTGGGAGTTTTACAAACAGACGAGGTTTTAATTGGTTTGTATCGAGATATATAATTACAGGGGTTCGTTCTTCTACAAACAAAAATAAATATTTTAAAATAAATACTTATATTATATGCATATAATAAATCATTTAATTAATGGTTAATAATAATGATTTAAACGTTAAACTTTAATGTATAAAACAGGTAATTAATTTAGTTGAAAGTATATATTTAATTTCTTATTGTTTTATATATATTTCATTATATTTTATATCGCATTATGCAAATTGTTTTTTTATCGTATTTGTTTAGCATTTTGCAGGACTAGAGTGTGTACGCGTGTCTACGAGCGCTGGAAAATCCGAACTTTTCCCGACCCCGAAGTTTAATTTCATTCCCACCACCCTCCCCCCTTCAACTTGTTAGAAAGTAATAAATTCGAAAACTTCCGCCCATTATAGTAAATCTCACCTTTACGATCTTCATTTAGAGTAACCTACTGTCCTAAATAACTTGCCGTGGATAAAGTGGTTCGCACCTAAAGTGGCGATGCACGGAAATTTACTGTGAGGGTCGTAGATACAGGCGAGCTAGTCGAGGGGATGCATTCGTTTCGCGACAAAGATGTAATTAAATGCAAGAGAATGGTCTAATGCATTTCTAATGAGGATAACATTCGTGATTTTAGGTGATTTGTACAGTTAAACAAAACTAAATCAACTGATTACAAAACTGTCAGAAAAGTTTTTATCTTTTTAACGCCATCTAGTGGAACCCGATCAGACTTATACAACGCGAGATACAGATAATTAAAGCTAAATAATTTCCATTTACTACACTTATTATATATTCCTAAACGGGTACTACTTTTCGGATGGCCCTCGTTAATATAATTCGACCTATTGTCGATCCCTGGGTAACCTTTAAAATTGTCCACATTTAAGTAGTAATTTTTTTTTTCAACAGCTAGACACTTAAATTCTAGACCAAACTTAATAATGAATGGAATAATCTTCCATAGCCAATTTTCTTTTAATTAGAAAAACACAAAAACATTTCGTAAATCTACAATTGCCTATTGATTTTGAATTTATTTTCTCAGAATTTTTAAGCAATTTACCTTACGACGCCTTTCTTTGTAGTAGGTGGAGTTAATTTTCTAGAAATTTTTAAGCAAATTCCCATAAGACAATTTTTTTAAGCTGTGTGAATTTTATAAAAACTTTCAAGTATTCCAAAATTTTCTAACAATTTTTTAAAAAATAATTTTCCCTACTATTATTTTTCTGACAGACTAATAGATTTTTTTAGTATTTTTCCCTTTTAAAATAGACTAGATCTCTTGACTTTTAAAATAATTTCTCTTTTAAATTGTGACTATTATTTTCAAAGCTTCTATATAAAAATCCTCTCCAGATTTTTTGAATTTTCCAGTAATTTCTGCTTCTAACTGCAAGATTTTTCTTGAAAGATCTTGAATTTTCTAGCAGTTTTCTTTGCAGAATTTTTTTCTAGGGTTTTTTAGCATCTAGATTTTTTCATAATCTCTCCTCCAAGTGTATAGAATTCTTCAGCATGTTCTTCAAGCAATTGCAAAAAGAATTCAAGGCTTCAAACAATTACTATAGAAAACTAAGTTCTAATTCTAATTATTAATAACAATAGGTTTTTTTCAATTTTTTTTCAAATAAATTAAAAACAAGAATTCACTTTTTACACTTCCACACTGTGAGATTTTTTTTTTCGAATTTTTTAGCATCTAGATTTTTCTTAATAATTTCTCCTAGAGTATTATAAAATTATTCAGCATGTTTGTTTGGATATTGTAGAAAAAAGTCAAGGGTTTTAAAATATTTCAGCAATTTCTCTTTCAGTTTTTTTCCTTCTTGTTATAAAGTAGTTTTTATTATATCTTGTCTTCTTTTATCTCTCTGGAATTTTTCCAGCAATTTTTAGTATTTGCTAGTAACTTTAACTTCTGTTTGTAACTGCAAGAAATTTCTTTAAGGATCTTGAATATTTCTAGTAGTTTTCGTTCGAGAATTTTCTTCGATGGTTTTCTAGCATCTAGATTTTTTCATAACCTCTTCTCCAAATTTATAGAATTCTTTAGCATGTTCTTCAAGCAATTGCAAAAAGAATTCAAGGCTTCAAACATTTATATTTTTAATTTTTTCAATAAATTTAGAACAAGAGTTCAGTTTTTTACTCTTCCTAATTGTGAAAATTTTCTTCGAGGGTTTTTTCTTTGAATTTTACAGCCTCTTGAATTTTTCATAATTTCTCCTCCCGGTGTAAAGCATTCAGCATGTTCTTAGAGGAATTGCGGAAAGAATTCACTGCTTCACAACTTTATAATAGAGTTTTATTTTTTCAAAATCTCTTTACTAAATTAAAAACAAGAATTCATTTTTTACTCTTCCAAGCTATGAGAATTTTCTTTAAGCGTTGTAAAATTTTGTAGCATCTAGATTTTTCTAAATTCCTCCTACAGATTTATAGAATTATTCTTTCAGAAATTGTAGAAAAAAAATCAAGTTTTTCAACAATTACTCTCTCAGGTTTTTTTCCCCTTTTTATAAAGTAGTTTCTATTATCTCTTGCCATCTCTTATCTTTCTGGAGTTTTTCCAACAATTTTTAGTATTTGTGAGTAACTTCTGTTCATAACTGCAAGAATTTTCTTTAAGGATCTTGAATTTTGCTAGTAGTTTTTCTTCCAGAATTTTCCAGCATATAGATTTTTTCATTATCTCTCCTCCCGTTGTTTAGCATTAAGCATGTTCCTCGAGGAATTGCAGAAATAATTCAATGCTTCAAACCATTACGATTAATAAAGATTTTTTCCAAAATCTCTTTACTAAATTAAAAACAAGAATTCATTTATTACTCTTTCAAACTGTGGAAATTTTCTTCAAGCATTTCAGAATTTTTTAGCATTTAGATTTTTTCTTAATTCCTCTGAAAGATTTATAGAATTATTTAGCATGCTCTTTTAGAAATTGTAGAAAAAAAAAAACAAGGGTTCTAAAGTTTTTCAACAATTACTGTTTCAGGTTTGTTTTCTTCTTTTTATAGAGTAGTTTTTATTAGATCTTGCCTTTTTTATATTTCTGGAGTTTTTCCAACAATTTTTAGAATTTTCCAGTAACTTCTGTTCATAACTGCAAGCATTTTCTTTCTGGAGTTTTTTTCCAGCAATTTTTAGTATTTGCTAGTAACTTTAACTTCTGTTTATAATTGCAAGAAATTTCTTTAAGGATCTTGAACTTTGCTAGTAGTTTTTGTTCCAGAATTTTCTTCGAGGGAGTTCCAGCATCTAGGTTTTTTCATAATCTCTCGTCTCGGTGTATAGCATTCAGCATGTTCTTCAAGGAATTGCAAAAAGAATTCAATGCTTCAAACCATTACAATAAAAAGAGTTTTCTTTAAAATCTTTTTACTAAATTAAAGTAAGAATTCATTTTTTACTCTTCCAAACTGTGAAAATTTTCTTCAAGCAATTCAAATTTTTTAGCATCTAGATTTTATCTTAATTCCTTATACAGATTAATATAATTATTCAGCATGTTCTTTCAGAATTTGTAGAAAAAAATCAAGGGTTCTAAAATTTTTTGACAATTACGGTTTCAGTATTTTTTTCTCCTTTTTATAAAGTAGTTTTTATTATCTCTTGCCTTTTTTTTTCTTTCTGAAGCTTTTATCAGCAATTTTTAGAATTTTCCATTAAAGTCTGTTCATAACTGCAAGAATTTTCTTTAAAGATCTTGAACTTTGCTAGTATATTTTCTTCAAGAATTTTCTTCGAGGGTTTTCCAGTATCTAGATTTTTTCATTATCTCTCCTTCTGTTGTATAGCATTCAGCATGTTCTTCAAGGAATTGCAAAAAGAATTCAATGCTTCAAACCATTACAATAAAAAAAATTTCTTTAAAATCTCTTTACTAAATTAAAAATAAGAATTCATTTTTTACTCTTCCAAACTGTGAGAATTTTCTTCAAGCAATTCAAATTTTTTAGCATCTAGATTTTATCTTAATTCCTTCTGCAGATTTATAGAATTATTCAGCATGTTCTTTTAGAAATTGGAGAACAAAATCAAAGGTTCTAGAGTATTTCAACAATTACTTTTTCAAGTTTTTTTCTTAATTTTATTATATCTTGCCTTCTTTTATCTTTCTGGAGTTCAAGGGTCTTGAACTTTGCAAATAACTTTTCTTCAATGATTTTAATATATTACAGTATTTTCCACTAATTTATTAAATGATTTTCAGCAATTTCTTTTCAAGAATTTTTAGAATGTTCTCTCTCATACAGATAAATAAATATTTCTATTGAAGACAGTATTAAAACAATATTTATGCTGCTTCTCTTCTCCTCTTCTTCATTAGCTATCGACCTAAGGTCCTACAGCCCGGATTTTTATATTTTCTAGTAATCTACCTTTAATATTTCTCAAATTTTCGACCAGTTTTCTTCTATCTTTCAAGAATTTTCAACAATTTCTGGCTTTATCTCTCATTAATATTTTCAGTAATGTTTCTTTCAAATTGCGTTCACGAACATTTTCAATTTTTTTTTTAAATAAAGAAAAACACTTAACTTTTTTTATACCAGTTATATTTTACTTTTCTATGACTATTTTCAATTACACTGTTTTCCTTATTTAAAAATTCTCTTCCGCTTTTATTTTAAATTTCCCAGCAATGTTTTTTCAAAATTGTATTTTCTCTTCCACATTGTAAGAATTTTCTTCGAAGATTTCAGAATTTTCTAGAATCTATTTAATCTTTTAGAAATTACAAAAATTTTTTTAGGAATTTGGCAATACGTATTTTTGTCTATAAAGTGCAAGAATTTTCTACAATTTCTTGTTTTATCTTATTTTCGTTTTTAGCACTTTCTTTCAAATTGCAAAAGTTTTTTGAAAGAGTCCTTTTTCTCTCTAGATTTCCTTATTTTTTACATAATTTTTCTTACTTTGTTAATATCACACACTGATTTTTTCAGTAACTATAGTTTTAACCTTCGCAAGGCCATTAATAAACGTACAGTCTGATAAAGTTCCTGATTCAAGATGTATTACAAAGTTATGGCTTCAAGCATTCATTAAATAATCTTTGTTGTAGGTTTTAGATTTCTGTAGCATTTTTTTTTTAATTTGAGAAAGAAGTCATAAAGAGTTCAGAAAATTTCTTAGAGATTTTTAAAATGTTATTGTCAGAATTTTAAATTGTCTAGTATTGTCCTCTTATTTAAAAGATTTTTTTATCATTCTCATTTCTTTAATCTAAATTTTTGGGATATTTTTCTTCCAAACAAAAACATCATCAATAGTTCAGAAATTTTTTTACAGATTTTATTATTTTTATAATTTTAAATTTTCTACGATTTTTCTTATATTTAAATAGAATTTTTTATCATTATACTTTCTTTGATCCATTTTTCAAATATTTTTCTTTCAAACTTCTGAAATCTTCTAAATTTTTAGAATTTACTTAGTTAGAATTTCTTTCAAAGGTTTTAAAATTTCCTAGCAATTTTATAATCTCTATTTACTTCTCTATATAATACCTTTTCTCTTGTTAGTTTCTAGCTTATTTGGAAAATTTCTCTTTACGATTTTAGAATTTTCAGCATTTTTTCTTCTACATTGCAAATCATTCTTCGGGAGTTTCAGAGTTCTTTAGAAACTTTTTTCTTAGATTTTCTTTAGAATTTGCCAGAAATTTTCTTTATAGAGTAAGAATTTTATTTTATGATTTTAGAATTTGTTTGTAATATTTTTGGTTTTTTAGATTTTTCAGATTTCTTTAAAACATCTACATTTTCTTGAAATTTTAGAATTTACTTACTTACTACTTACTTACTAGGATTAGAAGGTTTTTTAGGTTTATAATTTTTTGAGAGTTTCAAAAATTTCTTGCATTATCTGATCAGATTTTTCTTGTCTTCCAAATTGCGACGATTGTTTCAAGGTTTCCAAAGATTTTTATCAAATTGCTATTCATTTTCCTTTTTTTTCGTTTTTTATTTTTGAAGAATTTTCTAGTTCACTTTGCGACTTATGAATTTTCCTGCTTGCAATTATTTTCTTCAATCGTTTTTACCTTTTCTCTTGTTAGTTTTTTTTAGGAAATTTCTCTTCGGGAAAAAAAAATTATAATTTTTTTTAGCATTTTGTTCTCATTTCTTTACATTGCATATCATTCTTCGGCGGTTTTAGAGTTCATTAATAACTTTTGATCTATATTTTTTAGAATTTACCAGAATTCTTCTTCATACAGAAGGAATGTCCTAAGGTTCAGAATTTTTTTGGTTTTTTAGATTTTTAAGAGTTTAAGAAGGGTTCTAAAGTTCTTTATCAATTTATCTTACAGCATTTTGGAATTCTGAATGTTCTTCTGAATTCTGCGTTTCTAACTTATTTTGTTTGTAGGGTTTCAGATTTTTATTTTTGATAATTTGAGGGATTATATAATTTTTCAGCATTTTCTCTTCTTCATTGGGAAACAGTTTCTTCAGGGGTTTAGAGTTTATCAGCAATTTCTGTTCCATATTTTTAGAATTTGTCTTCTTCAGTTCTTTAAAAAAAATGTCAAAAATTACTCGAACGTATGAATAGTTTGAAAATCATAAAATTTATGAGGGATAAGTATAGTTATAACTCTACACTAAAATATTTGATCGTTAATGTCTAGAATCAATATGGCGGCGCTCAAAATCCAATACTAGAAAGATGAATTTCCTTCAATGCTTTAAAAAATTATCAAAAATTAATTTCACATGTTAATAGATTAAAAATTTAGAAAACTATAAGGTATGAACATAATTATATATCGTCAATGTCTAGAATAAAAATGGCGGCACTCAAAAATCCAATAGTAGATTTTACTTCAGTGTTTTGAAAAATTGCTGTGACGTGTGAATAATATAAAAGTCAATAAATTTATAAGGGATGAACATAATTATAAATCTACACTAAAATAATTGACCGTCAATTTCTAAAATCAAAATGGCGGCGCTCCAAAATCCAAGAGTAGAAACATGAATTTCCTTCAATGGTTTAAAAAATTGCCGAAAATTAATTTCACATGTGAATAGATTAAAAATTTTAAAACAATATAAGGGATGAACATAATTATATTTATATACTGAAATAATTGTCTAAAATGTCTAAAATCAAAATGGCGGCGCTCAAAAATCAAATAGTAAACATATTAATTTCCTCAAGTGATTTAAAAAATTTTAAAACCTTAATTTCACGTGTAAATAGTGTACAAATCATAAAATTTATAAAGGATGATTATGATTATAAATCTACACTGAAATATTTTACCGTCAGTACCTAGAATCAAAATGGCGGCGCTTAAAAATCCAATAGTAAAAACATGAAATTCCTTCAATGTTTTGAAAAAATTCCAAAAATTGCTCACGTATGAATAGTTTAAACATCATAAAATGTATAAGAGATGAACATATTTATAACTTTGCATTGAAATAATTGATAGTCAATGTCTAGAATTAAAATAGCAGCGCTCAAAAATCCAATAAAAGAAACATGAATTTCCTTCAGAGATTTAAAAAGTTGTCAAAAATTAATGTCACATGTGAATCGTTTTAAAATCATAAAATTGTATAAGGGATGAACATAGTTAAAACCCTAAACTGAAATAATTCACCGTCGATATCTAAAATCAATATGGCGGAGCCCAAAAATCATGATTCAAATACATGAATTTTCTTCAGAGTTTTGAAAATTGCCAAAAATTTCTGACCCGTGTTAATGGTTTTAAATTCATAAAATTTATAAGGAATGAACATAATTATAACACTACATTGAGATAAATGATCGCCCATGTCTAGAATCAAAATGGCGGCGCTCAAAATTCCAATAGTAGAAACATGAATTTACTTTAGTGCTTCAAAACATTGTTAACAATTAATTTCACATGTGAATAGATTAAAAATTATAAAATTTATAAGTAATGAGAATAGTTATAAACTAATACTGGAATAATTGACCGTCAATGTCTAAAATCAATATGGCAGCGCTCAAAAATCCAATAGAAGAATAATGAATTTCCTTCAGCGTTTTAAATAAATGTCAAAACCTAATATCACGTGTGAATAGTTTAAGAATAAAATAAAGTTATAAGAGATAAACATAATTATATCTATACAGTGTAATAATTGACCATAAATGTCTGGAACCAAAATGGTGACGGTCAAAATTCCAATAGTAGAAACATGAATTTCTTTCAGTATTTTGAAAATTGCTAAAAGTTACTCTTACACGTGAATAGTTAAAAAATTATAAAAAATAGGAGGGATGAATATAATTATAACTCTACACTGAAATAATTGGAAGCCAATGTCTAAAATCAAATTGGCGGCGCTCAAAATTCCAATACTGGAAACAAGAATTTCCTCCAGTGTTTTTAATAATTACCAAAAAGTGCTCTCACGTGTAAATAGTCTAAAAATTTTAAAATTTATAAGGGATAGACATAATTATAACTAACCATTGAAATAATTGACCCCCAATGTCTAGAATCAAAATGGCGGCGCTTTAAAATTCAATAGTAGAAACACGAATTTTCTACAGTGTTTTAAAAAATTGCCAAAAATTACTCTCACGCCTGAAAAGTGTAAAAATCATTAAAATGTATAAAAGATAAACATAATTATAAACACATATTGAAATAATTGACTGTAAATGTCTAGAATCAAAATGGCGGCGCTCAAAAATCGAATAGTAGAACCAAGAATTTCCTTCAGTGTTTTAAAAATTTACCAAAAGTTACTCTTACGCGTGACAAATGTAAAAACTATAAAATTTATAAGATATAAACATAACTATAACTCTACAATGAAATAATTGACCATCAATATCTATAATCAAAATGGCGGCGCTCTGAAATACAATAGTAGAAACATGAATTTTCTTCAGTGTTTTAAAAAATTGCTAAAAATTACTCTCACGCGTGAAAAGTGTAAAAATCATTAAAATTTATCAAGGATAAACATAATTATAAATCTACATTGAAATAATTGACCGTCAATGTCTAGAATCAAAATGGCGGCGCTCAAAAATCCAATAGTGACACATAAATTTCCTTCAGTCTTTTGAAAAATTGCCAAAAATTGCTCCTACGTGTGAATAGTTTATAAATCATAAAATTCATAAGGGATGAGCATAGTTATAACTCTACACTGAAAAAATTGACCGTCAAAGTCTAAAATCAAAATGGCGGTGCGCAAAAATCCAAAAGTAGAAACATGAATTTCCTTCAGTGTTTTCAAAAATTGCCAAAAATTGCTCTCACGTGTAAATAGCCTAAAATATATAAAATTTATAAGGGATGAACATGGTTATAACTATCCATTGAAATAATTGACCTTCAATGTCTAGAATCAAAATGGCGGCACTCTAAAATCCAATAGTGGAAACATCAATTTCCTTCAGTGCTTTGAAATTTTTTATAATCAATCTTTTTTATTTTTAAAGGGTGTTCGAATTTTTTGATTATTGCTTCTAGATTTTTTTAGATTTCTTGAATATTTTTTATATTTTTCTTCTCAGAAATTGCTTTTTCACGAAATTAGATTTTTAGAATATTTCAGTGCCAAGAATTCTACTTCTTCGTTGCTTTTAAGCAATATTTATTCTACATTTTAAGCAATTTATCTTTCAGAATTTTATAATTCACCATTCTGTTCCAAAAAGTAAGACATCTTTTCTGAAGGTTTTCAAACATCATAACACTTTTAATAGAGGGAGAAACATCTTTATTGAAGATAGTAATTACAGTTTATAATTATGATAATAATTATTATGATTTTTCGTTTTCTTCTACTTCATGGTTATCGATCGTAGGGTTTTTCAGCTATTCTTTCTATATATTACAGCATTTTCCATTTTCTAGCTGGTAAAAACCTTTCCTTATCAACTTCTGGAAGATGTGTATATATGATTGGTTTTATTTATCTGGATTACATCAGCAGATTTTGAGGTTTGTATTTCGCTTATAAATCTTTGATAGTATTTATTGAGAAAACTTGAGGTTCTTTTAAATTTATTAGATGATTACCACCGACAATAAAGCAACATGGTTATAGATTGTTGCTCTTTTCTCGATATGGCAGAAATAGAATAAACATTTTAAGTATATTGATGGTATTTTCTAACATTAGTTGACTTTCAAATTTTAACATTTTAGCAATGGTATAAACCATAGGTTGTCTTAGAACAATGCTACAAAACCGAGAGTTTCGTTTTTAATTGTTATGTTTTTTTATACAGAAAGAGAAAATAAATCTCTTGCAATTGCAACTTTTATCGGTTACCATTATAAGTTCATATATTTTTATGCACAATTTCATATTTTATTACTAGTAAAACACATAAGATATATTTGAACAGAACGTACAGACATGTTCAAATAACAAAGCGGCGATCATAAAATTAATGGGCCGTGGAAAAATAGACACGGGATGTGGATTTTCCAGCTAAACTAATAGTAGCGATTGTGAGGACGACCTTATTCCTACAATCTGTTGACCTTGTGATCCTTCGATTATATGATTAATGCCGGACGTCTGAAATTTGTACTTGAGACGATCGCCCCATCACTCCTGAAGTATTCCCATCACTAAAAGTCTAATCCGCACAAATTTTCACCGCAATTTTCGCAACGCTGTAATATTTATTTTCCACCTCAAACATCATTCAAATCAACATAATACACATAATAAAAATAATAGAAGTTTTGTCTTGTTTATGATGCAAATAAAGCAATTCATTTATTATTATTGTTATTTGCATGTATGGTGTTATCCAACGTGTTGTCTAATCTAAATTTATTTATTTAGCGGCGAGGTGAAAATAAAGAACATCCTGTGACAGGGCATTAATTAAGGGTGAAAGGTCGGAATTAGATAAAAGCCGGTGGCGTGACCGTGCGCCGATTTTTCACACGTGAAAATTCGACGGTCAAGGTTTCTCGGACGCCGTGACCGAAATAAATATGAAATTTTCAGCGAGCAAACTATGAAAATGTTTGTGTAAAGAGGTGGCGGAATAATTTACAATTGGCGTAATCGCGTTTCGAATAATCCACGCTGTACCGTAAAATGTTTCTCGTTATGAATTTTGCACCAGAAACTAAACAAATAGGATTAAATTGGCAACGGAAATTGCGTTAAATCGTTACGTTTGATTATATGGCATACTCAAATATTTTCAATTATTGGGTTTGATTTGAAGTCAATTTTAATAGTTAAGGTTATATTTCAAATTATATTCATGCGTTTTTTTTGTAAATTATATCTCATAAAAGTCTGCTAATTGCATTTTTAAAATTATTATTATTATAGTCAGTTAAACTCGAGTATTCTCTGTCGTATTTAAGCAGGAGCGTTTATATCACTTCATCCAGCACGAAGATTCGTAGCATGACCCGCAATGTATTTCAATTACCCCAATTATACGCCGCCTATCTTTCTTACTTTACCCTCGCGCTAATTAAAGTTGGTTAATGATGATCGTCGCGGGAGCACGCGAATAAAAGGAAACAAAAATGGAAAGTCGATGCCTATCATCAGGATCACGTTACATTCATTAAGGCATCGTTATGCAAACCGAACTCCCGAGACGACTATATTTGGAAACGGGGGTTAATGCGTTATTATTGATATATTATTATTGCTTGACCTTAAAACGCGTTCCATGTTTATAATAAATTATTTATAAGTGTCGGCTATTGATAAATTAAGTGTTCGTGTTTTAACGTGCCCTCGGTGTTGCTAATTTTACGACCACTAAAATTGTTCTATTATTAAAGTGCGGTTATTATTTAAGTTTTTAGTTTATAGTATGGTTCAACAGGAAATGTATATGCCCGTTGATGATTAAAACCACCACCCCTATTAATACGATTAATTAACAAGCAAGTTCGCAAAGTGGTTGTTTTGGTGCACCCGAGGATCGTTTTACTAATTACCGCCGACGGTGTACTCCGGTCAGTTATAAATGTTGTGTATACTTTAAATTGTTGCTGGCCGTCATGTTTCGTGTTGTTTATACCTGAACGGGGGGATCTTTAATTGTCGACACAAAAGCATTAATTCCATTCAATGGTCCTCCGGTTGTTTTGCTCCCGAGTTCAACTGCGGCGTTAATTATTCTTACTTCATTGTTTCGCTGTTACGTAATTGTAACCGAAATTAATTAAACGGATGTATGGGTTTATTAGATTATTCACGTTTCAAATGAAAACGCACATCCTAACGTTTTCGCGAAACACGAAAACAATTTAAATTTTTCTTATTTACTTTTAATAAAGCGCTTATAATTTAATTATTCGCCCGAGCTTTGAAAATATTTATTTTATTTCCAGTGTAATTTAAAATATAAATTATACGATGAGCTGGACGAGAAATGCGAGTGATGAATAATCCTGAATAACTCTCCATTACAAATATTTTGTTTTATTTACTATTTTATTAATCTATAGTAAAAAAAATATTATAAAAGTTTTCTAATGATCAAGATGCAGACGATCAAAGTTAAGAAATTTAAACACTAAATATTTTCAACACCGTTCCTGCAATTTTTAAAGCCTAAACTAACATCAAGTAAATTCCTTAGACAATTTGTCATTTCGATCGGACCGCGGGAACCGTGCCATAAAATTTGTTTGCTCAGAACTCTTTTGTTTGATAATAAATCTATATTTATTCTTCCACATTTTAATAGAAAATTTATTTTAGAAACTTTTATCACTCTTTAAAAATTTTGATAAGAGTGGCCGTTTTTGAGTTAAAAGCAAAAGTGTTAGTCTCTGATTTCAATCGTAACATACAAAATACCAAAAATCCTCGGAAAAAATTGTCGTCGCCCACTCAGATTTTTCTTTTTTTAAACGTTGAAAACGAAAATTTGATTGTCATTTGTTTTTCGTTTTTTGGCGATAACTCTACAACGAAAGATCGAATTCTAACAATTCTTGCACTGATAGTTCACAAATGTCGCATACTTATTGCAAACGTTAAAATGAAAATTTGATTTTCATTTGTTTTTTTGTTTTTTTTATCATAACTCTAGTATGAAAGATCGAATTATAAAAATTCTTGCAATAATGGTTCACAATACATATTGTAATCGTTGGAAACAAAAAAATTGATTTTCATTTGTTTTCCATTTTTTTGACCTAACTTTTAAACGACAGGTCGGATTTTAAAAATTCTTGCACCCAGTATTTACAAATGTAGTGTACTTATTGTAGAAGTTAAAAACGACAATTCGATTTTCATTTGTTTTTGGTTTTTGGTGGATAACTCTAGAACGAAAGATTGAATTATAAAAATTCTTGCCCTAATAGTATACTAATGTTGTATACTTGTTGTAAACGTTGAAAACGAAAATTTGATTTTCATTTGTTTTTAGTTTTTTGGCCATAACTCTAAAACGAAAGATCGAATTATAAATATTCTTGCAATAATGGTTCACAAATGCCGCATACATATTTTAATCGTTGGAAACAAAAAAAATCAATTTTCATCTTGCACCCAGGGTTTACAAATGTTGTGTACTTATTATAGAAGTTAAAAATGAAAATTCTATTTTCATTTGTTTTTAGTTTTTTGTCCATAACTCTAGAACAAAAGATCGAATTCTAATAATTCTTGCACTGATAGATCACAAATGTCGCATACTTATTGTAAACGTTGAAAACGAAAATTTGATCTTCATTTGTTTCTCGTTTTTTTTGATCATAACTCTAGAACGTAAGATCGAATTTTAAAAATTCTTGCATTAAGAGTTTGCAAATGTTGTATACTTATTGTAGAAGTTAAAAACGAAAATTCGATTTTCATTTGTTTTCCCTTTATTGGTTATAACTTTTGAACGAAAGATCAGATTTTAAAAATTCTTGCACTAATGGTTCACAAAGGTCGCATACTTATTGCAAACGTTGAAAACGAAAATTTGATTTTCATTTGTTTTTGTTTTTTTGGTCATAACTCTAGAACGACAGATTGAATTTTAAAAATGATTGCACTGATGATTCACAAATACCGTAAACGTTAAGAAAAAAATTCGATTTTCATTTGTTTTTCGTTTTTTGATAATTACTCTTAAACAAAATATAGAATTTTAAAAATTCTTACACTAATGGTTCATTCATATCGCATACTTTTTGTAAACGTTGAAAACAAAAATTCGATGTTCATTTGTTTTTTTTTTCTTAAACATAACTTTTAAACGACAAGTCAGATTTTAAAAATTCTTACACCCAGGGTTTACAAATGTTGTGTACTTATTGTAGATGTTAAAAACGAAAATTCGATTTTCATTTGTTTTTGGTTTTTTGCCCATAACTCTAGAACGAAAAAATAAATTTTAAAAATTCTTGCACAGAGGGTTCACAAATGTCGCATACTTATTGTAAATGCTGAAAACGAAATTTCGATTTTCATTTGTTTTTCTTTTTTTGAACATACCTAACTTTTAAACGACAGGTCGGATTATAAAAATTCTTGCATCCATGGTTTACAAATGTTGTGTACTTATTGTAGAAGTTTAAAACGAAAATTTGATTTTCATTTGTTATTTGTTTTTTGATCATTACTCTTAAACGAAGGATAAAATTTTGAAAATTCTTGCAGTAATAGTTCACAAATGCCGCATACTTATTGTATACGTTGAAAACGAAAATTTGATTTTCATTTGTTTTTCGTTTTTTGTCGATAACTTTAGAACGAAAGATTATATTAAAAAAATGGCACTGATGGTTCACAAATGTCGCATACTTATTGTAAACGTTGAAAACGAAAATTTGATCTTCATTTGTTTCTCGTTTTTTTGATCATAACTCTAGAACGAAAGTTCGAATTTTAATAATTCTTGCAATGAGGGTTACCAAAAGTTGTGTACTTATTGTAGAAATTAAAAACGAAAATTCGATTTTCATTTGTTTTTCGTTTTTTTTTGACCATAACTCTAGAAAGAAAGTTCCAATTTAAAAATTCAAGCACTAATGGTTTACTATTAATGCATACTTATTGTAAATGTTGAAACGAAATTTCGATTTTCATTTGTTTTTTATTTTTTTGAACATAACTTTTAAACGACAGGTCGGATTTTAAAAATTCTTGCGCCAAGTATTTACAAATGTTGTGTATTTATTGGAGAAGCTAGAACTAAAAATACGTTTTTCATTTGTTTTTCTTTTTTTGATCATTACTCTTAAACGAAATATCGAATTATAAAAATTCCTGCAATAATGGTTCACAAATGTCGCATACTTATTGTAAACGTTGAAAACGAAAATTTGATTTTCATTTCTTTCTCGTTTTTTTGATCATAACTCTGGAACGAAAATTCGAATTTTAAAAAATTTTGCATTAAGGGTTTACAAATGTTGTGTATTTATTGTAGAAGTTAAAAACAAAAATTCGATTTTCATTTGCTTTTCCTTTATTGGTTATAACACTAGAATAAAAGATTGAATTTTAAAAATTCTTACACCCAGGGTTTACGAATGTTGTGTACTTATTGTAAAAGTTAAAAATGAAAATTCGATTTTCATTTGTTTTTCGTTTTTTGGCCATAACTCTAGAATAAAAGATTTAATTTTAATAATTCTTGCACTAATCGTTCACATATGTCGCATATTTATTGTAAACGTTGAAAACGAAAATTCGATTTTCATTTGTTTTTCTGTTTTTTGAACATAACTATTAAACGAAACATCAGATTTTAAAAATTCTTGCACCCAGGGTTTACAAATGTTGTTTACTTATTGTAGAAGTTAAAAATGAAAATTCGATTTTCATTTGTTTTTCGTTTTTTGGTCATAACTCTAGAATAAAAGATTGAATTTTAATAATTCTGATCGTTCATAAATACCGCATACTTATTATAAACGTTGAGACCGAAAATTTGATTTTCATTTGTTTTTCGTTTATTGGCCATAACTCTAAAACGAAAAATTGAATTTAAAAAATTCTTGCACTAATGGTTCACAAATACCTCATACTTATCGTAAACGTTGAAAACGAAAATTCTTTTTTTGATCATAACTCTAGAAAGAAATATCGAATTTTAAAAATTCTTGCGTCCAGGGTTTACAAAAGTTGTGTACTTATTTTATTGTAAACGTTGAAAACAAAAATTCGAGTTTCATTTGTTTTTCTTTTTTTTGAATATAAGTTTTAGACGACAGGTCCGATTTTAAAAATTCTTGCACCCAGGGTTTACAAATGTTGTGTACTTATTGTAAAAGTTAAAAACGTAAATTCGGCCTTCATTTGTTTTTCCTTTATTGGTTATAACTCTGGAACGAAAGATCGGATTTAAAAAAATCGATTTTCATTTGTTTTTCGTTTTTCGGCCACAATTCTAGAACTAAAAATTGAATCTTAAAAATTCTTGCAGTGATGGTTCACTGATATGTTACCCGACCATCAAGTGTGTATTATTGGCGACTATAATCTTCCTAATGTGACATGGCTTACTGGAGATTACGGTGTATATTCTGACTCTAGCAACCCGATGGCCATTTTAATTGCAGAGACATTTGGATTCATTAATGCTTTTCAAGTTAATAATATTACTAACAACAATTCGGTACTGCTCGATTTGATATTTTTACAGACAATTTCGGTTGAGAAGTTTGAGATAAATTTAGCCGATTATCCTCTTGTGCAAAGCGACATACACCATCCTGCTCTGGAATTAATTATGCACTTTAAAACAAGCACTATGGAAGATTCTGTTTGGAATGCTAAAGTCAAGTATGATTTCAAAAATTCAGATTTTCCAAGTCTTAACAATACTTTTATTAATATACATTGGGATTCCTTGTTTGCCGGCAAAAATTCAGATGAACAAGTAAATATCTTTTATAATGTAATCTATGACTCAATTAATAGTTTTGTTCCTATCGTCGAAATTAAAAGTAATTCAAAGTACCGTTTTCCTAAATGGTTCACCCCCGAGTTAAAGGAAAACGTGTTTCTAAAAAAGAAATTACACTCAATATATAAACAATCCAATTTAGAGTCGGACTATGATGCCTTCAAAACAGGTCGAACTAGTTGCAAAAATTTAACAAAAATATGTTATCATAATTATCTACGAACACTTGAAGCATCTATCACAGGTGATACTAGTCTCTTCTGGAAGCATGTTAAATCTAAACGTTCACAATCTACGCTTCCCAATTCTTTTGAACATGATGGCAGTATAATTAGTGAGGAAGAAGATATTGTGAATTCCTTTGCATCTTTCTTTGGGTCGCTATATAAAAACTCTAGTCACATAACCGTGTTGGATACGGGTGATTCTCACTTAAATTTACATTCTATGCCGGATATTGGCATATCAGCCATTTTGGAAAAACTTTCTCAACTAAAGCCCAACAATTCTATGGGATCTGATGGATTGCCAGGTATTTTTCTCAAAGAGTGTGCGTTTTCACTTTCTCGCCCTCTTTGGATTATTTTTAACAATTCACTGAAATGTGGTGAATTTCACAGAAACACGCACTTATCACCCCCATTCATAAAAATCGGAACAAAAATCATATTAAAAACTATCGCCCCATTTCCATCCTGTCTCACATTCCTAAGATCTTCGAAAAACTTATAACTACTTATACCTCCGAGGCAGTTGACTGTCTAATAGCGGAGCTATTATAAATAAATAAATAAATAAATAATCTTGCATACTTATTGAAAAAGTTGAAAACGAAAATTCTATCGTTTTTTTGTTTTTTTTTTGCCATAACTCTAGAACGAACGAACGGATTTTAAAAATTATTTCACTAGTGGTTCACTAATATCGCATACTTCTAAAAATATGTTAATTCCACTTAATTTTTGGACTATCAACATTAAGATGAATATAATATTTTCATTGCGACGTTTTTCTTTCATGGTATGATTCCCTGTTAAAATTTAAGGGCGTACAGCAGCATGTACATTTAATTGGAGCGCCCGGATAACATAATCAGCGCTTCCAATCGCGTTTTTTTTTTTTGGCGTATTGAAGATTCGATTAAGTCCCATTCGGCATTTCCCTTTGAATACGTCGGGAGAGGCAAAGTGAATTTCCGCCCGAGCGAGTGTATTTATTTTTCATTAGAGGATCAATGACATGCCTGGCGGCGGTGCATTATTTATTAATCGAAAATCAATTTCGGCCGTTTTATTTTTACGCCGCGTCCGAACGGCCATTTATTTTTAGTGCCTCGCGACTTCTACATACGACCGTTTTCTAATGTCGTAAAACTTTTAGCGTTCGGTTTATTTATAGGCGTGCTCGTATTTCGCAATTATGCCGTAATTGTCGTTGTGCGCCGGCCGCCGGGTTTCGTTTCAGGAGAGGTGTATTGGTATCCAGCAGGTGGGACCAAAACGGCATATTAGTTAGTGTTATTGATTCGTTGGTATTTGAATGAGAAAGCGGCGTGTTTAGTGATGAGCGACCGACCGTGATCCATTATTACCGATCCTGCGGGATATCTATCGATCCTTGGCCATATGAAATGTGCAGGAGACTCGCTCGACACGAATAACTAACTGTCCCTTTTAACATTCTGATTTTAAAAAAAATCACTAAAAACTATATAAAATTTAAAAAATAATAAAAGGAAGAAAAGTACTTCTATAAAAATAGATGTATGAGTTTTTAATTGTTCACATAAATATAATGCAAACGTTTTAAATGAAAACCGATGGAATGTCCATTCGCGTCCCAATTAAAATCAATTTTCCTCCCATTTCGTAGTATTTTTAGCCACTGTTAAAATTTGCATGTCTGCACCGAGGGTGGTCGCTTTAAAATTAATCAACGGCTGCAGCCACAAACACCCACCCTATTAATAGATCTTTTTAATCACCATTATAAATCAATCACGTGTCACTCAGGCCACCCGTCATTTCGGCTTGTCGTTTTCCTTTTTCCACTCAACCCTATCTTTTTCTATCCATCATTCTTTATTGAAAATGAGAAAATCGTATAGAAACAATTCGATAAGACGGCCGGCTTTTCCGGTGATGTCATTATCTTTCGCTTTGGTGTGAAACACGTCGAATTTCATTGTCCTCGCAGGGAAGGACCTTAGCGTGTCGCCTTTTGTAAACCCCCGCCTAGTACGGTTCTGCGTGGTGCAGCTTTCCCGAGGCCCTTTAACGGAAGCTTTGAGTCTAAACTGGTGGATAAACGGAATTGTCCCTACTCATTTTCCTCGGAATTGTCTACGAGATTGGACGTACTGAACTGGGGATAAATTCATATTGTTTGCAATTTTCAGTAGTTTACAGATTGTTCCTTTTTTATACAATCAATAACATCACATAAAATACTACTTAATAATAAATTTAAAAATACCAAAACATTTCGTGAATCTACAACGAGCTAAAGGATTTTAATACACTTCTTAATAATAAATACGCAACGTTTTATAAATCTACAACGATGAGTTTTATTAAGACTATAAATCAAATAATTTCCCTGATTGAATAATATAATTATAATATTAAACTATTCAAGTAGCACTAGTTTGAAATGAGGGCCTAATATCATTTATATCTATTTGTAATTTTGGTGCTTTATTATTTTATTTATTTACTAAGAGCTCGTAATGTTTACCAGAAATATATTATATAAGAGGCGACATGTGCTGGTAGGGTGTTGCACACAATGCATGCAAATTGCTCTCGTTATGCCCAAAATATTAATATTTTAAAGTGCGTTTTCCTGCATAGGGGCACATGCTGCGTTAATTTAATCCGAATTTTGTCGGCTCATGTCTGGTTAATATAAATATTTGCTATGGTGGTAATACGATATTAATTTAAAGGCACATCTTTTCGATGCAAAATATGCTGATGAAATTTTAAACATTATGTACATATAATCATGATATTCATTTTGTGTAATCTCAGCTGGGACGTCTTGCTATACTTGACATTTTCAAAAAACATGCTTTGTTCAATATGCATATCCAATCACTAAATAAAATTCAATAAAATGGTGATGTGGCCATCATTGTACTTTCCCTATGTTTTTCTTGAAAACTATGATGATTACGCAAAATTACCTTTATGGGAAACGTTACGCCTAAACTAGATACATTTTCCCGCTGTTTGTAAATCTGTGGCATTCAATTACAATATAGTTTAGATCGCCGTATTGTCCGCATTCGCAATCTGGGGAATCTTTCAAATTGATTGGTTTGAGCATAAGGACAATATCTGGATTATTGCGATTTATGAAATTATTAAAATTGTTATTTGATTTGATTTTGCGTTCCATTATAAGATTTTTAAATTACCCGCCATTTTTGTTATGTCTTTTAATAGATTCTTCCGAATATCTACTTATAATTTTTGCAAGTTTCTCTATATTATTGTTTTCACTTGAATCTTCGTCTGTGTTTTTTAATTTGTCAACAAAAGTTTTAATATAATTTAAAAATTGCTCTGAAATTATAATTGTTACAATCTGAATGGTTTTCATGGCTATTGGGGTGAAAAATATTACTAAAGCATAAAGCTGATGATGGATGGGGTGCAAAGCACGGTTGACCAACTACGTTTTCTGGGGTGGTAACACATTTACGTTTCTTGAGTGTGCTATCCTTACTCATGCTTATATTAGAAATGATTACTTTGTTTGTTTCATTATGATCTCTTCTGAAGTTAAATGAGGGGACAGGTAGGTTAGGTGAGGAAATTCTTTAATGATAGCTAATGCAACAAAATTATTGCGGGTTGTTATGTTAGCAAATGTGGAAGTGTTAACGATTATTGTTTACATTTTACGTTGTTGTATATATTTAGGGTTGTTTTTGATGTTACAAATTGTGTGGTTACCTTACAATGTATGCATTTAGTGACAAATCCTGCGCAGTGTTCAACTAGGCAAGATTTACATATTTTTTTAGTTGAATTGCACACATGTGAGGTATGACCAAATAGTAAACATTTTGAACATTGTATTACTGGTGAGATGTATGTTTCAACTTCGAATCTAAAGTAATTTATGTATACGTACTCGTATAGTGGTATTTTATTTCCTTTAAAACACAAAATTACAGATTCTCTAGGTATTTTAGTCGGTTGTCCATTTATGTCAATGGTCCTGTAGATACGTCTGTAACTATTAATAGCTATTGATAATACAATATCATTTATTATAGTTTTTCGTCAAAATAAGTATCGACACCGCGGATAATTCCTCTGCATTCAACACAGTGGCGCGGAATGTATGCAATTAAATTATGTTCTTTCAATTTTGGGTTATCAAGCTTAAATAAGACTAGCTATACAAGATTATTAATATTTATATTTAAATTTAGATTATGCTTTATTTTTTATTACATACATGGATTTATTATTTTGTAAACAGCAAAATCATCAACAATTAGTATTTAAAGTTATTCTGTATATGTAGGGTGGGTGGGTGGCCTCTATCCCACCCTCCAATCAGTGAAATATAAGCGAGGGTTTTAACTAAAAGTTGTAAAATATAAATAAATACAAAATAATTAAATAAAAAAAAATAAATATTTTATTGATGCATTAACATATGCTGTTTTACACAAGTCAAGAGTATTACAAATCAATAAATAACTGAATAATTTTACTGGCGAGTATATGAGACTGTTGGCAATAGCCCAATAAATTGACAATATATCCGTAGTCGGCCAAAATACGAATGACTTTACGCTGCAAACCGAAAATGCAAACAGTTAGACCGTATGTGACATGGCTCTGGCATAGGGAGAAATATGCTACGCGAAGTGTATCTTTTGAAACCTGCTTTGATAGGTTACAAATTAGGAAAATATTACTTGCAAGATCATCGCCGTGTAAAGCCCATGTTAATTGAGAGTCAATGCGTACTCCTAAAAACTTCATTTTGGATCATTCCCTTCGAAAGTGAGAAAGTAATCTATGTTGTTTTTTGTCATTTAATTTGACCCTATTACTTAAAAACCAGCATGATGCCATTTTATTTGTTTCGGTGTGTAATTTATTTACCATGTCTAATTTTTTTGATTGGTGTTAGTGTGGTGTTATCGGCATATATTATAATTTCCCCATTTGCGATGGAGTCCGGTAAATCGTTAATATAAATTAAAACATGTAGTGGTCCTAGAATGGAACCCTGCGCGACCCCATTTCTTAATGGCAAAGCATCTGATATTTTCCTGTTTAAGTAAATACATTGCATTCTTCCTGAAAGATAAGACATTAATAGTCTACAGCTTTCAGGGTGTATATTATAAAAATATAATTTTCTCAATAGAATTTGGTGGGAAACAGTCGAAAGTTTTCGACAGAAAACTAGTTTTAGATTGTGAGCCCCTTTCAGAGCAATCTATAGTCATTTCCACAAATCCGTCGTTGATCGTTCTTTTATAAATCCGAATTGCTCTTTTCGTAAAAAAAATATATCTTCAAAGTATTGCACTAATTGCAGTTGGAGAATTTTTTCAAAAATTTTACCGAATATTGGAAGAAGTGATATAGGGCGATAGTTGTCCGGATAATCAATATTATATTTTTTGTGAATGGCAATAATAATTGCTTTTTTTAGAGAAATCATAGAATATTAACAAGAAAGGAAGACAAATCACCAGTAGTTCATATAGTATTTGATACTGACATAGAAAAAATTCAATAACTAATAATTTAACACATAAATTCAATTAAAGAAAAGCTCGATTTTCAATGAATACTAATTATATAGATGCTGAATTATTTAATAATCAAAATTGTAAGACAATAAATCATATTGACGATTGGACAAAAATAAAAAACGCCAATAATAATATCACTATTAGTTATTTAAATATAAATTCTTTAACTGGACATTTTAACCGTTACATCACTTATATAAATAACAGTATTAATAATTTGGATATCATGCTAATTTCTGAAGTGAAAATGGAAGAAAAAGCTTTTAAAAATGTACAAAATATATTTAACATAAATGGATTTAAAGGATCAGCAAAACTGAGAACAAATAGCAAAGGCGGTGCTCTCCTTGCATATTATAAGAATAATTTGAGAATTCAAGAAATAAATATAAAATCAAGATATTTTGAAGTCATGCATCTGGTCATTAATTTAGCAATGATAGAATTGCACATTTTATCAGTATATCGACCTCCAAACTTACACCCACAAGAATTTATTTTGGAACTAGGGGAATATTTGTTAAAATACAATTACGTTAAAAATTTTATAGTTATAGGTGATATCAATATTAATATTTCATGAATGATTTTCTCATTTATAATAGGTAATTAATTAAAACACTTGGTTTGTTTCACTAAATTAGTAAATATTAATACTTTATCAAACAAGAAAATTACACAAAATTATGAAAATCTCATAAACGGTTTTATGAAACGAGTGAATAACCCAACGCGAGAGGAATTTAGAAACGATATATTACTAAGTTCGTGCCTAGATCACATCTTCTACAAAGGACAACAGAGTAAACTCTCAGGTGCTGTAATTCAAACAAAAATATTGGATCACTATATGATTAATTGCTCTTTCAATGTAGAACACAAAACGAAAACTAAAGGCAACAATACAATAACAAAATTAAATCAAGTTAATTTTCGGCATCAATTACAAACAATGTTTCATAAAGATATCATTGATTCCTATTATTGTCCTGACAAATTATTATCATTTATTAACATATTTAGAAGTGAAATCCGCATCAACATATACTATAAAAAAAGCGTAGATAGCAAAGTAAGCCATCAAATCCCTGGATCACAGAAGCTGCTCTTCAAAAGCAAAGGAACGTGATACCATCTTTCAAGCATGGAAACGCAGTTCTTCAGATGGAGAACGACATCACAATTTGCGCGAAATGTACAAAAACCATCGAAATTAAGTTACATATTTAATTAGGAGGGAAAAACAAATATATTATTACAATTTATTTGAAAAAACAAAAACTAGTATGAAGGCAACATGGAAAAACATAAATAATGTTATGAAGCAAAATTCAAATACAGATAAAACTGAAATAAGCAAACATTTTAATATTCCGGATTTCGACATATCTAATAATTTTGCACAATCGTTTACTGAAACTACCGCAAATCTTTTGCATAAGTGCGATAAATATCTGTATAATAAAGGCAATAAAGACATTAATATATCAACAATATTTCTTCCGAATGTTACAGAAGAAGTTCTACAAATAATTATTAATTTGCATAAATATAAGGGTCCTGGAAGTGACGAAATGTTAGCAGCGGATATTATCCATCACAGTGATATTTTTAGCTATCCCATAAAACGCTTTATTAACCTGTCAATAGAACAAGGATTTGTACCACCAAAAATTAAAAAAGCTCTAGTTGTACAATTACATAAATATGGTAATAAATCAATATATTTAAACTACAGGCCCATTTCGATACTCACAACGATAGACAAAATATTAGAAAGGTACATAGAACAAAAAAAATTCTAAATAAATATAAAATACTGAACGATAAGCAATATGGTTACAGGCAGAAACGAAGTACTACAGCTTTATTAGAACATATATCAGAGTTAATAAATAACTCTCTAGATAAAAATCTTCATGTATTTTCTTGTTCGTTGATTTTAGAGGAAACTGCTTGAAATGGTTTAGCAGCTACTTGGAATCAAGAATTTTCTCGGTAAAAGTGAATAACGCAGTAAGCAATGAACATAATATACAAACAGGTGTGCCGCAAGGGAGTATTCTTGGCCCCCTTCTTCACCTCTTATATGTCAATGACATAGGTGATTGCTCTCAACATTGCGATTATTATTTATATGCTGATGATACTCTTATAATATCGAGACACAAGGATTCAGAAACAGCAAGAAAAATATTAGAAGCGGAGTTCAAAAATTTGCAACACTGGGTCCACGACAAACAATAAGTAATAAACCGAGAAAAACTACACTAATGTATGTCACTACACCAAACCGAATTCGGATCAATGACATGGCTATAAAATTCAATTGCAGTGATTGTCTACATGGTTTTCAAACTGTATTGCTAACAAATTCGAACAACAACATCACAGAAGTATCTGGAAATCATCATAGATGATAAGGATGATAAGGATGAACAAATAACTCATTATGCAAGAAATTAAGATATATTGCATATAAATTTTATTACTTGCATGAAATTCTGCCACAGCACATTTTAAAAACAATATACTATGCCTTAGTACAATCACTTATTAATTACGGTATCACAGTATGGGGAACAGCGTCCAATTCTTAATTAAATAAAATAATCACTCTGCAAACACGAATAGTTAAATATATCCACAAAGCAGCAAATCTTCAACAGAACGATATTCAGGATGACGATATTTATAATGCGTTGAGTATTATACCTTTTCAACAATTGTTTCAATTCAGATATTTAATTAATAATTACAAAAATAAAAGTAATCTACAAGAACCACAACATCAACACCAAACAAGAAACAAAACTACAGGACAATTTTACGTGCCATCACGTAACAACAAATACGGACTAAGAACTAACAAAGTGCAATTACCTAAAATTATAAATTCCTTACCCGCTAAAATTACAAACTCAGAAAAGTTAAGCACGTTTAAGCTAAACTTAAAGGTATTTTTCAAAAAGTAAGTCTTAAATTCTATATTATAAGATTTGTGGCTACTGATAAACACAAGTGATAAAAGTAACGTCGCTGACAAGCTTTTAGCTTAGCGATTAGAATTAGATATTTACTGTCTTTCTCTAAAGAAAGCAATCAATAGAAATAAATTATTATTACGTCATGTATAATGATAACATTTTTTTTTGGTTCAATTTATATTAGTATTGTGTTAATTTAAGTTAAATTTTTAAATGTGATTTTTATTTGCTAAACAGAATTGTTATAGTGTTGTTATATGTAAAATAAATACTTAAAAAATAAATATTAGTAATAAGAAGAGGAAATATCGACTACCACAGATTATTTGCTCTGGATGTGACATGTTACATTCAGTAGTATGTGATATGTGGAAGACATGTAGAGGAGTGAAGGAGGAAGTTGTGGCAAAAAAAATGAAAAAAATTGTTATTATTATTATTATATAAAGATATGACTGGTGTTAACAATAAACTTGTACAAGAACAATAAATTTCTTATTATTATTACTATCTAGTAACTTTCCTTATATCTAGGTTTTATCTTTTCCAAAATTTCTAAATAACAATTTTAAATGTGTTTAGAATTTTTTTAAGAACTATTGTCATTGTACGATTAATTAATTTCTCACTTAACCCGTGGTGAAACATTTTTATGTTAATAAAAGGATTAATTAAGCACTTGATTATGTTTCACTATTTTAATAGTGAAAATTAATCCTTTTATTATGGTCCTTGTATTTATGGAAACAATTGGGTACTCACACAAATAAAGTATTAGTATTATTAATTGTTTTTTCTCGAAGTATTTTAAAAGTTTTCCGTTAACTTGTGGAAGCTTCTTTTCTTCTACTTCATGGTTTTTAAAATATTACAGAAACGTTTTAGATTCTTCAGCATTTTCTGCCTTATCTTCTGAAAACATTTCGTTATTTGTTTCTTCTTAAGGTTTTTTAAAAGTTATAGATTTTTAGAATTATCACTTCTTTTGATTTCGTAACAACATTTTTTATATACTGCTCTGGATTTTTCTATCATTTATAGATTTCCTTCAAAAAAATTTTCAATTTTTTTTAAAGTTTTAGTATTCACTTTATGAATTCTTTTGGAAACCTTCCCTTAATCTGAGGAAATTTCTTTTCATCTACTTCAATGTTTTTAAAATATTAAAGAAACTTTTAGATTTTTTAGCATTCGCTTTTTATCTTTTGAAAACATTTCCTTATTTTCTCCTTTTTAAAGTTTTCTAAAAGTTATATTAAATTTTCTTAATAATAAATTTTCTGCATTCTCTCTTCTCTCAATTTTCTAAGAATATTTTGTTGTCTTTAAGGTTTTCTATAAAGCTATTGGGAGTTTTCTAACATGTAATACTATAATTTCTAGATTGCAGACATTAAAAGAATGTTTCCAGAAACTTCACAAGGAGAATATTTAAAATCTAACAATGAGATGAAAAAAGAGAAAGAAAGAAAGAAAAAAATAGAAGTGTTTTTATAGAAACCTTTATATTTTTCAGCACTCTCTCTTATCTTTTATAATCATTTCTTTAATGTCTCTAGAATCTTTGAAAAACTTATTTATATTTCAAGATTGTAACCATGGTACGCTGCCGAGCTTTCAAGACGAAGCTATAGATTGGGTATCTCAGTGAAGAGGGTTTTACCTGAACCACGCTGAACTACTTTCTTTTAAGAACTATTCTTTTTAATTTTAATTTTTTAATTCTTAAGTCTGTTGTGTTCCCTTCATGAAAAGAGGTGAAAATTGTATCTGTTTTTAAAACTGGAGATAGAAATCAAATAAAAAATTATAGACCTATTGCCATCGTCAGTAATTTTTCTAAAGTCTTTGAATGTATAATAACTAAGACTTTTATTTTAACGTTCGCCACAAAATTAGTCTAAAGCAACACGGTTTCATGTCATGTCGTTCTACAACAAAAAATTTGGTAAATTTTACACAGGACATTTCACATATATTAGACAATAGGTATCAAGCTGATGTAGTTCACACTGATATTAGTAAAGCTTTTGACAAGCTTCTGATATTGAATTTAAAAGGCTATAATATAAATGACAACATTATAGCAATAATTCAGAGTTATTTAACTGAACTGGCGCAGATCGTTGAACATGGAGGTGTACGTTATTTGTCATATCTTGCAACATCAGGTGTGCCGCAGGGTTCAAACTTGGGCCCACTATTATTTTTATTATTTTTTAATAATGTATGTGATGTCATTAAATATAGTTGTCTTTTATATGCTGATGACATTTTATAGGAAAGTTACTGATGTTACCGATTGCAATATTATATATATATATATATATATATATATAGTACTAATGGTTAAAATTTAAAAATTTCTAGGTGCAATGTTTTGACTTTGTCTCGGAAACTGAACAATATTTATTTTGATTATAAGATTTCTCATAAAAGCTTAATCATTTTCTAATAAAAGATTTTGGCGTACTAGTTGATTCAAAAGTAAAGTTAAGATTTTTATTCATTTGGAAATTTATTTACAATATTTAACAAGTGTATTTCCAGTTTTCGTGTAAAATAAAATAATAAAATGGTAAATAAAATGCGAAATGGACTTTATTTTTAACAAATTGATTTTACCGTGTGCATTCATACATGTATTTGGTATTTTTTTATACGGACACCACATAGAAAAATATTACAGTTATACACTTTTTCCATGAATCTGCTGGTATATTTATTGACTATTGCTAAAAATTAGATCGACAATTTATCCAATAAATAAATTGGAACAATCAAACTGCGGGTTTTTTTTGTTAAAAATTGCCCCAAATATATTTTATATACAATATACAAGAATTCTAGGAAAAACCTAGCCACTAATAAAAGAATATTTTAACAAAGGCTATACAATTATGGATTTCATCGGAATATATTAAATTATTGCTATAAATAATGTAATAACCTAGCGTACTCCTGATCTAACTAAATTAAGTTGGTAGATAAGGCGTTGAGATGGTGAAAATCTATATTCATTTGTATATTGTTTATACGAATAACTAAATTAAGTCAATATTACAATAAAGAATGTAATAAGGTAGCGTAATACTGACCTACCTTAATTAACTTAATATTAATTTCCTAAGCTATCCGAATAAATTAACGTAACGTTTCAATTTAATAATAACAAGCGAAATTGTGGGAAAAATCAATAAATCGTGTATATAAGTGGACTTTGGATTAAACCTTCATAACCTCTATTAATAATATAATGGCCTTTGTATTTCCGACCTTCCCCAATGCACTGTAAATTGACTTGATGTACTTCTAGCTATCGTAACTATAATAAAGCACGTTCTTCATATTCCATCAAATGCAGAGAATAACCTTCTTTCCAAAGCAATAGATTTTTGTGACTGATTGCGATATTTCTACAGTATTTACCGATAACTCTTTGCGTTTTGGATTGTCATAGAGTATCCATTTCTCATCGCTCTTAATGATTTTCCACATAAAGACTTTTGATGCTGTTGATTGGGCAAAGAAAGACACACTCCCACTCGTTGATTTTTGTAGGTTTCAGTGAGTTTATGCTAAACACAATTTTTTCTTTAATAATCTTTCTAATCTCATGTTTGGAAATCAACTTCTGGATTGGTTCTACTTGTTCTGCAAGCTCTTTCTGTGTTTGTGCCGAATTTCCAGTGAACATCTTCTCCAACCTCGTCGAATGTTCTATTCCCTCCAAAGTGTTGATCGGACAGAATTAACCAGTTTTAAACGAAAATAGGCACATATCGTACGATATAAGACCTTTTCCAAGAAAAAAACGGATCAATTGAAAGGTTAAATAAACATTTGGTTTTGTTTCACTATTTTAATTCATCGTAAAGGAACAGATTGGAATTCATAAAGAATATAGTGTCGAATATGCTCTTTACTAAAAGAAAAACTAGTACTAATTACAAAAAGTATAAATTCCATAAATTGATGATATTCATAAGTTAATAAAAAATGGAATTTTAATTGTCATTTACGCATAAAAATACGTTAATAACTAATGTGCCTCAACAATGTCAAAAATAATTTGCATACTGATGAATATTCTTCCACCACGCTCTAAAACAAACAAACGCCGTGGGAAACGTAGGCACTGCGCGATAATGATCGCTCAATTAAATGAAAATTCCAAATCAAAAGGTTAGGGTTGAGAGGACGGCGAGGTCGTGCTATTGTAATAGGCGTAAAAGGGACTGAAGGGAGCCAGTCCACCGCACGCTCGACCATAAAAAAAGAATTTACGGCGGATACATCCGAAACCAATCCGGCGTAAAGGCCGAACGTTAAATAAAGGAAAAGCAAAGTTTACTATTAAATTAATTTTCGGAATCTGCATTCGGCCATTAAGTGCGTAGTTTGGTGACATTTTTTTTTCCTACCGTTCCTTTGTGATTAATGAATTGTGTATTCAGCAGGAACGGCAAAAACAGACATAAAACATCTTCAGGATAACTGTGCCGAGTTCGTTCTGTTTATGTAGTCCGTAATAAACTCCAAGAGAGCATTGCTAATTTAATACACTTTCAGTTTGTTTTCTGGACTCGCTCCGTTCGTTCCTTCAAAGCTCATTTTCGTTTCCCGGGAATGTTTACGTGACCGTTTACGGGATGATGATGGTATTTAAAAACATTAATTATTATGAGTATGAGATCTTGATAAAATATAAATATTTATATTTGGTAAATAAATTACCTAGATTGAAAATTTATAAAAATAATATAAAATACTGTGGAATTTTATCATCATATATTTCTATTAATATATTTACATTAAATATTTATATATAATTCTTGATACTAACGATAATATATCTGCTTAAGAATGATTATCTTAAAAAAAAATCTTAAAAAGAGTTAGAGGAAACGCTATAAATAATTAATCAAAACTTCATCCTATAATACGTTCTGTATTATGATTGGACTTATAAATTCTCATATAACTAATCTGAAATCTCTGGGAAAAAGCCAATTAGTCGGTGGAAAACTCGCACCATTAATCAAGCGAACGCCGCAATTTACTCTTAGAGATCCTTTTCGGGCCCCGTTACGCCAGCCACAAATATTATTTGGGCGATTACATAATCCCACCCTCGGAATACTACTCTTTCGATTAACGGAGTTTCGCACGGGGATCGTGCTAATGATATCAAATATTGATTTAACGCCGATTAATACTGCTGACCGGAGCACGAAAGTCTTCCGTTTGAGATGTGAGGTGTCGACACTCGGGATTTTTAGCTGCGTTGCGAAAAAATGTTAAGACAATTATTATGAGAAACAGTAGGAAAGTAGTACCTGTTTGCACAGTGCGAAGAGCTGGCGAATAGAGTATCCTCCGGATGTGTACAAACATATTTAGTTTTAGTTTAGAAGACTTTGCCGTTTATAATATTTAGGAAAATAAAGAACTCCGCTAGTTGTGAAGGTTGTGATTAGATTTCTCAACGCAAGAATTGTACGAACTGGTGAAATTCGTCGTTATTTAAAGGATGTGTGTGTAGAAAATGTTATGGACGAGTTGTCTGTTCAGTGCTGGTGTCGTTATTTCAATTAAGGAAGAGAAATCACCTATGATGACAAACGTTTGGGATGGGCAGACATTACGGACGAATATTAAACCATCCACCCTATAGTTCAGATTTTTCTCCTTCAGATTACCTTCTATTTACAAATCTTAAAGACTTTTTAGCAGGAAAGATATTTAAAAAAAGGAAAATCTGAAAGAAGCTGTGTAACGTATTTCATTACAATAACGACGAAGGAATGTGATAATATGGGATACAAAAACTCGTCACAATTTTTTTTTACATTTAATTTTATTTTTCATGACTTCAACTCTTTTTAACAGGTGTATCAAATCTAATAAAGATAATGGTTACGACCGTTACTACCTGGTAATACATACATACTTACACTGAATTGAAAAATATGTTTTAATCACAAATAATTAATCGTTTTTGTTTGTTCTTATATAAATTAATTCTTTCGTAGAAAGTTTTTCTATCTTTAACCAAATTTTCTTCTGTTATTCTTTTAAGCTTTCAATTGTTTTTTTTACTCAACATATATAAATTGAGTTTTTGAAAAATGTGCAACTTTTAATAATAAATGATCTATTTTTATTAAGAAATTTTTCTTAGTTTACAGCTGTTTTTTTTAAATTTAAATTGTTTTAATTCCAACTATTTTAAAGAAATTTATTTCAAATAATAGTTGTAAACTTTCTAGAAATACACATTAATTTAATTCTTAGAACAGTAGAAAGAAAAAATATTATAATTTGAAACGACTTATAAAAAAGACTTAAAGTTCACACTCTCAAAAAAGAAAAGAATTGAAATTTTTAAATACAATTGAAAAGCTTTCTAAACAGGCAAATATAAACTATTCTTATTTTTTTGTTTGTTAAATAGAGTTGGAATTGCTAACAACAATTAAAAATTTCTTTAATATGCTATGTATATATATTATTTATTTATGTTTGTATAATAAAATGTATTTTTGTAAAAGAGAATTCCGTAAAGAAATTTAAATTCAAATTCTATACATAATAATGAGAAATTTCTCAATAAGATTTATTAAAAAAAAAATTGTTTTCTTTTTAGTAAATGTCATTTTTCAGTTGTTTTTAATATATATATATACATACATCTTTATTTGGACAAACATAATACATACAATAATAACATTTAATATGAAACAGTCTCTTAGCCCATTTTAATATATATTTTTAACTGTTTTTTCCTTTTTAAAAATTTACTTGAAAGATTTTTTATCTGAAAAAATCTATTATGCATATTTCAATGTATATTTTATAACAACTGTTTATAACAATTTATTTTTCGAATATCAACTGTTTTTAACAGATTTTTTCTTAGCAACAGTAAATTAGAGGGCGAGAGGGAGAGCTAAAGGGAGCGAGGAAGAGCGAGTGAGCAAGGGAGAACAAAAGTGAAGATGAGAGAGTGAAAAAGATCAAGGGAGAGCGAAAGAGAAAAAAAGAGAGCAATACAGAGTGAAAGAGAGCATAAGAGGGAACGAAAGAGCATAATAGAGAGAGAGAGCATCAGAGAGCAAGAGAGAGCGGCGCTACCAAGAAAGAACCAAATATTTATTGATTCATTGATTAATGGATTTACATGTTCACTTGACAAATTAAAACAATTGATATAAATTTACAAACTACTTAACAATTTAGAGCAAACTCATATTACTGAATGATGGTATCCTCACCAGCAGTGTATTTAGCCACTTACCAATTACTGGTTTATTTTTGCTCATTTTGTATGAGGCTATTATGTTCTATGTTTCATGCCATTTTTAATAGATTGAGTTTTAAAGAGGGAGAAAATGAACAAGAAAGAGCAAGAGAGAGCAAAAAAGAGCAAGGAAAAGCAAACATGAGCAAGAAGAAGTGAGAAAAGAGAAAGGGAGAACAAAAGAGAGAGAGAGCAAAAGGAACAGCAAGGGAGAGTGGCAGAAACCAAGAGAAGGTAAATTAGAGCAAAATGGAATGAAAAAGTGCAAGGAAGAGCAAAATAGAGTAAGATAGAGCGAAATAGAGCAATGGAACGAGGGCAAGGGAGAGCAAAAAAGCAAGAAAGAGCAATGGAGCAAGAAAAGCAGTAGAGAGGGAAACAGAGAGCGGACGAAAGAGAAGAAGAGGGAAATAGAGTAAAATAAAGCAAGAGCGAGCGAAATATAGCAAGGGAGAGCATAAAAGAGCAAGGAAGAGCAAAAGAGATCAAGAGAGAATGAAAGAAAGCAAGGGAGGGCGAAAGAGAGCAATGTACAGTGAAAGAGAGCAAGGGAGAGTAAAAGGCAGTGAATTGACGAAACTTCTAGAAAAATCAAAGAATTCTTACACACTAAATAAAAGAAATTATATAAAAATTGTAAGAAAAATTAATGCAAAATTTTAGAAATCTGGAAAAATAAATGCTCAATAATTAAAAAAGAGCAGGGGAGAGTGAAAAAGCGAGCGGAAGAAAGCGAATGAAAGCGAAATAGAGCAAAAGAGAGCAAAGATGAACGAAAGATAGAAGGAAAAAGCGAAAGAGAGCAAGAGGAAATAAAAGAAAGTAAGGGAGAGTAAAAGCCACCATATCTACAAGATTTCTAGAAAATTCAAAGAATTATTACAAACTTAAAAAGATTATATACAAATTGTGAGGAAAGTTAATGGACAATTTAAAAAATTTGGTTAATAATTTAAAATGAGCAAAACAAAAACAATGGAGAGTAAAAGAGAGAGCGAAAGAAAGCGAATGAAAGCAAAACAGAATATTGAAAAGCGAAATAGAGCTAAAGAGACCAAAGGTGAGCCAAAGATAGCAAAGGGGAGCAAAAAAGCAAGAGAGCAAGAGACAGCAAAAGAGAGCAGAAGAAAGCAAAATAAAACAAAATACAGCAAGGGAGAACGATAGAAAGGAAAAGAAAGCAAGGGAGAGCAAAAGAAAACAAAAGAGAGCGAAAGAGAGAACATGGAAGAGCGGAAGAGTAAGGGAGATCGACAAAGATCAAGAGATAGCAAATGAGAGTGAGAGAGAGAACAAAAGAGAACATGTAAACATGTAAACAGAAGAGGGAGCAAGAGAGAACGAAAGAAAGAAAGAGCAAAAGTGAAAAACAAGGTAGATTAAAATAGAGCACAGTAGAGCGAAAAGAGCAAAGGAGAGCGAAACAGAACAAGAGTGAACGAAACGAGACTGCAAGGGAGAGAGAGCAAAAGTGAACAGCAAGGTAGAGGAAACTAGAGCAAGGTAGTGCGAAAAAGAGCAAAGTAGAGCGAAAGTGAACAAGAGGGAACGATAGAGTGCAAGGAATAGCAAAAGAGAGTAAATCTTAAAAGATAAGATTTCTAGAAATTTAAAAAGAATTCATACAAACTACAAAAGATTATATAAAAATTGAAAGAAAACTTTATGGAAAATTTTAGAAATCTAAATAATAGAATAGAATAGAATATATATTTGTGTAAAAATAGATAAATATTTACAATAAAATAATTACAATACGTAAATATTTGTACACTTGTCAAATTCATATAAAACTAAATTAAATATTATATTTTAAAATTTCATCTAAAGAGCAAGGGTGAGCGAAAAAAAGAAAAGTGAGAGTGAGAGAGGACAAGAAAGAGCGAAGGATAGCAAGGGAGGGCAAAAGAGAGTAAATCTGCAAGATATTTACAAACTTCAGAAGATTTCATACAAACTAAATAAGATTATATAAAAAATAGAGGGAAACTTTTTGTAAAATTTTAGAAATCTCGGAAAAGAAAATCTCAATAATTTAAAAATTTTAACGAAAAATTTCATAAAACTTCTGAGAAAATTGCTAAAAGTGTATACTGCCTTCTTTTGTAAGTAACACTAGCAAATAAAAGAAAAATTGCTAGAAAATTCTAGGACATAGATAGCGAACAAGAGCAAGCGAGAGCGAACGAAAGCAAGAAAGAATGGAAGAGAGATCAAGAGAGAAAGAAAACAAATGAAAGCAAAAGAGCAATAGAGTGCAAGGTAGAGCAAAATAGAGCAAGAGAGAGCGAAAAAGAGCAAGGGAGAGCAAAAGTAAACAAAAAAAAATATTCCAAAGGAGAACGAAAAACAGCAAGGGAGAGCTAAAGAGAGCAAGAGATATCAAAAGAGAGTAAATCTGCAAGATTTGTTCAAACTTTAAAAGAATTCATACAAACTTTTCTAGTTTATGGATTATATAAAAATTGGAAATAAACATTATGGAAAATTTTAGAAATCCAGAAGAAGAAATGCTCAATAACTTAAAAATCTTAACGAAAAATTTCACAAAACTCCTGAGAAAATTGCTAAAAGTGAATACCTCCTGCTTTCGTTAGTAACACTAGAAAATAAAAGAAAAAATAAAATAAAATTTTAGAACAATAATATAATAATATTGAAAATAAATATTCGTATCGTACAGACGTATCTCTAGATTTGTTAATAAACATAAAATTTAATATTCTTAAGGTGTTTTACAACAAGAGAGAGCAAGGAAGAGCGGAGAGTGAAAGGAGTAAGAGCTAGCAAACGAGAGCAAGCGAGAGCGAACGAAAACAGGAACGAACAGAAGAGAGAGCAAGAGAGAACCAAAGATAAAGTACGGGAGAAAGAGAACAAAGGCAAGCAGAAGATAGTAAGATAGAGTAAAACAGTACAAGATAGAGCAAGAGCGAGCGAAAAAGAGCAAGGGAGAGCGAAAGTGAACAATAGAGAGCGAAAGAGAGTAAGAAAGAGAGAGAGAGAAAACAGTAAATCTACAAGACTTTATGAAAAATTTTAGTAGTCTGGTAAAAAAAATGCTCAATAATTTAAAAATCTTAAGGAAAAATTTCGCAAAACTTCTGAGAAAATCACTAAAATTGCATACCTCCTGCTTTGGTTAGTAACGATAGAGAGCGAAAGAGAGACCATGGAAGAGCAAAGATACTAAGGGAGAATGAGAAAGAGCAAGAGATAGCTAATGGAAGAGAGAGTAAGAGAGAACGAAAGAAAGAGCATGGAAGAGCGAAAGATACTGAGGGAGAACGAGAAAGAGCAAGAGATAACTAACGGAAGAGAGAGCAAGATAGAACAAAAGAGAGAGAGGTCACTGAAGAGAGAGAGTGCAAGAGAACAAAATAAAGTAAAAGATAGCAAAACAGAGCAAATAGAGCAAGGGAGAGCAGAAAAGAGCAAGGGAGAGCGAAAGAGAGCAAGGGAGAGCGAAAGTAAATAAGAAAGAGTGAAAGAGAACAAGAGACAGAGCAAAAGACAGTAAATCTACAAGATTTCTATAAAATTCGAAAGAATGAAAGATTATATAAAAAATGAAAGGAAACTTTATGGAAAATTTTAGAAATCTGGGAAAAGAAATGCTCAATAATTTAAAAATCTTAAAGAAAAATTTCACAAAATTTCTGAGCAAATCACTAAAAGTGCATACCTCCTGCTTTGGTAACCAACTCTAACAAATAAAAGAAAAATTGCTAATAAATTCTAAAACTCTCAAATAATATTGAAAATAAGTGTTCGCACCGTGCAGAAGTTTGCTCTAGAGTTATTAATAAACACCAAATTAATAATCTTGAAGAGTTTTACAACAATTATAATTTTAATATTAATAGTGGTAACATAATGGCACCTCCCTCCGACTCGGAGCAGGAATTCAAAACCCTTAAGAAGAAAGGAAGAACAAAAGCGAAAAAGAACAAAACAGAGCAAAATAGAGCAAGGGAGAATGATAGAGAGCGAAGGCAAGAGCAAAGTAGAGCGAAAAGGAGAATTGGAATTGAAGAAATATATTGTGAAAAAGCGGGCATAAGAAGGACCCTTGAGGAACATTCTGCTGAGGGATAAATCCACTACCGTGAAATAATATTTGGATTTACCAATATATACTTTATTTAGATGTAAAATAATTGATTTATAATATTTACAATTTAATTTTTAATATAAAACGTGATTTCATTGAGAAAACCAGACTGTTTCAATACGTCCGCAAAATTATTTCATAAATAAACAAACTCGTGAATGAAATACTTTTTTAAATGGCTAGTTAATTAAAGCCCGCCGTAATCAATAATAATGTTTTGTTTTGTGCCTGAAAAACAACAACGTATATTACCGATCCACCCCGCCGTTGGCGGCGGGAATTTTGCGGAGGACGACGTCGTCGTCGTGCTGGTGGTCTTGCGTCGCGGCGCACAGCGCCAGTGTGCTACCATCGCCGGTTCGGTCCACACTGCTCTGCGCGGCAGGAGCTGCGGCCCTGCTTCGAACATCCGCGCGATACGCAACTCGAAACTAACAATACAGGAAAAATTTACACACACACTAAACGCGAAAGAAAAAAAAATTAAAATCGGCACCGTGAAAACGAAATTATAGAATACAAGTGAATTTCGGGCGCGATGAAACAAATGAAAATCAGTGAGTGCGCCATCGGAAATTTCTGGCTAAACTAACCTCAAAAAAAAAAGGTAATTGCTTTGCTTGTACGCTTTTTATTTGTCGGCGTGTATTTGCAGCGATACATAATTTGTATATCATGAATAATCATAATAGACTTATCAACATTAACACATTTTGAGTGTGTGTGGTTTAAAGTCTATATTGTGGAAAATATGAATTATTAAATGGAATTTTAAAGGGTATTGTGTACAAATTTTTGTAAATGTGAAAAGCAAATTATATTGAAAATTTTGATAAAAACTATAAAATCAATAAAAATTAATTAATAAGATAATTTTTTATTTAATTAAAATATATTACGAAGTATATGCCCTAAATTTAATCAATCAAGGTTTTAACAGTCGAGTGTTAAAAATGTATATTAAAAATAAAATTAAATCAAAAAATAATGATGTTTATACAAAATTAATTGCAAAAATGAAATTATAGTCGTAATTACTATAACAGATATTTCATGATAATGTGTTATATTATTTTTAAAAATTATTGTTTTTTTGATTACAAATATTGTTCAAAATTGTAATCATTGATTATAAAATTTAATTTAAAAAAATAGAAAATAATTTTAATATGATTTTAATAGCAGATAAATTAAATATTTATTTTTTACATAGTTTATGTTAATCATGATTATTGCAACCGATATTTTATCATTAAATAAAAATACATGGTTTTTACTACAATCAATGTATAATTCAAAACATGGTTATATAGCTCAGAATAGAGTTGTGTCAATTGTTTTAATTTTTGTTTAGTACAAGAATTAAAGCTAAGGATGCCGGTCAAAATGAAACGTTTCTGGAAAATTGATCTCCACCTCTCAAATGTACAGTTTTAAACCAAAACTTTTCCTTAATCTTATAGTAATGTGATAATGTGATCCATTTTTCATTCCTTATTTTATTGTATATAATTTTCATATTTGTACTTATTTAAAAGTATAGAATAGCAAACACATTTTTTACAACCTTCACTGATAAGTACTTGAATATGTTAGCCATAATTAAATGGAACATTTTGGATAATTCGTGATTTGTACCTAATACTGTTAAAATAATTTGCGCAATATTTTCGCTGATGTTTTTTTTTTTTTTGGAAATCATGTTTTATTTATTTTGCTGATGAATAATACTCACATCAAGACGATTTCGTTTTTATAAAAAAAAACTATAAATTCCTTTTTAATTGAAGTCGCGGAGTTTGTGTAGGATTTCTACCTGTGCATATCCGTTGAGGTCGTTACTTTTAAATCTTTTTTTCTAAACCCTGCTGGTCAACGGATGTCATGTTTGTCTTTTCGTGTAAAAAAAATAAGTATTATTAAACCACAAGGTTCTATATTTGGACCAGTTAATTAGATTAAGAGGGGTACAATTATTTAAAAAATGATGATTGAGTATTTAAAGAACTTTACAATTATGGAATATTTTATATACAGAGGTCACTAAAAATAAAATTACCAGATAACAATTTAGTTCAAGTAGCTTTAAAATTCCAAAATAAACGTATACTGCGATTTGTATTAAATATATATGATATATATGATATTTTAACCCTTAAAAAACCATTATTATGTCCAAATGTATTTATTCTCCATCTCATCATTATTCTTTATAAACAAAGTTTATTTACACTCTGATAATTAAGAAAAAACAACCTTTATCATCCTCCATTGTTCAAATAATCCAGACGAACGAAACACAGAAAAAAAACTGAAAACATGTGGAATTTCGTTATTAACATTATCTGAACAATAACCTCTGACCTCCCTCTTTGATAACACATAATTTATGTGTTGGCCCATGCTCCGGCATAAATTACCCCGAAACGGAAAAATAAATAAACATAACCGTACGTCACCATTTAGTAGTATCGACTGGTGCACTTTTCAACCGGCTAAAATTAACGAATCGATAACGGACTGTAAAATATTTACCAATACCGCCGGTTAGTTATAAATAGTACCGTCAATAGTTATTAAATTGTGTAAAGGTTACTCGAATAAGAAGCTTAAAAGTTCACGATTGCATTCACTTCCGTTCATTACATCGGCATAATGGAATTTTTACGTTTGAATTTAATTCTTTTAAATCCGCCGAAAACAATTAACCCGTTCGGCCGGAGACAAATTTATCGAAGTGAATTACAGGAATTAATTGCGCCGGAAAGAGAAGTTCCGAATTGAATTCGCCGGCGCCTCCTAAAATAGGATCTAGAAAAAAAGTTGAAACCTTTAAGAATGGCGACCAATTAACGAGAGAATTCCGTTCCGGCGGTATATTTCAGAAGTATAACCGTGAGAGTGGACTGATTATAAAGGACACAAACTTGAAATTTTAAAATAATAATATTGCACTCGATGGTTATTAAAATTGTAAAAAATTAATTCCTGCAGGAATCATCCTATAAATTACAAAATACATCCTTAAGGAACGTATACTTAATCCCAAATTAAAAAATTTTAAATTGCATAGCAGGAAAAAGGATACAAAGAATAGAGACTTGAAATGAACATTATAAAATTGCTGTCTATGGTTAGAAAAATTGTAAAAATTTAACCCTTTCAAGAATTATTCTAAAAATTACAAAATATATCCTCAAGGAACATATTTTTAATCCCAATTAATGAAATTTAAAATTTAAGAGCAGGAATCAAGATTGCAACAATAGAGACTTGAAATTAAAATTTTAAATTGCAGTCGGTGGTTACAACAATAGTAAAAAATTAACCCCCGCAGGAATCATCCTTAAAATTACAAAATGCATCCTTAATGAACGTGTGCTTAATTTCAAGTTATAAAATTTAAAATCGCACATCAGGAAACAAAATGTCAACAGTTAAAACTTGAAATTAAAATTATAAAATTGCACTCGATGGTTAGAAAAATTATTAAAAATTAACTACTACAGTAATCATCCTAGAAAATACAAAATGTCTCTTCCAGGAACGTATTGTTAATCCAGAATTATAAAATTTAAAATCGCACGGCAGAAAACAAGATGGCAACAGTAGAAACTTGAAATTAAATTTTTAAAATTGCACTGGACGGTTAGAAAAATTGTAAAAAATTAACCCCTGCAGGAATCACCCTCAAAATTACAAAATGCATTTTCAAAGAACGTATGCTTAATACCGTAATATAAAATTTTAAATCATACAGCAGGAAACAAGATGGCAATAGTAGAGACATGAAATTAAAATTTTAAAATAATAAAATTGCATTCGATGGTTAGAATAATTGTAAAAAATTGACCCCTGCAGGAATGATCCCAAAAAATGCGTTTGTAATGAATGTATACTTAATCCCAAATTACAAAATTTAAAATTTCACAGCAGGAAACAAGATGGCAACAATAGTGGCATGAAATTATAATTTTAAATTGCAGTCGGTGGTTAGAACAATTGTAAAAAAATTAACTCCTGCAGGAATCATGCTAAAAATTACAAAATACAACTTTAATGAATATGTGCTTAATTTCAAGTTATAAAATTTAAAATTGCACAGCAGAAAACAATATGGCAACAGTTATTACTTGAAATTAAAATTATAAAATTGCACTCGATGGTTTGGAAAATTATTAAAAATTAACTCCTGCAGGAATCATTTTAATAATTATAAAATATCTCCTCAAGGAACGTATTGTTAATCCCAAATTATAAAAATTAAATTCGCATAGCAGAAAACAAGATGGCAACAGTAGAAACTTGAAAGTAAATTTTTTAAATTGCACTCGATGGTTAGAAAAATTGTAAAAAATTAATCCCTGCAGAAATTATCCTAGAAATTACAAAATACATCTTTAATTAATGTGTGCTTAATTCCAAGTTATAAAATTTAAAATCGCACAGCAGTAAACAGTATGGCAACAGTTAAAACTTGAAATTAAAATTATAAAATTGCATTCGATGGTTAGAAAAATTATTAAAAATTAACTCCTGCAGGAATCATCCTAAAAATTACAAAATTAAACCTAAATGAACGTGTGTTTAATTCCAAGTTATAAAATTTAAAATCGCACATCAAGAAACAAGATGTCAACAGTTAAAACTTGAAATTAAAATTATAAAATTGCACTCGATGTTTAGGAAATTTTTTTAAAATTAACTCCTGCTGGAATCATCTTAATAATTATAAAAAAATAGGTTTATTAATTTAACCAAAACACAATTCAACAAAAACGAAATTGAGTTATTAGAGAAAGAGTTCAAACACAACATAAAACACAAAACGAATTCTAGGGAAATCGAGTTAATAGCAGTTGAAACAGAATTAACATTAATGAAAACTCCAAACAATCTACCTGAAAAATTCAAATTCTCTAAAATAATTAAAGACACAAAAATCAATAATAACACCATTAATGAAATGTCAGTTGCAAATTCAATTAAAATCAAATCAAACAATCATAACATAATGATTACTAAGACCGATAAATGAAATAGATTATATAAATAAAGTAACAGAATTTATGTCAAAAAACTCATTTAAACCTTTAAAAACCAATCCAATAAATTTGTACCAATAAACAATACGTAAAGGACTCGACAAAATGAACTACTTACTTTTCTGTAAGAATCTCTTTAGAAACTTGAAATTATACTACAATAACTGAAGGGTGTAAATGTGGCCACCCTTCGATCCTACATATACATCAAAACAAATGCGTAAACATAGTTTCTTAGTGTTTAGAAACATTTAAACCGTTACTGAATTTTTTTCCAAAAATTTCATGTTCCAAATGACAGTAGCTGAAATGAAACTTTATATATGTATGGTGGGTGGGTGATTACGATCCCCACCCTCCAACTATCCATACATTTACACAAGCCGAATAATTCCAATATTTAAACCTTTACATATTTTAACATCATTTTCTTTTGTAGAACTTGTTTTCAAGAAACACCCGACTGCATTACAATAATATGAGGTTGTGATAGTAGACACCCACCCACTTTTATATTTTAAAACAAAAACCTAATTATTGCGACGTAGGGTATGAAAAATTAAAACTGTCATTGTAATTATTTTCTGGAAACTGAAACAAGTACAGTGGCAAAGTTGTCGGTTATATTTACATATATCATAAACCTACTCAAACAGACACTACTATTAATAATACATTATTTCATCCAACACAGCATTCATTAACAGCATATCGATCTTTGATACATCGACTTTTATCAATACCATTGTTTACTCAAAATTATAAAAAAAATTAAACATAATCTATCACATAGAAATTAGAAACGGTTATAACAAAACAATTATTAATAAAATAATACAAAAAGGACAAAGTAATAATTTCTCAATCTTACAAGGTATCCCTCAAGGTTCTCCCTCATCCCCTCTCCTATACAATATATTCTGCCACGACATCAGTAATCCTGATCCCACATATTTCAATCCTTCACAATATTCCTTACTGTTCGCCGATGACACCGTTCTTGTTGACCACTCACCCTCCCTTCAAATCGTCCAACAATCCCTTCAATGTTCCTTCGACTCCATCCAAGCATGGTGCTCCAAATGGCGAATTAAAATTAATCCTTCAAAATCCCAACTATTCATCCCCTACCACAAAATCACACCACTATCTTCTACGATCCTAATCAATACTACCATAATCTATCCTTCTTACACCTGTAAATACCTTGGTATCCTATTTGACTCAAAACTTTCCTTTAAACTCCATGCACAAACAATAAAAAACAAAATCAAAACAAGGGCTCGGCATTTTAGATCACTAACCTATAAACAGCAAGGAATATCTATTAAAACTGCAACCAACACACATAGAGGCCACCCACTCACCCTACATATACAAGATACTTTGATTGATAGTCGTTGATGATTTTGCTACTAAAAGCTATCAATAATAAAAAAATAAAACAAAATAAAAATTTATGTATAAATATAAATTATCCTCTATATATAACCTTATCAAATTTAGATTTAAAGTCTGCCCACCTATCATGCAAACATATTTTATTAATTTACTCACTCAAAAATGTTACCTTCTTAATTTCTTTTGTATTCAAAAATTCAGCGAGGCGATCAGTACTTAAAATTTATATGCATATTTAGGGTGGGTGACCTCTATTCCAACCTCCAATCAGTAAAACTTTATTAAAAATTATTTGAAATAATTGTATGAATTAATCTGTAAAAATTGAAATTATTTTGTTGTTATTTATAATTTACAACTTTGAATTAAAACCCTTGCTTAGGTTTTACTGATTGGAGAGTGGATAGATTATTTTTAGTAACTATAGTTTCGACACAATTTAGCTGGTCATTATCAGATATAATGTCCCAAGGGCAATTATAATCCGCGATAATTTTGACTACCCGAAAGTGTGTTGCTTACAAAATATTAAAAGTTATTTATTATTTATACAATTTTTGAAAGACCAATGATTAAGCGTGTAAGTTGGTACCTCTGGCGTATCGCTCCGTCTTTTGTCATAATTTGGCGGTTATGATTGAATTTGTATTTCCTAACCTCACAAAAGTGCTCGAACGGCCTCCGTAAGTATTCACTTTTAACCGTGTTTTCTAGAGTCATTTTTTCTATTAACTAATTGCTTCATCACATACTATACCGAAGCGTGATTCGGACGGACCTGATTATACATTGACAGATCGATTGTATTTCTTTAACTCAAGAGCAACTGCGAATATGGTATAAATGTCAACTTGACAGCCGGGAGATTATCGATAATTTCCCTAGGGAGCTTATCAGTTCTCGGTGACATTGCCGCCTTAAGTTTCAGTAGTATGCGGCGTTTATCAAAAATAACTTAAATAGTATTGTCTTCTGTTCTTTTCTGTTCAGAGAACATTGACAACAGCAGAGAACAGAAAAAATCATAAGAGAAACGACGTGAACATCAGTCGTTTCTCTTATGATTTTTTCTGTTCTCCGCTGTTATCAATGTTCTCTGATGTTATTTGCTGTTCTTTATAGTTATGTGTTATTCTGTGCTATTTTCTCCTATTCTCTGCTGTTCTCTGCTCTTCTTTGATCTTATCTGCTATTTTCTGCTGCTCTCTCCTGTTTTCTGTTTTCCTCTTCTCATTTCTGATATTTTCTTTTATTGTCTGATATTCTTTTTTCTCGTGTTATCTGCTGTTCTGTGTTGTTATGTGCGGTGCTTTGTTATTTTCTGCCATCCCACGCTGTTCTATTCGTTGCTCTGACGTTCCCTGTTATTTTCTTCTGTTCTCTTCTCTAATGTATTCCGCTGTTGTCTTCTGTTCTCTGTAGCTCTCTGCTTTTTCTGCTGCTCTCTTCTCTTCTCTGATGTTTTCTCTGGCATCTGATGTTTCCTGGTGTTCTGTGCTGGCAAAACAAAACAAACGCGCTAATAGTACCTGTGGTTTTTTTCTGTTCTCTACTTTTTTGTGTTGGTTAAACAAAAGAATCGCGCTATGGCCTGTAGTTTTTTTTCTGTTGTCTACGGTTTTTGGACGTTCTCTGTTTGTCTCTTCTCTTCTCTGATATATTTTGCTCTTCTCCTATGTTCTCTGATCTTCTCCGATGTCATATTCTCTTTTGTTCTTTTCTGAAACTTTCTGTTTCCTTCTGTTCTCTGTTTTTCTCTGATGATCTCTTCTTTTCTCTGATGTTTTTTTTCTGCCATCTGCTGTTTTCAATGTTCTCTCCTGTTCGTAAATTGTTTGTGCTGTTATCTGCTATTCTCTGATGTTCTCTGCTATTTTTTGCTGTTCTCAATGTTCTCTGCTTTCCTCTTCTCTTCTCTGGTGTTCTATGCTGTTCTCTGATATTTTCTTAGGTACTCTGATGTTCTCTTTTCTCATTTTTCTTATGTTATCTGCTGTTATATTCTCTTCTCCAACGTTCTAACGTTCTCTGCTGTTCTCTGCTATTATTTTCTTTTCTCTGCTGTTCTTTTCTCTTCTCTGATGTTATTCTCTGGTATATGATGTTCTCTGCTGTTCTGTACTGGCAAAACAAAAGAATCGCGCTAATATGACCTGTAGTTTTTTCTGTTCTGCAAAGTTCTTCTTTTCTCTGAGGTTATCTCTCTTCTCCTCTAGTCTCTGATGTCATATTCTCTTCTGTTCTCTTCTTTGTTCTTCTGTTCACTTCTGTTTTCTTTTGTCCTTTGATGTTTTCTTCTGTTCTTTTTTATCCTTTGATGTTCTCTGATGTTCTATATTGTTTTCTGATGTTCTTTGTTGTTTTCTGATGTACTATTCTCCGGTCTTCTCATTTTATACATTTTAATACCATATTTGTGACTTTTTCCTGGAATATATTGTCGAAACCTGAGACGACCACGCCAAGGAATAATACTTTCGTCACTCACAATATTTCCGCGGGCTTTAAAAACACACAAATCTATTTGTTAGTTCTTCCAATACATTTTGAATTTTGCCCAGACAATTCCCAGTATTATTTACCTTATTATCGCTAAAATGAAGATATTTCAAAATATCTAAAAAAATATCTAAAATCTCGCTTCATTGCTGCTTTTATACTTATGTTACTATACATCGACATACATTTTCGACCAATATAATTTAATTTCTGGGACTCGTGTTATACCCATGATTATTAGTATTCCAAAAAATATTTTTGTTTCATCGAATGTTACAGGTTTTCCTAATATTTTAGGATTTCTCTTGTTATTGTTGTTATTATTATGATTATTGACTTGAGATTGATTGGAATACCTATTTGTTTCTTGGACTATCAGCTGGATAATATTATTTGTCACAAATAGAGAAAATAATGAAAACTTGGTAGTTCGTTTCTACATCATTTTGTATCAACTCTTCGTCCATTGTATAATTGTAAAATTGAATTCTTATTTTCGTTATTGGTGACCATTTTTTAAAAGAGTCGTTCATTGATATACAATCATCTGTAGAAGAATTTCAAGAATCTAGGTCAATCGGCACAATTGCCACAAGTAGCAATGCTAATATCTTTTGAAGAAGACGTAATTAGTGGCTTTAATTTTTTCTGCTATTTACAATAAGTGAATCTGAAGAACTTCGTCTTCTGATAAATTTATTTCAAGATTAACGTCATTATAGTTGATTTTTAAATCTCTATTATTAAATTCTACTAAGACACTTTTAGAATGATTTATTATTAACCTATTGCGTATACACCAATTTTCAAATTCTTTTATGGTCGAGAACGTTTTTTGATGTACTCTCTATGGACATTTGTTTGATATTATTATATTATATAGACATCATCTGCATACATAAATATTTTCCCGCAAGTTATATGAAAAGGTAAATCATTTCCATACATCAAAAACAATAACGGACCTAAAGTACTACCCAGTGGAGTATCCATTATTATTTTATAGTCTGATGATATAATGTGGTTGATTTTTACTACATTTTTACTACATTTTACTATCTCTAAGATAGGAAGTTAACTAGTTATTTTTAAATTATTTAAAAAATACACTGAGGTCTAAAATCATCTAAATTATTAGAATTTCCTTCTTAGGAATGGGTACTATAGTAGCTATTTTCAAATACTGAGGAAGCTTAACATTTTCTATAGACCTATTAAGAAGCTCAGCTAGAATAGGTACTATTTCTTCAAGTCAAAACACCACATAAATTGTTGGATAAATTAGAAAACTCGATATTTACCACATTCTATTTGTTGTTTTCATTTTTCAATTTCTTATCGCCGTTTATTTTATTTATGTACGCTCCCATTGATTTCTCTCAGAATGGAATTGGTCGAAGGAAGCCGCACACAGGAGGACTTCGGTCCGGAATGTTGGGGAAATATTTATCTGGGAAATTTACACGGTCTGTCCGACATGAAATAACCGAGTGTTTTCGGATTCGCCCCGGCGCGTTAATAGAATTTATTTGATAGTTTCCGAGTCGAGAGATACAGACGTAAATAGATCCCTAAATTTTATTAAATCCCCGCGTCTAACTTTTATGACAGCGATTTAGAGGAGACGTCGATGCTTGACGCTATCAAAAGGATATATTTAACCGGTGAATGTATCAAAGGCGTACATCGTTTGATTAATACGTGCATTCGATGTTTGGAATTTAGTTGAAAACAAGCAAAAATAAATGCCGAAATAAAATCGGGCAAAAATACGATTGTATAAAAATGGTATTTATTGCATGCTAAACACATATTTCACATCATATTAACCACTATCACACTAAACTATACAATCGTATTGGTTGCAAAATAACATGTTTGAGTTATTGATTTATAAAAATATCTAATAATAAACTTTAAATGCTGTTGGTGTAAAAAGAAGCAAAGGATATTATTACGTGATAATCTATGATTTTTGTATACACATATATTATTCGGTAGATAAAATATTTACCATTGTTTGATCTTTATCATCGCAGTGGTTAATTGGTACGTCCTATTGATTACGCATTTTAACATATAATACACTAATCGCAAACGTTATTATTTACTTAATAAAATATTTGTAATCTACTTTTCCTTCGATTTCTTTATAGTTATATTTTATAATATTAAACACCTGTGACTTTTTCTCCATGATTATTTGAACGCAAACCGAATTTTCTCTGCAATAATGATTATCCTTATCCCTTGTATTCTTTTGTTTTGTAATTATCGCATTTATTCGGAAGGATTAATTGTAATCCCAGACATGGGATAACCCTTCGCCCCGAAAATCTTCTCATGTCGCATTTAAATAATAATGGCCTTATGCCCAGATAAAACGGCGCCGTAATTACATTTGATCCAGAAAGGAATGACGTTATGATCTGCCGCCTCTCTCAAGACGTAATTACTTCTCATTTCCCATTCCAGTGACCGTTTCCTTCCTTCCGACGTGACAGCCTTAAAAATAAAAGATAACGAATAATCTAATTTCCTCGCGCGGGCCGTGCCGCCATAAATAAATTAAATTTCCGATGGCGGACGCGATCGATCTCATAAAAAAAAACACATCAACTGGATATATCTCTCTTTCTGTGTGTGATTAAATTATTTTCGGAGATCAACGAGTTTAATCAAAAAACGTTATTAATACATTTCTTTGGTGATCATCATCATCATGAATTTAACGATAATTTAAATTGGAGAAGGCTTAGATATTTATTTTATTAAATATTGGAATATGTGAAGATTCTAGGTAATGTTTCATGTATATTAAATTCCATAGTGTTAATATAATTTTGAAACTAATAGTCATATTATATTATGTTATGTAACATTATCTAAGCTAAATGGTTAATATTGTGTCGTTAAATTTCAGGTCGGCAGATGAGGCGGCTGGCGATGATGAAAGGAGGGAAACTTAATTAAGAGTGCCAATTAGGAACAGGCCTCGCCAATAAACTCGAGTTGCATGTCGCCGGCAATTCCGAAAAAAAAACAACGTCAACTATTGCTAGTATTAAGTGTCTACTAAACAAATAATGTGTTTCCACTCTCGTTGTTTCAATTCATATAAATAAATAATCCTTACATTATTGCGATTTACCGTCGACGAAGGAACCGCGTGCGTAAAATTCTAAACAAAATGTATACAAGTAACGTAAAGTAGTAAGTGTAAATAATTAGTTCCGCTTTTCGCTAATAATTATTCAAGTACACACACACATATATATACGTATTTGGGTGCGCGAATTTCGTGTGAAGGGTAATTTCCAAAGTGATTCAGATGCGGTGATGCGAAATACACTGAACGCCACCGCGTGTGCGGCCCTTCCCGAAGAGGTTTCCTGGAGCGAACCGAGACTTCTCATTTCGCTGTCCATACTCGGCCTGATCAATGTCATGGTCATCGTCGGTAACTGTTTGGTCATCGCGGCCGTCTTCTGCTCTTCCAAGCTGAGGTCCGTCACTAACCTGTTCATCGTTTCGCTGGCCGTCGCCGATCTTCTCGTCGGCGTTGCTGTCTTACCATTTTCGGCCACGTGGGAAATATTCAAGGTGAGACCAAATTATATCGATAACTAATGAAAAAGGCAAGATACCATTACTTATTAATCATGCAAAAACGTTTTACCATTCGATTACAACAATTAGAAACCTTTATTCACTATTTTATTTGTAAAGATATATACATTTAGAAATAAAATGTATTAAAATTCTTTAGTTCGTTGTAGATTTACGAAATGTTTTCGTATTTTTAAATTATACATTTAGAACACAAAATAACCATTACCAATGGTTTAATAATAATAATAATAATAACTTTATTAGTGCTAATACAGAGTTACACAAGTCAAAATATTACACAGATATATTTTATATATAAACATATATTAAAGTTACAGACTATCTTCGAGGAAATCTTTCCAGTTATAATTTTGATAATTAGTATCAAAGCATTAATAATGAACACTTTGTGTCGGAAATATACATCTAGTTACAAATAAAATAGTGAAGAAAAGTTTCCAATTGTTATAATCAAGTTATTATCTTCATGTAACTAAATTAATCCAAAAATTTTTACCATTACATTATTGTTGTTGTTGGCGATTGCAACCAAAACTGTACTTATCTATTTGGGTTTTATCACTGTGGAGCGAAACGAAATATTACTACAAAGTCATTAAACTTGAATCAAGGATAATTTCACCAATGTGAAGTATTTAACGTTAAAAATAAATTGGATTAGATCGTAAATTATAATTTAAACTACCATAAAATTTAAAGACGGATACCTAATAAATTATTCTGCTCGTCAAATACTACAGCATCCACGTGTTTTAGACGATGTAAATAATTTATTATTTTATGTGTAATAAAAATAAAAACGTTTTACGTTATTCAAAGGCAATAAAAAAATATTCAGCTGCCATGAATGTAAACATGCTCACATTAACGTAAAATTGAAACGGAATGATAAAATTTATTACAACCTATATCATCAGAAGTGACAGCGTATTTTTACATTTTAAGGCATTTGTATCATTTTTTATACAAACTACTTTTTACAAAAGATTCATAACGTGTATGTAATATTCTTTAAATATTTAAATTTTAGTGACTCTTTTGTGAATATTTTAAATAGCCTCAATAATAAAAATGTAAATGAACGAAATGTTTTCGTGTTTTTGGTTTCTAATTATTAGCCTCAATAACTTTATTAATGTAGTACAGTATTAAAGAAATCTAAGGGCTCTATGTCTTATTGTGTACTATTGCATACAGCAAAGCAGAAGAAAGCTAATTAGAAGATTAATTAAAACTTAATCTTCTAATTATTAGTTTCCCTATATAGTATATATAGGGGGACTATTGTTTTCGTGATTTTTTTTTCAAATTTTTTTTTTTGCGGAAATATCACCTGAACCAAAAACACTAATTTCTAGAAAAATATTTTTTGTGTCTGTGTGTGTGTCTGTCTGTGTGTGTTTGTCTGTCGGTGGGCGCTGTATCTCAAAAACGAATAATCTGTTTGAGATGAAACTTTAAACTTAAGGTTTTATCGTTAAAAACTGGAACTGAAAAGCTTTTGGTAAACATTCATAAACCGGAAGTGGGTGTTTACTCGAGGCGTTTTTTGGTTTTTTGGTCATATTTTTCTAAATATGAAATATTTTTAAAAACAGTTCAAACAAAAGTTAAAGGTAATAATAAACTGAATAAGTTTTATTTGAACATATTTTTCATATAATTCTTAACTTTCGAGAAAAAAAAATAAAAATTGAATATTTTGACATTTTTTGAAAATTACTAATAAACTATTGGAGTTACGTAAAAGTTACATAAAAAGTAATTGTAGAGAATTTAAAATTGAATAAATTATTAAGAATAACTTTTTTGCGTAAACCTCATAGTTTTCGAGAAAAATATAGGGAAACTACTATGATGGCCACATCACCATTTATATAAATATGTTTTACCGCGCGTAAAGTGATTAATTTAATTCATCGCACAGAAGAAAGTTCTATTAAAAAAGTTCATGACTTAATTTATTAACAAGAATTAATAACAGATATTCTGTTGTTTTGTATTAATTTAGACACTTCGCTCTAGAAGAAGAAAAACTTCTACCTATAATATTCAGTGTAATATAGAGTTCTTTTATGATTTACACGTTACCCTTGAACACAATTAATCAAGGGTAACGTGTAAATCATCCAAGTACTCTATTTGACGTTTCAGTAGGGTTCATACACCTTAATAAAATATCTTAGTATGATTACGATTATCCGAACGTTAACACACCTAGCATACCTAATAATCTACATTAAAAATAATTAGAAGTGGCCCTAATTTATAACAGTTGTAATTGCAGTGTGCATTGAAGTAAGTTAAGAGTTTAATATTAGTTTTTGTTAATGTGACGATTTTAACGCGAGTTGTGAATTTTTTCAAATTTCAATGCATCAGAATCAAGCTCACTGAGAAAACAATTGAAAATAAATATAAAACGCGGCGAAAAATTTTAGCCACAAGTAAAATTCTATTTAATAAATGTTTATACTGCACACTAATATTAGTCTTTGGTAATGTGAGGATTTTAACGCGAGTTATGAATTTTTGAAAATTTCAATACATCAGTCTGAAACTCACTGAGAAAACAATTGAAAATAAATATAAATCGTCGCGAAAAAATTTAGCCACAAGTAAAATTCTATTAAATAAATGTTTATAAAGCAAATTAATATTAGTTTTTGGTAATGTGGGGATTTAAACGTGAGTTGTGAATTTTTAAAAATTTCAATGCATCAGAATCAAGCTCACTAAGAAAACAATTGAAAATAAATATAAAACGCGGCGAAAAAATTTAGCCACAAGTAAAATTCTATTAAATAAATGTTTACAAAGCAAATTAATATTAGTTTTTGGTAATGTGAGGATTAAAACGTGAGTTGTGAATTTTTTAAAATTTTAATGCATTAGAATCAATCTCACCGAGAAAACAATTGAAAATAATTATAAAACGCGGCGAAAAATTTTAGCCACAAGTAGATTTCTATTAAGTAAATGTTTATAAAGCAAATTAATATTAGTTTTTGGTAATGTGAGGATTATAACGCGAGTTGTGAATTTTTGAAAATTTCAATGCATCAGAATCAAGCTCACTGAGAAAACAATTGAAAATAAATATAAAACGCGGCGAAAAATTTTAGCCACAAGTAAAATTCTATTAAATAAATGTTTACAAAGCAAATTAATATTAGTTTTTGGTAATGTGAGGATTTTAACGCGAGTTGTGAATTTTTTAAAATTTCAATGCATCAGAATCAAGCTCACTGAGAAAACAATTGAAAATAAATATAAAACGCGGCGAAAAATTTTAGCCACAAGTAAAATTCTATTAAATAAATGTTTACAAAGCAAATTAATATTAGTTTTTGGTTATGTGAGGATTTTAACGCGAGTTGTGAATTTTTAAAAATTTCAATGCATCAGAATCAAGCTCACTGAGAAAACTATTGAAAATAAATATAAATCGTCGCGAAAAAATTTAGCCACAAGTAAAATTCTATTAAATAAATGTTTATAAAGCAAATTAATATTAGTTTTTGGTAATGTGAGGATTTTAACGCGAGTTGTGAATTTTTAAAAATTTCAATGCATCAGAATCAAGCTCACTGAGAAAATAATTGAAAATAAATATAAAATGCGGCGTAAAAATTTAGCCACAAGTAGAATTCTATCAAGCAAATGTTTACACTGCAAATTAATATTAGTTTTTGTTAATGTGAGAATTTTAACGCAAGTTGTGAATTTTTTAAAATTTCAATGCATCAGAATCAAGCTCACTGAGAAAACAATTGAAAATAAATATAAAACGCCGCGAAAAATTTTAGCCACAAGTAGAATTCTATTAAATAAATGTTTACAAAGCAAATTAATATTATGTTTAGGTAAAGTGAGGATTTGAACACGAGTTGTGAATTTTTTTAAATTTCAATGCGTCAGAATCAACCTCACTGAGAAAACAATTAAAAATAAATATAAAACGCGGCGAAAAAATTTAGCCACAAGTAAAATTCTATTAAATAAATGTTTACAAAGCAAATTAATATTAGTTTTTGGTAATGTGAGAGTTTTAACGCAAGTTGTGAATTTTTAAAAATTTCAATGCATCAGAATCAAGCTCACTGAGAAAACAATTGAAAATAAATATAAAACGCGGCGAAAAATTTTAGCCACAAGTAAAATTCTATTAAATAAATGTTTACAAAGCAAATTAATATTAGTTTTTGGTAATGTGAGGATTTTACCGCGAGTTGTAAATTTTTGAAAATTTCAATGCATCAGAATCAAGCTCACTGAGAAAACAATTGAAAATAAATATAAAACGCGGCGAAAAATTTTAGCCACAAGTAAAATTCTATTAAACAAATGTTTACAAAGCAAATTAATATTAGTTTTTGGTAATGTGAGGATTTTAACGCGAGTTTTGAATTTTTAAAAATTTCAATGCATCAGAATCAAGCTCACTGAGAAAATAATTGAAAATAAATATAAAACGCGGCGAGAAATTTTAGCCACAAGTAAAATTCTATTAAATAAATGTTTACAAAGCAAATTAATATTAGTTTTTGGTAATGTGAGGATTTTAACGCGAGTTGTGAAGTTTTAAAAATTTCAATGCATCAGAATCAAGCTCACTGAGAAAACAATTGAAAATAAATATAAAATCGGGCGTAAAAATTTATCCACAAGTAGAATTCTATTAAGCAAATGTTTACAATGCAAATTAATATTAGCTTTTGTTAATGCGAGAATTTTAACGCAAGTTGTGAATTTTTTTAAATTTCAATGCATCAGAATCAAGCTCACTGAGAAAACAATTGAAAATAAATATAAATCGTCGCAAAAAAATTTAGTCACAAGTAAAATTCTATTAAATTAATGTTTATAAAGCAAATTAATATTAGTTTTTGGTAATGTGAGGATTTTAACGCAAGTTGTGAATTTTTGAAAATTTCAATGCGTCAGTCTCAAACTCACTGTGAAAACAATTGAAAATAAATATAAAACGGGGCGAAAAAATTTAGATACAAGTAGAATTCTATTAAATAAAAGTTTACAATGCAAATCAATATTAGTTTTTGGTAAATTGAGGATTTTAACGCCAGTTGTGAATTTTTTAAAATTTCTTTTTTTTTACTTATATTATATCTTCACGTATTCAAACATCTAATTAATATTAATTTGGTTTGTATTATCAAATCAAAAAAATTTTAAATAAATTAGTATTAAAAAATAAAATTGAAATCAATTTTTTAATAATTTTAGTCGTTCTGTTTTTGTACATTATTATTATTATTTTTTACGAACAGATCATATTTATTTATAAATGATTTCAACTCTTTTTATTTTTGAAAATATGAAGTATTTAAGTTGTTAAACTCTTTTCTGCCATTTAACGTCCGCCATTTGTTATCAATATGAGAAGTTAGGCGAAAATACACTATAAATAAAATAGTTCTAATGATAAATATGCAGGAGAAATCGCTAGAATACAATTATTTTTGTTTTTAGTTCATAAAAGAAAAAGAGAACATTAAAATTCTGAGATAAAAGAAACTAAATACAAAATAAAAATACCATAGTGTATACAGAATTAAACATGAATTACGCCTAAAGTTATGAATTTAAAAAGAACAGAGTTTAATATTTCAAATGGGAAAAAAATACCACTATTTCTCTATCCTTTTCCCGATTTTTCTGTCCCCTCTCATCTATCCACTTCGTTCTCTTTAACTTATCTGTACTATCTCTGCCATCACTTCTCTCTGTCTTTTCTATTAATTGTTCTCTTTCATCCATATCCTCTGTCCTCTGTACCTTCTGTTCTATCTCTCCTCTAAAGTCTATTCTCTCTGTTCCATGTTTTATGTATCCTCTCTACCATCTGTGTTTTCTCTGAATTCTGTCCTCTGTTCTTTATGTCCTCCTCCTGATATGTTCTCTGTCCTTTCTGACATACATCATCGGTGTCTTCTATTCTCTGTCTTCTATCTAATCTGTACTCTGTCCCCTCTGTCTTATGCCATCTCTGGTTTCTATTATCTTTGTCGTTTCTATCCACTCTGTTCTACCTATCTTTTCTGTCGTCTATTATCTGTTTCTCTGTCCTCGCTCTCTTTTATCCTCTGTCCTCTTTGTCTTCTTCTTCTCTGTATTTTATCCTCCACGTCCTCTTTGTTTTCTTTGTCTTCTGTCCTTTGTTATTCTACCTTCCCTGTTATCTATCCTCTTGGTCGTCTGTCCTCTCTATTTACTGTTCTCTCTGTCCTCCTTCTAATTAATACCTTTATTCACTCTCTCTTATGCCCTCTCTATCTTCTTTATTCTCTCAGTCTTTTCTGATTTCTATTCCCTGTTTTTTCTCTCATCGCTATCCTCTGTGTATTCTATATTTTTTGTTCTCGGACCTTTCTGTATCCTGTCCTTTCTGTCATCTGACTGTCCTTTTCCTTGCGTTCCCTGTCGTTTCTTTCCTCTGTTCTCTCTCTCTGTCCTCTTTGGCTTTTCTGTCTTCTCGGTTGTCTGATCTCTGTTCTCTCTTGTCCTCTCTATCATCTGTTCCTCTGTTCTCTTTCGCACCTGTGTCTTTTCTGTCTTCTCTGTCTTTTCTGTCCTCTGCCCTCTCTGTCTTTTTTCCATTATGTTCTTTGTCCTCTCTGTTCTTTTTTCTTAATGTCTTCTGTTCTTTCTGTCTTCAGTACAGCACTTTAACTCTGTTTGTATAACTCTTGATTTTTATTAATATGTGAACTATAATTTCGGCAACTCAACTTTCCATTATCGAAACAAAAGTAACTTCAAATTACGAAGTGAACAAATACTTATACAAAAGATTATTTTAGAACCGCATCGCAAATCAGAGAGTACGTAAGTTTAACCCGGTCGTAAATTATTGAATTCCCGGATTAGCGCAACCTGATTTTAGAAGGTTAATTTCAAGCCACATTTTCGGTGAAATGGATAATCGAAAGTGCATCCTGTTCAAAAGAATGTTTTTTCTCAATAATATTTTTAGCAAACAAGTTGATTCATCCACTTGCTTCAGCCGAAAAGAGCGCAAATATTTTTCTAACCTTATTCTAAAATTCAGACCAGATTGACATATGTAAATTCTTTGACAATTGGCACAAGTTTGTTTATAAATTCCGGATTTTTCTAAATCTAATAGTAATAAAAATCTTTATTTACAAAAAAAAAGAAAATGATTTACATGTAATTAACAAATGACAATGATATGATAAAATAATTTATTTTTTCTTTCAAATGGCTCGACCCACGGTATTTCAGCCAATGTTTAAATTAAATATAGTGTTTTTGTCTTCTTTATCCTCTGCCTTATCTATCCTATGTTATCTCTGCCCTCTCAGTATGCTCTATCCTCTTTGCTCTCTCGGTCATCTCTATTCATTCTATCATATGTTCACTCTGTCCTTGTCGTTTCTGTCCTTGCTGTCCTATTTCCTCCCTGCGTTCTGTACTCTCTGTTCTTTATGTCCTCTGATATCTCCGTCATTTTTCCTTTTTGTTCTCTTTGGCTTTTCTGTCTTCTATGTTCTCTCTATCATATTTCTCATCTGTCCTATCTATCATCTGTCCCTCTGTTTTCTCTCTCCTCTGTCCTTTCTGTCTTCTGTTCTATGTTCTCCTGTCCGTTCTTCTTACTTTATGTTCTTTGTCTTCTCTGTCCTTTTTGCTTTATGTCATCTGTCCTCTGTCCTCTCTGTCTTCTCTGCCTTCTTTGTCATCTCTGTCTTCTCTATTCATTCTGCCATCTGTCCTCTATGTCCTAATCCTGTCTTTACTTTGCTCTTGCTGTCCTCAGCCGTCCCTATTTTCTGTCTTTACTGTATTTTATGTCCTCTGGTCTCTCTACCCTCTTTCCTCTCTGTTCTCTTTGGCGTTTTTGTTTTCTCCGTCTTTCTCTGTTCTCCAACTAAACTCTGTTCTCTCTATTCTCTATCTCTTATCTGTCCTCTCTATTATCTCTCCCTGTGTTCTTTCTCTCACCTTTCTTCTCTACTTTCAGTCCTCTCTTGCCTCTGTCCTTCTTCCCTTATGGTCTTTATCTTCTCTGTTTCTTTCTTTACGTCCTCTGTCCTTTCTACCATCTTTGTCTTCTCTATCTTCTCTATCCTATGCTATCTTTGCCCTCTCTGTCTTCTGTAACCTATCTGCCATATGTGTCTTCTCTAACATCTTTGTCCTCTCTGTCTTCTCTATTAATTCTGTCATCTGTCCTCTATGCCCTTGTTCTGTTTGTCCATTGCCCTTGCTGTCCTTTGTCCTTCCGGTTTTCTGTCCTCTTTGTCATTGCTGTCCTCTAGTCTCTCTAACCTTTTTCCTGTCTGTATTCTTTAGCTTTTTCGTTTTCGGCCGATTTCTCTATTGTCTGACCTGTGTTCTCTCTATTATCTTTTTCATCTGCCTTTTCTATCATTTATCCCTCTACTCTCTCTCTCTCTCTTCTGTCATCTCTGTATTTAGTCTTCTGTCCTCTCTGCTCTTATATTCTTTGCGTTTTCTGTTTTTTTTTTCTTTACTTTCTCTGTCCTCTGTCTTCTCTATCATCTTTGTCTTCTCTGTCTTCTCCATCCTATGCTATCTTTGCCCTTTCTGTCTTCTGTAACCTATCTGCCATCTGTGTCTTCTCTAACATCTTTGTCCTCCCTGTCTTCTCTATTAATTCTGTCATCTGTCCTCTATGCCCTTGTTCTGTTTGTCCATTGGCCTTGCTGTCCTCTGTCCTTCCGGTTTTCTGTCCTCTTTGTTATTTCTGTCCTCTAGTCTCTCTGACCTCTTTCGTGTCTGTACTCTTTGGCTTTTCCGTTTTCGGCCGATTTCTCTATTCTCGGACCTGTGTTCTCTCTATTATCTTTTTTATCTGCCTTTTCTATCATCTATCCCTCTACTCTCTCTCTCTCTTCTGTCCTCTCTGTCTTTAGTCTTCTGTCCTCTCTGCTCTTATATTCTTTGCGTTTTCTGTTTTTTTTTCTTTACTTTCTCTGTCCTCTGTCTTCTCTATCACCTTTGTCTTCTCTAACTTATCTGCCCTCTGTGTCTTGTTTAACCTCTTTGTCCTTTATGTCTTCTCTATCCACTCTGTCATCTGTCCTCTATCCTTCTGGTTTTCTGTCCTCTTTGCCATTTTGTCCTCTGGTCTCTCTGCCCTCTTTTCTCTCTGTACTCTTTGGCTTTTCTCTCTTCTCCGGCTGTTCTGTTCTTTGACTTCTGTTCTCTCTATTATCTTTCTTATCTCTTCTCTCTATCATCTATCCCTCTGCTCTCGCTCTTTGTCTTCTCTTTCTTCAGTTCTCTGTCCTCTATGTCCTTCTTCCCATATGTTCTTTGCCTTCTCTATTCTTTTTTCTGGACTTGCTCTGTTCTCAGTCCTCTCTATTTTCTCTATCATCTTTGTATTCTCTGACTTCAATGTCCTTAATTTTCTCTACTCTTTCTGTCTTCTCTGACCTATTGGTCCTCTCTGTCTTCTTTATTAATTCTGTCATCTGTCCTCTATGCCCTTGTTCTGTTTGTCCTTTACCCTTGCTGTTTACTGTTCTTCCGGTTTTTTGTCCTCTCTGTAATTTCTGTCCTCTGTTTTCTTCTTTTGTCTCTGTACTCGTTGGCTTTTGTATCTTCTTAGTTCTTAGAAAAAATCCAAAAGCAACCAATATGGGTTGAGTGGAAGATCATTGAAAAGCAGTGAACTCCGCCTGCGATTCCTGCGCCCAAAATGTTTGTATGGTTTTATGTATATATTTATTTAAATATGTTAGCAGGAGAAACGAAGTTAATAAAGAATAGTCTTTTCTGTTCTCTGACCTCTGTTCTCTCTATTCTTTTTCTCTCTGTCCTCTCTATCGTCTGTACCTCTGTTCTTTCTCTCTCCTCTGTCTACGTCGACGTCTGTCCTCTGTCTTTCTGTCCTTCTTACTTTATGTTATTTGTCTTCTCTGCCTTTTCTAGTTTATGTTCTTGAAGAAAAAAGAGGATAGAGAAGACGAAAAAAAACAGTCTTTGTCCTCTCTGTCTTTTCTATTTATTCTGTCGTCTGTTCGCTCCGTCCTCTCTGGTTTATGTATTCTTTGTTCTCTATTTTCTCTGTCCTTTCTGATCTGTGTCCTCTCGCGCCTTTCTCCTCTCTATTCACTGTGCCCTATTTTTTCTGTTCTACCCTCTTGCTCCTCTGGTCTCTCTGTCTTTTCTATCCTCTCTCTCCTCTGCCTTCTCTGCCCTCTGTTATCTGTTCTCTCTGTCTACTGTCCTCTCCATCCTCTTTGACCTTTGCTTCCTCTGTCATCTGTCCACTCTCTGTTCTCCGTCCGATCTGTCCTCTATTATCTCTGTCCTCTGTCATCGTTATATAAAATATTATCTATGTTTCATCTACCAACTGTCATATGACGTCTGACACCTGTATTCCGTTAAACATCACCCGGTATATGGCATTTGTTATCCACATTCTGTTATAGGTTATTTACCACCTAATCTCTTCCACCCATAAACTGCAATGGTCTAGGGAAATTATAATACGAATTTATATTTTTTAATTAAATTATTTTAGCACAATTATTATTATTAGTTCAATTTTTAAAACTGTTATCTCTCACAGATCTTTTAGTTGTCATCCGTTACCTGGCATATCTCATTTGTCGTATGTCATCTGTCATTTGTCACTCGCTTGTACCATCTGTCATCTTTGTCGTATCTATCCTCTCTGTTCTAACTATCTTCCCTGTCTTCTTTTCTCTGTTTTCTCTGTTCTCAAGCGCTTTTATCCTCTGTTTTCTCAGTCCTCTATATTTTCTGTCCACTCTGTTCTTTCTGTTATCTGTCATCAGTCATTTGCCATCTGTCCGCTGTTATCTCCCATCTGTCATCTGTGATTTGTCATCTGTTCTCAAATAATCTGTCACTTCTAGACTCTCATATGTTTTTTCTTATTTGTTCTCTGTCCTTTGTCTATTCTGTCCTCTCTATCTTCTTTCTCATCTGTCATATGTCATCTCTTATCTGTCATCTGTCATTTGTCATCTGTAATCTATTATCTGTCATCTGTTATCTGTCAATTGTAGTCTCCCATATGTCTTTTCTTATTTGTTATATGATTTTTTTTCTTTCGGTATTATTCACTTATAATTCTGTAATATGTACTTAAGGGTAATTATGCACAACAAATAAAAAAATTAGCTATTCTTAAGTTAACTGAAATAATTAAAATGAATGATAAATAAACTGTTAATTTTACTCAGAATATTCTATCCAGGTGATGAATATTATTGATTACTAATTTTCCCTTATATATACTCTTTTTATGTCAGCCATTTATCAGATAGTCATCTGTCAACATTTATTTATTATTATTTATGACAGATATCAGTCATTTCTCTTCTCTCACCTACTCTTTACCATCTGTCATCAATTATCTGTCTTCTTTATAAAAATATTGATTTAAAACCTCTGAATATTGTTAGAATTATAAACCAAAAGGAAGCGAGTTGTAAGGCATATGTAAATATTAAAGCACTATAGGTGTTACTAAACTTGGAGATGCTAATTATATGAAAAATCTACCATTAATAATAATCCATAATGAAATATAAAAGTGCGTAAGAATCTATACAAGTTTCATTACTATATTGTTTTGTAAAAGCTGAAACAAACATTTTTTTAAATTTTTGAATAGGCTAGAGTATTTTAAATGTAATAAGCTGGTATTTGAAAGTTATAGTCCACCAAAGGCAGCTTTTATCTGTCATATGCCATTTGTCAAATCTCATATGTTATCTGTCATCTGCCATTTATCAATTGTCAATTGTCATATGTTATTTGTTATCTGTCAGTTGTTAATTATCAATTTTCATATGTTATCTGTCATCTGTCATCTGCCGTCTGTCATTTGTTATTTTTGATATGGTATCTGTCATTTATCATCGGTTGTCATCAATCATCTGTCATTTGTTAATTGCCATTTGTAATTTTTAATATAACGGGTGTCCAACAATTATTGCAGTCCCGGGTGGCCTTGGAATAAAAAACGTAGGTCGATTCTTACATGTTGCAAATAAATGAACTGACATTTTTAATACACATTTAGGTTATGTTTGACAATTAACATGTCAGTTCATTTATTTGGCACATGAAAAAATTGACCTACGTTTTTGATTCCAACGCCACCCGGGACTGCAATAATTGTTGGACACCCGTTATTATAAGTCATTTGTATTTTGTCTTGCCCTCTGTCATATGTTCATTATTATCAACAGGTTCTATTCTTTACCTAACATAACCTAATTACCAATATGTGCTTTTTTCATTATTCAATAAACTGTAAAATAAAAGTAATTTAACAATTCTGAATTCACACAAACTTTGTAGAAATCAAATAAGGCAGTGGTAATACGTTCGCAAAAAAAAAGACGCGATAAAACCCGAGATTATCGTAAAAGCCTCCCACACGAGAAACACGGCAACCCAATTAACCGCCCTCCAGATATTCCTGCATACCACTCGAAATAAATTGACGTACGGGCGGCGCGGATTGAGTACTGAATATAGGGGAACGGAGGAAGCGACGTCGTCGTCGTCGTCGACGACGGGTGCGGAGTTGATGGAGGAGGAGGAGAAGGAGGAGAAGAACGGGAATATAAGGCCACTTTAAAAACTCCTTGCAGACGACAGGGGACATAATTATTTCGCCGCCTACGCGCGCCGCTTCCCGAAATGAAAAATGCAATCGGGACGGACGGCCGGGAAGGGGAAATTAATCAAAAGAGATTCCTGTTGGTCCCATTATTATAATGAAACGCCTGATTTATGCATGTATTGTAATTTATGCGAGGGCCCGGAGAAAAATCCAGATGATTTCTCATCGGCGCCTTTCAATAGATAAGAACCGGCCTCGAAATGGAACGAAATGGAATGGAACGGAGTGGCGGGGTGGGTGGGCGCCTTTGTTGCATTGATGTTAACATAACATTAGTTCTCTTTTAAATAAATGACGAATGTATAAAGAAATGCCGGGAATAATAGTGAAATAGATTTTGTATTTACCATAGACAAAATATTACTCTAGAAATATATATTTTACATTTTTCTTATTAATATTATTAAATTTGTGCTTTTGAATGTACGTATATCATTCGATATAGATTAGAAACCTTGTATATTTTGGTATAAAGGGCGATGCTATTATAAATAAATAAAATTTTCGTTATTTATAGAATCCATCCTTTTGTTAAAGTTAAGTTTTTATTATTTAGCTGTGTTGATTGTTTTTTTTTCTTTTTGTAAATAGCTTTAAACTAAGTATACAAACTTGTCGGTATTGTCTAGTTTTAACACATAATATAAACTTTAGAAGCAATTTATCCTAACAAAGTGTTAGGGAAAATTTCTTACTGTTTTATATTTACAGCATTTGCGCCAATAACCTTATTGGGTTTCAACTTTTACCGAAATGAAGAAAGAAAGAAAAAAGTGGGAGCACGGCAAGTCCGTAAAGTTTTCCACAAGGCGGCGCAGGTGTGTCAGTTCAGACTTTCAATATAAAACTAAATAAAGGGAAGCCGAAACAAACTAGGGAATAAACTTAAAGCGCTGAATAACGAATTCATTCCGCGGCTTATTATTGCCTTCGTCCCAACCGTTCTCCCACTCTTTTTGCCTGCAGCTGGTAACGGTGCAACGGGCGACTAATCCCATTACCCCCCTTTTTTCAGCCCGCAGGAACAGCGGTTATCCCACTGATCCCGGCGCTGAGCTTTCGCGTTCTATCAGCAGGATTAATCTCCATTCCTCGCAAGCATTCCGGGCATTTAAAATCGTTTTAGATAGGGACGATGCCGGTGGAAATGAGCTCGGCCGGGTCTTAAGGGAACACCTCGATACATCATCTTGCCACTATTCATCCGGCATCCCCGCAAGACATCACGGCTGTACAGATAGTCGGAATCAATAGAGCCGGTATTGATTCTAGGTGGTAATTTTAATGATTGCTCTGCAGTTTAGCTCTAATTAATGCACGCTAAGATGTTGGGGGGAAATTAGTCGACGATGGCGTGTTTGCCGGGAATTAACTTCAAATAGAACTATTAACAAGTCATAATATTTAGTTTTCATTATTGTTTTATAATCTTACAGTCTATATTAAAGGATTATACGACTGTATCTATCTTTATTTATAGAAAAAAAAGTATCAGAATGTATAGTTAAAAATTTACCTTATGATTCAAAATTATGATACAAATTGTATTTTTACCTTCTAGTTGCAAATGAAGCTTATATGTCATTAGTTTTAAAGCGTGACCTTAATTGTAATATAAATAAAGGAGCACAAGTATGAACATTAGAGCCTGACCAAATAAACATTTAAACATAATTTTCATGTTATAATTATAATACTAGTTTAGGGTTATCCTAGTTCTTATGGATCACGAATAATTCGTATGTATTACATTAAAGAAAATAGAATAATTTTAATTTAACTCTGAGCATCTGCAGGATTTAAATAATGAGTTTGTAATGATATTATTCATCATCATTTCAATAATTCCAAAACACCGATTTCGAACCATAACATGCAATAACATATTGGAATATGGAATATGTATCTATATATAAATTTATAGCAATTTTTTCTATATTAAAAGTCCCATAACAATCTCACGTGGTATAAATTACAACCAAACATTCAGACCTTCCCGTAGATATATCATCCCCTGCACGACATTCGTAGGAAATATATTTCAGCGTCAACACGGAAACGCGTTAACTCCCGAATAGCTGTAAAGTCCGACTCGGACTTTAGAGCTTTAAAACGTGACAGGGGACCCGAAGAAAACATATTTTAAAAGCGATAAATCATCCGGTGAGTACCACATAATGCACCCATGATGATGATTGATGTTCGGCTGCCAACGACACAATTGTTTGTTAATATCAAGTGACGCGACGTAATTTTATTTAACTCTTCCAAAGAAAGAAATAAAGTACGTATCTTTTACATTAATTTTTTTGTTTGCCATCGAATGATATTTATATTGCGAACAATGTCTCATACAAAAAGCATATATTTATACATATAAATTAGATAGAATTAGGAAAATTTGTTTTAGTTTTTTTATTAAAATTTTTCTAAATCAATAATTTTATTATTGATATTTAATATAGAGGTATTCTTGTGGAAATATCGTGTAGGTTACACTCGCGCACGCTCATCCCGGTGATATATTAAGTTTCGCAATAAAAGCTCGGTAAGTGGGTCGAGGGGCTTTAAAGATATGCCCCCGCACATTTTATAATAAATGGCTTATTGATCTCAGGAGCCTACCACAATGGCCTTACCAGTACGTGTTATTAAATTATCTAGCGGGGTAATCCCGAAGGAAGAATTTAATCTGTGTACGGATCAAATCGTTTCGGCTACACAATGCGCTGAAAATTTTCGACGGTAAATAAGTTATATAAGTAATAAGTGAATTTCTATTTTGTACGAAAACGAAAATTGCTTTTGTTATAATCCGCTGGCATATTTAATTATTTTTAGAAAGGCATGTGTATAGAAAATATAGAATTTAATTTTTCGAATAGAAAAAAGTAAACGCGTTGTATATAAATTTCTTTAACTTTTTTTACAAGTGTAATGAACGAGCCATTTTCTGTTTCCTTTTCTGTATAATTTTATCGGAATTTTTATTAGGCTAGTGTTCAATTTTATCCATTCTTTTCTAGAAACTCATTCTTTAAATTTCTCTTGATTTGATTTGTCCGACTTTTTGAAAGTTCGCAGTATTTGTTACTTTTGATATTCAAAACTATGCTCATTAATATGGTCTTCAAAAATTGGATCTAAATATACCAGAAATGTCAAAAATGTTACCTCAATTCCCGCACTTCACTTAGCGACCGATTATATTTGATCCACCCTCGTATTTATTGTATAAAAGATGATTGATAACTGTGTTCAATAATTTGGTCTTAAAACATTGAATCTAAATATGCCAGAAATGTTAACTCAATGGCTGAACTTCGCTTAGCGACCGATTATATTTGATCCACCCTCGTATTTATAGAATGAAAGATGATTGATAACTATGTTTAATAATATAGTCTTAAAACATTGAATCTAAATATGCCAGAAATGTCAAAAATTTTAACTCAATGCCTGCACTTCACTTAGCGACCGCTTATATTTGATCCACCCTCGTATTTATAGAATAAAATATGATTGATAACTATGTTCAATTATTTGGTCTTAAAACATTGGATCTAAATATGCCAGAAATGTCAAAAATGTTACCTCCATGGGCGCGCTTCACTTAGCGACCGATTAAATTTGATCCGCCCTCGTATTTATCAATTTATCAAACATCCAGAATATTTCTAGAAATATTAAAGAAATTTCTTTAAGAAATAGATAAAAAAAATTCCAACAACTTGGAACGAAATAAAAAAATTTGAAAATATAAAAGAAAACTAATTGGAAAATTAAAGTAAAACTTTCGCAGTAAATTAGAAAAGAAATTCTATAAATAAATACATCAGATAATAATAAAAAACAATCGAAAATCAAAAATATAAATTCAAAGTACTTGAAATCTGGAAGAGAAATTTCTGAAAAATTCCAGAAGTTAATATAAAATATTCTAGAAATGTGAAAGAGTAGTTGCTAAAAAGTTTTTAAAAAAATTATATAACCATTGAAGAAAATTCCTATAGCTAGATAAGCAAATCGCTAGACAAGAAAACTGAAAAACTCTTTTAAAAATTTATTAAAGTAAAGCAGAAACTGATAAAGAACTTTCCAAAATAAAAAATATAGGTTCTGAAAGTACTAGAAATATGAAAGAGAAATTTCTGAAGAATTTTAGAAGGTTAAAAAATAATTTAGTAATCTGGAAGAGTAGCTAGTAAAAAAATTGTAGAATTTGAAATAAATATTCGAGAACCCTTGAAGAAAATTCTTATATTATTTTGTTTTTTGTTTATTGTTTTTTTTTAATATTATGCAGATTATATTGTAGTATAGGAGATTCCGTAAATAAAATAAATTATTATTATTATTATAAGGCAGATAAATTGCTAGACAATTCTAAAGAACTAAAAAATGTATTGCAGAGAAATATTTAAAAATTTAAAAAAGTATATAAAGCAGGAAGTTGTAAAGAACTCTCCAAGATCAAAACTAAACATTCTAAAAATACTATAAAATTGAAAGAGAAATTGCTAAGAAATCCAAAAGATAAAACAAAAATTATTCTAGAAACCTGGAAGAATAGTTGCTGAAAAATAGAATCTGGAAGAAAATTTTCTTGAAATTTCAAGAAAATTTTTATAATTATTTTGATAAATTGGTAGAAAGCGGAAAAAATGTTCTTAAATTACCAACAATCTTTATGAGAGACTTTTGAAGAATTCCAGAAGATTTAAAAAAAAACTAGGAATCTGGAAGAATACTTGTTGAAAATTTGTAGAATATCGTAGAAAAATTCCTTAAAAATTCAAAGAAAATGCTTACAATTGGGTAGAAAATTTGCTAGACAATTCAACAAAATTAAAAAATACATATTTTGTTAAGAAATATTATAAAATTCTATTAAAAAAAAGCAGACAATGGCGGAGAAATATACAAAATCACAAATTAAAATTCTAAAAATTCTAAAAAAGTGGAAGCGAATTTTCTGTAGAATTTCAGAATATTAAAGAAATATTCTATATTTTAAGAATCTGAAGAGGAGTTAATAAAAAATATAGAATATGTATATGTTCTTGAGTTTTGTAAAGAGTATATTAATAATAAACGCGGTTTCTTCACTGTTTCCATTTAGGCAACTAAATGTACATTTCGGACACTATGTGTTTATTATCAATAGTTGATTAAAGAAAAATATAGAATCTAGAAGAAAATATTCCTTAAAAATTGAAGAACCCTGAAAGAAATTTCTTCTAGTTAGGTAGAAAAATTGCTAGACAATTCTAGGAAACTGAATAAAATATATTTCTGCTCAATATTCTATCAAGGTTAAAAATTCAAGAACACTGAAATTAAATTCTATGAATTAAGTAAATAAATTTCTAGACAATTCTAGAAGACTGAAAATTATATTTCTAGGACATATTTAAAAAATTCTATCAAAGTAAAGCAGAAAATGCTGAAGAACTATTCAAAATCAAAAATTAAATCTAAAAAAAATACTGGAATAGAAGTTTTTGAAGAATTCTAGAAGATTAAAAAAAATATTCAAGGAATCTACAAGAGTAATTGCTGAAAGCTTGTGGAATTTGGAAAAAAAAATGCAAAAATCCAAGAACCTACAAAGAAAATTTTAACTACAAGAATTTTATCTGGAAGAGAAATTTCAGAATAAAAAAGTTTTATTCCATTTCTACGCTTACTCATTTTTTTTAGAATTTTTAAAACGCAAAGTTGCAAATTCAGTTTTCTCAATTTTAAGTTTCTAGTTTTGCCACTTTATTTCTAGCTGTACTATGGTATTTCTTTTTGGAAATATTTTAAAAGCAATGTTTCTTAATACGTTGAAAAGTTTAACACCATTTCTACGCTTGCTCATTTTTTTAGAATTTTTTAAATCAAAAGTTGCAAATTCTGTCTTCTCAATTTTAAGTTTCAGCTTCCTCCATTTTGTTTCTAGTAATGATACGATATTGGTTTTAGAAAATATTAAAAATATAGTGTTTCTAAATGCAACAAAATGTTTTAAACAATTTCTACGCTTGCGTGTTTTTTTTTTAGAATTTTTTAAATCAAAAGATGCAAATTCTGTTTTCTCAATTTTTGTTTTTCGCCTTCCGCCATTTTGTTTCTAGTTATGATATGGCATTTCTTTCACGGAATAATAAAAATCCAATGTTTTTAAAAGCAATAAAATGTTTTAAATCATTTTTACGCTTATTGTTTTTTTTGATAATTTTTTAAACCTAAAGTTGAAAATTCACTTTTTTCAATTTTAAGTTTTGACTTCCGCCATTTTGTTTCTATTTAAAACCTAATGTTTTAAAATACGTCAAAAAGTTTTAAACCATTTCTACGCTTGCTAATTTTTTTTTAGAATTTTCTAAACCCAAAGTTGCATATTCAGTTTTCTCAATTTTAAGTTTCGAGTCTCGCCATTTTGTTTCTAGTTATGATATAGTATTTATTTTAGGAAATATTGAAAATCCTATGTTTCTTAATGTAATAATATGTTTCAAACCATTTCTATGCTTACTGATTTTTTTAGACAATTTTTTAAACCCAAAGATGCAAATTTTTAAATACGTCAGAAAGTTTTAAACTATTTCTACGCTTCTCATTTTTTTTTTAGAATTTTTTAAACGCAAAGTTGCAAATTCTGTTTTCTCAATTTTAAGTTTCGACTTCCGCAATTTTGTTTCTAGTTATGATATGGTATTTCTTTTAGGAAATATTAAAAAACCTAGGTTTCTACATGTAATAAAATGTTTTAAATCGTTTCTACGCTCACTGTTTTTTTTTGAGAAATTATTAATCACAAAGTTTTCTCAATTTCAAGTTTCGAGTTCCGCCATTTTGATTCTAGCTGCGCTATGGTATTTCTTTTTGATAATATTTAAAAAACAATATTTTTTAATACATCAGAGAATTTAAAAACCTTTTGTTTTAGAATTTTTTAAACCCAAAGTTGCAAATTCTGATTTCTCAATTTTGAGTTTAGAGTTCCGCCATTTTGATTCTAGGTACGATAAGGTATTTTTTTAGAAAATATCGAAAATTCTATGGGTTTTAAATACGTGAAAAAGTTTTAAACTATATCTAGGCTTACTAATTTTTTCCTTTAAAAGTTTTAAGCTCAAAGTTGCAATTTCAGTTTTCTTAATTTTAAATTTCTAGTCTCGCCATTTTGTTTCTAGCTAAGGTATTATATTTCTTTAAGGAAATATTTAAAAATACAATGTTCCTTAATGCAATCAAATGTTTTAAACCATTTCTACGCTTAATGATTTTTTAGAAATTTTTAAACTCAGTTTTTCAATTTCAAGTTTCGAGTCGCGATATTTTGTTTCTAGCTGCGCTATAGTTCTTCTTTTTGAAAATATTTGAAAAACAAAGTTTCTTAATATATCAAAGAGTTTTAAACCAATTTCTACGCTTACTCATCTTTTTTTTTTAAATTTTTAAACCCAAAGTTGCAAATTCTGTTTTCTCATTTTTTAGTTTAGAGTTGCGCCATTTTGATTCTAGCTGCGCCATGGCTTCTATTTCTGAAAATATTTAAAGAACAAGATTTTTTAATACTTCAAAGAGTTTTAAATCATTTTTACGTTTACTCATATTTTTTTAGAATTCTTAATACCCAAAGTTACAAATTCTGCTTTCTCAATTTTAAGTTTAGAGTTCCGCCATTTTGATTTTAGCTGCGCTATGGTATTTCTTTTTGGATATTTTTGAAATAACAAGGTTTTTTAATATATCAAAGCGTTTTAAACCATTTCTACGGTTACTCATCTTTTTTTAGAATGTTTTAACCCAAAGTTGCAAATTCTGTTTTCTCAAAGTTGAGTTCCGCCATTTTGTTTCTAGTTATGATATAGTATTTCTTTTAAAAAATATTTAAAATCTAATGTTCATAAATGCAATTAAATGTTTTAAACCATTTTAACGCTTAATATTCTTTTTTGAGAATTTTTTAATCCCAAATTTGCAAATTCAGTTTTATCAATTTTAAGTTTCGAGTCTCGCCATTTTGTTTCTAGCTATGATATGCTATTTCTTTTAGGAAATATTTAAAATCCTATGTTTTTAAATACGTCAGAATGTTTTAAACCATTTCCACCTTTGCTCATTTTTTTTTAAACTCAAAGTTGCAAATTCTGTTTTCTCAATTTTAAGTTTTGACTTCCGCCATTTTGTTTCTAGTTATGATATGGTATTTAATATTAAATAATAATAACCCAATGCTTATAAATGCAATAAATTGATTTAAACTATGTCTTCGCTTACTGATTATTTTGAGAATTTTTTAAAGTCAAAATTGCAAATTCAGTTTTCTCAATTTCCAGTTTCGAGTTCAACCATTTTGTTTCCAGTTATAACATGGTACTTTTTTTTGGAAATATTTAAAACCCAGTGCTTCTAAATAAGTCAAAGAGTTTTAAACCATTTCTACGCTTGGTGATTTTTTTTAGAATTTTTTAAAACTAAAATTCCAATTTCAGTTTTCCCAATTTTAATTTTCGACTTCCGCCATTTTATTTCAAGTTATGGTATGCTATTTATTTTAGGAAATATTAAAAATCCTATGTTTCTTAATGAAATAATATGTTTCAAACCATTTCTATGCTTACTGATTTTTTGAGAAAGTTTTAAACCCAAAATTGCAGATTCAGATTTCTCAGTTTTAAGTTTAGTTTAGTGTTTTGATTCTAGCTGTGCTATGGTTTTCTTTTTGGAAATATTGAAAAAACAAAGTTTCTTAATATATCAAAGAGTTTTATAAACCATTTCTACGCTTGCTCATATTTATTAGAATTTTTTAAACCCAAAGTTGCAAATTCAGTTTTCTCAATTTTAAGTTTCGAGTCTCACCATTTTGTTTCTAGCTATGATATGATTATTCTTTTAGGAAATATTTAAAATACAATATTTTTAAAATTTGTCAAAACGTTTTAAACCATTTCTATGGTTGCTATTTTTTTTTAGAATTTTTTTAAATACAAAGTTGCAATTTCTGTTTTCTCAATTTTGAGTTTAGAGTTCATCCATTTTGATTCTAGCTACGATATGGTATCTCTTTTAGATAATATTAAAAACTCCGTGGTTTTTAAATACGTCAAAAAGTTCTAAACTATATCTAGGCTTACTCATTTTTTTCTTTAAAACTTTTACGCCCAAAATTGCAAATTCAGTTTTCTCAATTTTAGGTTTCGAGTCTCGCCATTTTGTTTCTAGTCATGATATGGTATTTCTTATACAAAATAATAAAAATCCAATCTTTCTAAATGCCATAAAATGTTTTAAACTAATTCTACGCTTACTGATTTTATTTGAGAATTTTTTAAACCCAAAGTTGCAAATTCTGCTTTCTCAATTCTAGGTTTCGAGTTCCGCCATTTTGTTTCTAGCTGCGCTATGGTATTTCTTTTTGAAAATATGTAAAAATCAATATTTCTTAATACATCAAAGAGTTTTAAACCATTTTTACAGTTACCCATTTGTTTTGAGAATTTTTTCAACCCATAGTTGCATATTCAGTTTTCTCAATTTTAAGTTTCGAGTTCCGCCATTTTGTGTCTAGCTGCGCTATGGTATTTCTTTTTGGAAATATTTAAAAACACAATTTTTCTTAATGCATCAAAGACTTTTAAATCATTTCTTGGCTCACTCATCTTTTTTTAGAATTTTTTAAGTCTAAAATTGCAAATTCAGTTTTTTAAATTTTGAGTTAAGAGTTCCGCCATTTTGATTCTAGCTACGATATGGTATTTCTTTTAGAAAACATTGAAAATTCTATGGTTTTTAAATACATCAAAAAGTTTTAAACTATATCTAGGCTCACTAATTTTTTTTTTTTTCTTTAAAATTTTTAAGTCTTGTAAATTCAGTTTTTTAGAGTTTCGCCATTTTGTTTGTAGCTATGTTATGGTATTTCTTTTAGGAAATATTTAAAATTCCATCTTTCTAAATACGTTAAAATGTTTTAAACCATTTATACGATTACTGATTGTTTTTTTTATAATTTTTTAAACCCAAAGTTGCAAATTCTGCTTTCTCTATTTTGAGTTTAGAGTTGCGCCATTTTGATTCTAGCTGCGCTACGGTATTTCTTTTTGGAAATATTTTAAACCCAATAATTTTTAATACATCACTTAGTTTTAAACCATTTCTACGCTTACTCATCTTTTTTTCAGAAATTTTTAAACCGAAAGTTGCAAATTCAGTTTTCTCAATTTCAAGTTTCAAGTCCCGCAATTTTGTTTCTAGTTGTGACATAATATTTCTTTTAGCAAATATTTAAAATCCAATGCTTATAAGTGCAACTATACATTTTAAATCATTTTTACGTTTACTGATTTTTCTTTAAGGAATGTTTAGATCCAACGTTACAAATTCAGTTTTCTCAATTTCAAGTTTCGAGTTCCGCCATTTTGTTTCTAGCTGTCGTGTGGTATTTCTTTTTGAAAATATTTAAAAACCAATATTTCTTAATACATCAAAGAGTTTTAATCAATTTCTATGTTTATTTTTTTTCTATAATTTTTTAAACCCAATGTTGAAAATTCAGTTTTCTCAATTTTAAGTTTTGAGTCTCGCCATTTTGTTTCTAGCTATGATATGGTATTTCTTTTAGGAAATATTTAAAACGCAATGTTATAAAATCCGCCAAAAAGTTTCTATGCTTGCTCATTTTATTTTTAGAATTTTTTAAATCCAAAGTTACAAATTCTGTTTTCTCAATTTTAAATTTCGAGTTTCGCCATTTTGTTTCTAGCTACGCTATGGTATTTCTTGTTAAAAATATTAAATATATTAAAAATCCAATGGTTATAAATGCAATAAAACCATATCTACACTTACTGATTTTTTTAAAGAATTTTTTAAACCCAAAGTTGAAAAATTCAGTTTCTTCAAGTTTCGAGTTTCGCTATTTTGTTTCTAGCCGTACTATGGTATTTCTTTTTGAAAATATTTAAAATCACAATGTTTCTTAATACACAAAAGAGTTTTAAACCATTGTTAGACTTAATCATCCTTTCCTAGAATTTTTTAAACCCAAATTTGCAAATTCTGTTTTCTCAATTTTGAGTTTCGAGTCTCGCCATTTTGTTTCTAGTTATGATATGGTATTTGTTTTAGGAAATATTAAAGATTCTATGTTTCTTAATGCAAGAATATGTTTCAAACCATATCTATGCTTACTGATTTTTTGTAGAGAATTTTTTAAACCCAAAGTTGCAAATACAGTTTCTTCAATTTCAAGTTTCGAGCCTCGCCATTTTGATATATATTATTATTATAATATGGTAATTATTATAAACACATATTTTAAAACCCAATGTTTAAAAATATGTGAAAAAGTTTTAAACTATTTCTACGCTTGCTCACTTTTTTTTAGAATTTTTTAAACCCAAAGTTCCAAATTCAGTTTTCGCAATTTCAAGTTTCGAGATCCGCCATTTTGTTTCTAGTTATGATATAGTATTTCTTTTAGGGAATATTAAAAACCCAATGTTTGTAAATGCAATAAAATGATTTAAACCATTTCTACCCTTATTGATTTCTTTTTTGAGATTATTTAAAATCCAAATTTGCAAATTCTGTTTTCTCAATTTTAAGTTTCGATATCCGCCATTTTGTTTCTAGTTATGATTTAGTACTTCTTTTGGTAAATATTAAAAATACAATGTTTGTAAATGCCAAAAATGTTTTAAAGCATTTCTACGCTTATTGATTTTTTTGAGAATTTTTTAATCACAAAGTTGCAAATTCAGTTTTTTTAATTTTATGTTTCGAGTCTCGCCATTTTGTTTCTAGCTATGATTGATATTTCTTTTAGGAAATATTTAAAACCCAATGCTTTAGAATATGTCAGAATGTTTTAAACCATTTCTACGCTTATTCATTTTTTATTTTCAGAACCAAAAGTTGCAAATTCAGTTTTCTCAATTTCAAGTTTCGAGTTCCCTAATTTTGTTTCTAGCTGCGCTATGGTATTTCTTTTTGAAATTAAAAAAAAAACAATATTTCTTAATACATCAAAGATTTTTAAACCATTTCTACACTTACTCATTTAAAAAAAAAATTAAACCCAAAGTTGTAAATTCATTTTTCTCAATTTCTCAATCAAGTTCCGCCATTTTGTTTTTTGCTGCGGTGTGGTATTTCTTTTTGAAAATATTTAAAAACCAATGTTTCTAAATTTGTTTAAAAGTATTTAAATCATTTCTACGGTTACTAGTTTCCTTTTTTTTGATATTTTTCAAAAATTGCTGATGATTTCTTAATCAAACATCAATTGACTATTGATTTTATTCTGGAAACTAGAGAGGTATTCGTGATGGAAGTATAAATGTATATGTAGGGTGGGTGGGTGGCCTCTATTCCACCCTCTAATCAATAAATCATACTCACCCATTCCACATTTAACTTTTTATTTTTAGCTAAAACGTTCGTTATGATTTCTTTAATAAACTCCATAGACAGTTGCTTTTATTCAGAAAAGTAAAGGAGTATCGGTAATGAAAGTATAAACGTATATGCAGGGCAATAAGATAATTATTTTGCTGGTCTATAGTATAAAAATGTGTATATGAATGTTTTCTTTAAATCAAGAGGCGGAGACACAACAAATGACTTTCGACTATCCTACTATATTTTTTATTTATTTTTTTCTTAAACTATTGTTAATGAAATTAAATATGTTATGATATAATTACAGATTACCTTAACTAATTAAAGTAGATAACTATCAATCAGTTTGATATTACATGAAGTTTTTTAATCAAATTAATCATCTAAGTTTTAATTTGAATGATTAATCTGACTTATAATAAAAGTATAAATTTTAGACTAATTTTCAAATAGATCAACTACAATTTACTTGCGTGCTCTTCAGTGTTTTTAATTGTTTTCAGGTCTGGATATTTGGCCAAGTGTGGTGTAAGATGTGGTTAGCTTTGGACGTCTGGATGTGCACAGCTTCCATCCTCAACCTCTGCGCAATATCTTTAGACCGTTACGTGGCAGTAACTAGACCCATCACATACCCCAGCATAATGTCACCTTCAAGGGCGAAGCTTCTCATCGCAGGCCTTTGGGTGTTGAGCTTCGTCATCTGCTTTCCTCCATTGGTTGGTTGGAGAGATTCACAAGTAAGTTATAAAAATTAATAAAATTATTTTAAAAACAAATGAAACAGTACCAAGTGTTCATTAATGTTTAATTCATTGTAAAATTACGTTCGTCGTCATCATCATCATCCTTAGTAATAAAATTGACATTGTTGTAGATGTTTTGATATTTCAAATTATTACTCCTATTTAGTTATCTAAATTTTAAACAAATATTTTATCTTATTAGGATAATTACAGTGATCATTATTGAGTTATATTAAAAATTTAACATTTAGCACATTTTTTTAGCATCGAAAGATAAACGTGTGTTAACCCCGATGGGTACAAAAGTCCATTGTCGACCTCGTCAAAATGTATTTATCAAACCAGAATCGTTCAGTGTTTTTTCATTCAGACTGATTGAAGGCTTTAATCGAATCCCCAATCCGGACGCCCATACGTAAATAGTGGGGGGTGCTGTAAAGGGATTTAGAGCGTACCACTTTTATTTTTTTTGATTTTATTTTCCACTCGCACGCCGTTTTTTCTAAATTGTTTTAATTAAAATAAGCGGGGAATTTTCATTAACCCCGATAAGAGTGCGCCCCGGCGTGCGGTTTAAACACAACACACGTCCATCCACTTGTTTGTTTGCGATAAATTGTAATTACAATTAAACCGAATAATAGGGCGAATTCCGGGATATTTGCAGCACTGATAAAAGAAAAAGCAAAGTAAAATACAGTTGCACCAATGTTAATTAGTTACAAATAAATATAAATATTTGTTGTTGATTGATTATATTCGATAATGATTAATAAACAATGTCAATTCGCTACGAATCGAACTCAGGGTAATTATTTATAATAAAATTATTTTATAAATAGGTTATAATAAAAAAATATTTGATTTTACTTGGTGGGCCTTAGATCAACTTTTAAACCAAGTTTAACTTCCAGACAACTATTTTTGTAACAGAAAATTTTAAACTTAATTTAAGCTTTAAAGGTTATAAATTACAAATTTTTCTAAATACAGCTAAACCATATCATCCTATTCAAATTTTCGTCTTGTTTTATCTACTTTAGTAAAGCAAACTATTTTTTTTTTCATAAATTATAACTCAAAACATATATTTTCACCAAACTCACTATTTATACGATTTTATTTACACACCCTGAGAATAAATACGCACCCAACAATCTATTTATATAAAAATTTCAATCAATATTAAAACGTCAATTGGCGCTGACAGCTGCGAAATGTAAAAACAAAGCCGCTCATTCAATCACCCATCCAATACGTTTTTTTTTTCGGCCGTGTAATTGGATGAAAGCCCGAAACCGGCCTGTCTTCATAAATATTAACTTTTTTCTCTCACCCCCCCACCCGTCCCTCGCGTCTCTGTAAAATTGCGAAATTTATGCGCTGCCCCGGGGCCGTTTATATCATTCGAATCGGCGTCTGCGGAAGGCTCTTGCGCGGAGTTTACATCTCGAACTGCCGACAAGAAACAAAACCGATTTACATAAAGCAGCAGTTACTAAAGGGCCGAACGCCCTCCTTTGCTACGCTTAAGCGCGGTAATTATGCAACCGTTACAGCGTTTCCCGCTGACTGCAGCAGAAACGGTAACACTCTGTTCGCAATTTATTTCTACAGTTATATTTATTTGCTGCTGTTGTTCAAGTCGGAGATAAATCGAACACATTTCTTGGGATTTGCTATAATAAACTGCAAAAATGTTAAAGTTTAAATACATCCCATACCATTTTTTGTAGCTTAGATGCTCCTGATCAAGAAAAAACCGATTTGTTCAAACAATGCTAACTACTCAATAATTTCTATCTTAAAATGTATTTAAAATTAAAAATTAATATTACAACAAAATCTTTTTGAATTTTCCAAATCTATCCACAAAAGATCAAAGCTGTCAAATCTGTTAAAATATATAAATATTGTTTTTAGTAGTTATACTTTAAGATGGCCTGTATTATTTAAACATTGCACTAAATTATATTGGATTTAGCAGAAAATTCTAGAAATCTAACAAAACAATAGAATATTCTCTGAATTTGGAAGAGGTAATTCTAGAACAATCTAGATGTTCAGAAAAAAAGACAAAATTCTAAACAACTAGGAACAAACTTGTTGGAAACATTTGGAACCATCGATAAAATGCTCGAAAATAAAAAGGAATTATTAAGCTTCTTCTAAAAGAAATTAGCGTCATCAAAGATATTTTTTACAAATTTGTAGAGGGCAATGAAAAATTGTATATATTATAAAATTCATGCAAAAATCTAAAAAAGAAGTCTTCCATTAAGAATAGAAATGACTACAAAAATTATAGATATTTAGTAAATTACTACCAGAAAATAATTAAAAAATCTCGCAATTTGGAAGAATAATATTAGAACATTCTAGAAATCTAGAATTAAAATGTCAAGAAATTCTAAAAACCTTTATTAAAAATTATTGGAAAAATTTTGAACCATCGAAATTATGCTTGTAAATTGATGCAAAAATTACCAATCTGCTGAAAAAATAGAAACATCAAAGAAAATTCTTACAAATTTTAAGAGAAATTAATGATAAATTGTAGGAATTGCAAAATTCATAGATAAATCTAAAACGAAAACTGCTTGTAAAAATTTAGAGGAAATATCACTGGAAAAATTTGTTACCATCACAATTTAAAAGAAAATTTTAAAGTTTTTAAAGATAATTTAACTAATTTAAAGTATAAATCTAGAAAAGGAATCTCTGGTCGATAGACTTTTGACAAACTAAGTCATCAAAACATCATTAATTATTAATTATTTATTATTTAAATGTTAATGTAAAAAGTTTGACATTAAAAATATATATTATTATTACTAAAAATCTACAAGAATTATTGTCTGAAAATTTAAAAGAGGTATTATTAAAAATATTGCAAAAAAATTAGAGTCCTCAAAGATAATTCTCACAAATTTCAAGAGAAATGACTTAAACATTGTAGAAATTAAAAAATTCAAGTAAAAATCTGAAAGAAATGCTAGAATATTCTAGAAATTAGAATAGAAATTTAATAACAAAATTAGAAATCTAATAAAAAAGTTGTTTGAATGTTTGCAGCCCTCAATTTCACAGAAGGGATATGAATAAAACAATTGTAGAAATTCATAGTAAAAGCTAAAACAAAAGTTGCTTCTAAAAATCTAGAAGAAACATCACTGGAAAAATTTGAAACCATGGAAAATTGGAAGAGAAATTACTAAAAAAATATGGATAAAATTTTAGGGATTTCAATGATAATTTTTACAAATTAAAAGTAGAATTTTAGAAGAGGAATTGACAAGAAATTCTAGAAATCTACAAAAAAAATATTTGCAGCGCTCAGAAACAATGTAAAGGTATGGAAGAATCTGATATAAGAAAGTTGCTTTAATTTAAAAGACAAAAAATTTTAGAAATAAAGAAAAATAAAACTACTAGAAAATTCTGGCAATTTAGAAGAAGTAATGCTAGAACTTTCAAAAAATCTTCAATCAAAATTCAATTTATTTTAAAAAGATCTGGCAATTTGGAAGAGATAATGTTAGAACATTCTAAGAATCTAGAATAAAAATGTCAAGAAATTCTAAAAATCCATGAAAAAATTATTGTAAAAATTAATTGAAAGAAATTGAAATTAAAGAAATTCTGCTAAAAAATAGAACCCTTAGAGATAATTCTTACAAGATCTAAGAGAAATTAATTAAAATATGAAGAAATTGCAAAATTCATAGAAAAATCTAAAACAAAAATTACTTCTAAAAATCTAGAAGAAATAACCATCGCAAATTGAAACAGAAATTACAAATAATCTGCTTAAATATGTTAAAGGTTTCCATGATAATTTTTACAAATTTGAAGAAGAAATTTAGAAAAGGAATTACCAGGAAATTCTAGAAAAATATTCTAAAATTCTAACAAAAAAAATATTGGAAAGTTATTGCAGTACTCAGAAACAATGTAAAGAGATGAATGAAAACTTGTAAAAATTGCGAAATTCATAGAAAAACCTGAAAGAAAAAACTGCTTCAATTTAGAAGACAAAATATTAGAAAATCCTCTGAATTTGTAAGAGGTGTTAGAACATACTAAGAATACAGAAAAAATATGAGGAAATTTTAAAAATTTAGCAAAGGTTGCAATTTAAAAGATGAATTATTACAAATAATTTAAAAAAAAAATAGTGTCCAAAGATAATTTTCACAAATTTCAAGAGAAATGGAAAAATTCATATAAAAATATGAAAGAAAATGTTGCTTCGATTCAGAAGAGAAAAAGCTAGACTATTCTATAAATTTAGTAAAATCAAAACGACCACAAAATATTAAATATCTGGAAAAGAAATTAACAGGAAATTTTAGAAATCTATCAGAAAATTTGTTGTTTTGCAGTACCCCAATTAAAAAGAATATGAATAAAAAAATTGTTGAAATTACAAAAGTCATACTTAAATCTAAAATAAAAATTTCTTCTAGAAATCTACAAAAAATATCACTCGAATAATTTGGAACCAACGCAAATTAGAAGTAAAATTACTAAAAATCTCATTAAAAATTTTGATGATTTCGAAGATAATTTTTACAAATTTAAAGTAGAAATCTAGAAATGGAAGTACCAGAAAAATCTAGAAATCTAACAAAAAGTTCAATTTAAAAGACAAAATAATAGAATTTTCTCTGAATTTGGAAGAGGTAATTCTAGAACACTCTAGAAGTCTAGAAAAAAGAATAAATTCTAAACAACTAGGAACAAACTTGTTGGAAACATTTGGAACCATCGATAAAATGCTCGAAAATAAAAAAAAGGAATTATTGAACTTCTAAAAGAAATTAGCGTCCTCAAAGATAATTTTTACATATTTGAAGAAGACTAAATGAAAAATTGTATATATTGTAAAATTCATGGAAAAATCTAAAAATAAAAATTCTTCCATTATATAAAAATTATAGATATTTAGCAAAGTATTACCAGAAAATAATTTAAAAATCTGGCAATTTTGAATAGATAATGCTAGAACATTTTAGGAATCTAGAATAAAAATGTCTGGAAATTGTAAAAACCCTGATAAAAAATTATTGGACAAATTTGAAACCATCGAAATTATGCTCGCAAATTGATGCAGAAATTACTAATCTGCTAAAAAATTAATAACATCAAAGATAAGTCTTACAAGTTTTAAGAGAAATTAATGAAAAATTGTAGAAATTGCAAAATTCATAGAAAAATCTAAAACAAAAACTGCTTGTAAAAATCTAGAAGAAATATCACTGCAAAAATTTGTTACCATCACAATTTAAAAGAAAATTTTAAAGATTTTAAAGATAATTTGACTAATTTAAAGTATAAATCTAGAAAAGGAATCAACAGGAAATTATCTCTGGTCGATAGACATCATCAGACATCATTAATTATTCATTATTTATTATTTAAATGTTAATGTAAAAAGTTTGTCAGTAAAATTATATATTATTATTATTACTAAAAATCTAGAAGAAACATTGTCTGTAAATTTAAAAGAGGAATTATTAAAAATATTACAAAAAAATTAGAGCCCTCAAAGATAATTCTCACAAATTTCAAAAGAAATTATTTAAAAATTATAGAAAAAATAAAAAATTCAAGTAAAAATCTGAAAGAAATGCTAGAATATTCTAGAAATTAAAATAGAAATCTAATAACAAAATTAGAAATCTAGTAAAAAAGTTGTTTGTAAGTTTGCAGCCCTCAATTTCACAGAAGGTATATGAATAAAACAATTGTAGAAATTCATAGTAAAAGCTAAAACAAAAGTTGCTTCTAAAAATCTAGAAGAAACATCACTGGAAAAATTTGAAACCATGGAAAATTGGAAGAGAAATTACTAAAAAAATATGGATAAAATTTTAGGGATTTCAATGATAATTTTTACAAATTAAAAGTAGAATTTTAGAAGAGGAATTGACAGGAAATTCTAGAAATCTACCAAAAAAATATTTGCAGCGCTCAGAAACAATGTAAAGGTATGGAAGAATCTGATATAAGAAAGTTGCTTTAATTTAAAAGACAAAACAAGCAAATTTTAGAAATAAAGAAAAATAAAACTACTAGAAAATTCTGGCAATTTAGAAGAAGTAATGCTAGAACTTTCAAAAAATCTTCAATCAAAATTCAATTTATTTTAAAAAGATCTGGCAATTTGGAAGAGATAATGTTAGAACATTCTAAGAATCTAGAATAAAAATGTCAAGAAATTCTAAAAATCCATGAAAAAATCATTGTAAAAATTAATTGAAAGAAATTGAAATTAAAGAAATTCTGCTAAAAAATAGAACCCTTAGAGATAATTCTTACAAGATTTAAGAGAAATTAATAAAAATATGAAGAAATTGCAAAATTCATAGAAAAATCTAAAACAAAAATTACTTCTAAAAATCTAGAAGAAATAACCATCGCAAATTGAAACAGAAATTACAAATAATCTGCTTAAATATGTTAAAGGTTTCCATGATAATTTTTACAAATTTGAAGAAGAAATTTAGAAAAGGAATTAACAGGAACTTCTAGAAAAAAATTCTAAAATTCTAACAAAAAAATATTGGAAAGTTATTGCAGTACTCAGAAACAATGTAAAGAGATGAATGAAAACTTGTAAAAATTGCGAAATTCATAGAAAAACCTGAAAGAAAAAACTGCTTCAATTTAGAAGACAAAATATTAGAAAATTCTCTGAATTTGTAAGAGGTGTTAGAACATACTAAGAATACAGAAAAAATATGAGGAAATTTTAAAAATTTAGCAAAGGTTGCAATTTAAAAGATGAATTATTACAAATAATTTAAAAAAAAAATAGTGTCCAAAGATAATTTTCACAAATTTCAAGAGAAATGGAAAAATTCATATAAAAATATGAAAGAAAATGTTGCTTCAATTCAGAAGAGAAAATACTAGACTATTTTATAAATTTAAAAAAAACAAAACGACCAGAAAATATTAAATATCTGGAAAAGGAATTAACAGGAAATTTTAGAAATCTATCAGAAAATTTGTTGTTTTGCAGTACCCCAATTAAAAAGAATATGAATAAAAAAATTGTTGAAATTGCAAAAGTCATACTTAAATCTAAAATAAAAATTTTTCTAGAAATCAACAAGAAATATCACTCGAATAATTTGGAACCAACGCAAATTAGAAGTAAAATTACTAAAAATCTCATTAAAAAATTTGATGATTTCGAAGATAATTTTAACAAATTTAAAGTAGAAATCTAAAAATGGAATTACCAGAAAATTCTAGAAATCTAACAAATTGTTTAATTTAGAAGACAAAATGATTGAATATTCTCTGAATTTGGAAGAGGTAATTCTAGAACACTCTAGAAGTCTAGAAAAAAGCAAAAATCCTAAACAACTAGAAACAAACTTGTTGGAAATATTTGGAACCATCGATAAAATACTCAAAAATTAAAAAGGAATTATTGAACTCCTAAAAGAAATTAGCGTCCTCAAAGATAATTTTTACAAATTTGAAGAATACTGAATAAAAAATTGTATATATTGTAAAATTCATGGAAAAATCTAAAAATGAAAATTCTTCCATTATATAAAAATTATAGATATTTAGCAAAGTATTACCAGAAAATAATTAAAAAATCTGGCAATTTGGAACAGATAATGTTAGAACATTCTAGGAATCTAAAATAAAAATGTCTGGAAATGCTAAAAACCCTGATAAAAAATTATTGGAAAAATTTGAAACCATCGAAATTATGCTCGCAAATTGATGCAGAAATTACTAATCCGCTAAAAAAATAAAAATATCAAAGATAATTCTTACCAGTTTTAAGAGAAATTAATTGAAAATTGTAGAAATTGCAAAATCCTAAGAAAAATCTAAAAGAAAAACTGTTTTTAAAAATCTAGAAGAAATATAACTAAAAAAAATTGTTACCATTGCAGATTGGAAGAGAGATTACTAAATATGCTTAAAATTTTTAAACATTTCAAAGACAATTTTTATTAATTTTAAGTAGAAATCCAAGAATTCTAGTAATTACTCTGAAACAATGTAAACAAATTGTAGAAATGGAAAAAATTGATAGACAAAAACTGGTTCAAGCAAATTTTGGAAATTAAGAAAAATTGAATTACTAGAATATTGTGACAATTTGGAAGAGGTAATAATACTAGAACATTCGAAGAATCTTAAGAAAATGTAGAACTAATAAAAAATTATCCGCAATTTAGAAGACAAATTATTAAAATATATGCTAAAATATTTTCAAGCCCATATCATATCATCAAGATAATTCTTATGTATTTAAGGAGATATGACTGAAAAATTTGTTAAGATTGAAAAATTTATAGAAAAAAAACTTTAGAAATTAAAAAAAAAACTTGTAGGTAATACTAGAAAATTTTTGCAATTTTTGAGAGATAATGCTAGAAAATTCTCAGAATCCAGATGAAAAATATGAGGAAATAGTAAAAATATAGAAGAAAAAAAAATTAAAGTCATCAAAGATAATTCTCTTCAGAATATGTTAGAAAATTCTAAGAATCTAGAAAAAAATTTGAAAATACTAAAAACCTAGAAGGAACAGAGCACAAAATTTTTGGAACAATAAATGCTCGCAATTTTAAGGAAGAATTATTAAAAATATTTAAAAAATTAGAGGCTTCAAAGATAATTGTCACCAAATTTTGGTGAAATTGCAAAATTCATATAAAAATCTCAAAGAGAAAGTTGCCTTAATTTAGATGAGCAAATCCTACAATATTTTAGAAATATAGAAAAAACAAAACCACCAGAAAATACTAGAAATCTGGAAAAGGAATTAACTGGAAATCTAACCGAGAAATTGCTGGAATGTTTTGCAGGCAATTACAAAGAATGGATATGAATAAAAAAATGTAGAAATTACAAAATCAGTCATACTAAAATCTAAAACAAAAATTGCTTCCAAGAATTACTAAATATGCTTAAAATTTTTAAACGTTTCAAATATAATTTTTACAAATTAGAGGTAGAAATCTAGAAAAGGAATTACTAGGAAATTCTAAAAATCTAATAAAAAATATTGAAATCTTTGCTGTACTGAAAAACTCCTAGTAATTTGCAAGGGATAATTATGATGAAGAAAAATTGTTAAGAAATTGTACAACACTAGAAAATTTTTAAAATTACGAAGAAACTGCTACAAAAAAGAAAAAAATGGCAATTTTTCAGAGATAATGCTAAAAAAATAGAATATAGAGAAAAATATATGAGGAAATTTTGAAAATTTAGAAGAAACATTGTCCAAAATGTTTGGAACCATCAATGCTCGCAATTTAAAAGAATTTTTTTGCAATAGAAATGAAAACATTATAGAAATTGAAAAATGCATATAAAAATCTAAAGGAATTGAAACAACTTTATTTTAGAACAAGAACAAGAAATTTGGAAAAGGAATTAGTAAAATCTAAAATAAAAATTGCTTCTAAAAATCTACAAAAAATATCACTAAAAAAAGCTAACGCAAATTGGAAGAAATATTACTAAAAAATCTCATTTAAAATTATAAGATTTCGAAGATAATTCTTACAAATTTGAAGTAGAAATTTAGAATAACAAGAAATTCTAGAAATCTTTAAAAAAAATATATTGAAAAGGTTACAGTACTAAGAAACAATGTAAAGAATTGAATAAAAAATTGTAGAAATTGCAAAATTCATGGAAAAACTCGTTTAATTTGGAATACAAAATACTAAAAAATTCTCTGAATTTTGAAGGTCTAAAAATCTAAAAGGAACAATGTAACACCAACGAAAACATTACTTGCTAATATTCATAAAAATTTGCTAAAAACGTTTCTTAAAGTTTAATGAAATAATGCTAGAAAATTCAAAGAATCTAAAAAAAATATGAGGCAAATATAAAAATTTAGAATAAACTTTACCTCAAAATTTTTGGAACCATTAATGCTCGCAATTTAACAATATTCAAAAAAAATAGAGTCTTCAAACATAATTGTCACAAATTTCAAGAAACATTAATTGAAATTGCAAAAATAAAAATCTGAAAGAAAAAGTTGCTTCAATTTAGAAGAGAAAATCATACAATATTTCAGAAATTAAAAAAAAACACCAGAAAATTCTAGAAATCTGGTAATCCATTGCCAAGAAATTTAACAGAAAAATTGCTGAAAAGAAAACAAAAACTATTAATCTAGAAAGAATTCAGGACTTGAACAAAAAAATTGTAGAAGTTATAAAAAATTTAACATTGTTGGAAAAATCTGGCACATCTAGATAAAATTTTGAAAAATTTAAAAAAAATACTAGAACATTCTTAAAATCTAGTTTTAAATTTACCAGCGAATTCTATAAATCTAGAAAAATAAATCGAAAAGAAATGCTTGCATTTTAAAAACAAAATTAAGTCCGAAAGTAACATTGCTGGAAATTTATGAAAATTAGAAGAAAAGGTTTTTTTGTGCTTTTATAATTAATCAAGTGATGAAGATAATTCACATAACACAAAAATCAAACTACTAAAAATTTGCCAAAATATTTTCAAGCTTTTTAAGATTATTCGTACAAATTTGAATGAAAAAACTGTAGAAAATTGTGCAAAATTTATAGAAAAAATGCCTGAATTCGAAGAAAAAACACTATAAAATTCTAGAAATTCTGAAAAGAAAAATCTACTATATAATACTTGAAAATCTAGAAGGAACTTTGTTGAAGATTATTGGAATTTTCAATGAAATTAAAATAACATCTAGAAATCTAGAAAAAATGCGGGAATTGAAAATAAATATCTGGAAATTTGATAAAGAAAATAAAGAAAATTCTACAATTTCTAAAAATCTAGAAGAAAAATTTCTAAATAAATATGAAAGTTTTAAAAAAATTCAAAAAATTCTAGAAATCAAAAAATGAAGAAAATTCTATAAATTAGAAAATAAATTCTTAGGAGTTTTTAAAAATCTAGAAAAAAAGTGCAGAATAAATATGAAAGTATTAAAGAATTGGGCCAGAATTTACAAGAAATCTGCTACAAAATTCTAGAACTCTTAACGATAATTATTATTATTGAAAAAAATAGTTCAAAATTGTAGAAATCTAAAAATGCGTTGAACATATTTAAAATAAAAATAATTTGCTTAAAAAACATACTTGGAAAATCATAGAACGGTTGATGATAATTCGATTGAATGAACAATTTTTTGATAATTCTAAGAAATTAGAAAAAAAAATATTATTCGAACATTGTTTTCTAACAGACAAATTTATAAAAATTTCTAGAATCGAAAAATTGTGGAATCCTCAAAAAAAAATCTAAAAAAAACTTTCAGAAATCTACATAACTTATGGGAATTGAAGAGAAAAATTCTAGACATTTAAAAAAAATCTGGCAATTTAAAAGAAAAAATGCTCAAACTTCTATTTATATAAGAAATAAGTTAGCAGAAAATTCTAAAAAGTGAAGGAAAACCATATTTCTTCAATGGTTTTCTTTCACTTTTCTTCTCGATTAAGAAGAAATTTATTTAAAAATTTGTTATCAAAATTTAAAGTAAATACAGTTATACAAGGAAATTAATGTAGAATTGTATAAATTATTAAACTGCAAAGTGTTTTGACACCTTTTGTATGACATCAACTTTGACAATGTACAAAAGAACATATCTTTTCTGACTGTTTATTTTTATGTTTTTGCTTAACACTTTTTAGAGTTTAGGAGTTTCAATATTGATTGAAATTGGAAAATGTCATTATATAACTAACAGATTTAAAGGATTGCAAAGCCAACATTGCAGGTAATTTTTAACTTATTCCGTGTATATTAAGAAGAAATTTTTAAACCCGATTATTCGATAGACTATGGCCAAATACTAATTATCGGAGCCCGCGGGCAACTCGATTATACCCGTCTCTTGATTGATTACGGTAAACATGATCCGAATTAGGTGAGCAAACAAAAATTTTGGGACAGCCATCGATCCGTGCCGGGGCGATGAAGTGGTCTATCTTCGTGGGCAGCAAGACGGGGATTAATTGATAACGGTTGATCCGCATAATGGATTAACATTGTGCGGCCCCACGAGGGCATTATTACCATAATCAACTGATCCGGGTGAGCTGCGGACTGCAAATTGTCCAAACGGATTATCCGATATATCAGCCCTTGTCGGGATTCATTGCCAATTAGGGAAGTTTCGATCAATTTATGCCGAAATTGTTAACTGGGTTAAATATTATATGGTCGCCTATTAGCCAATTTATTATCGATTAGTGTAAACTTATTAACTGTAAGTTAAATAGATTTAATATAAGTTTGTTCAAAGATATTGTCTCTTTTTTTAAAAATCGAATCCTATTTTTATACAAAGCAAAATAAATATTAGAATCGGTCATATTTCTGTCCCGAGTGATTACTTCTTTCATGTGTAATTTAAAAATGAAGGAAATGAGAAACGTTTCCAGTATGACAAATAATAAAGGAAATTTTTCCTTTTTGTACGTCTGTGTCAATAAGAAAAAAGAAACGGCAATAAAAAGAGACGTGGAGGAGATGTCGGCGGTAAATGTCAGCGGCAGAAGGAAACCTTCGGTCGTGCGGCCCCCGCTCGGGGTTTGGTCGCCTGAAGGGAAAATCTCGCAAGTTACATATTTTCCAGGCCGACGTTGCCGACGGGTGCACGAGGGGAAAACTCCTGGAATAATAGCCCGGAATTCCCCGCCTACCAGATTAATTAAAGTTTGTTTCCCATTCACCTATTTCACCCACCACTATCACCAAACAATTAAAATTATTTCCCATTTCGTTAATTGTGTTTAGCGATTGGAATTTTGTGAGACATTAAAAATTATAATTGAATCAACGTAGGAAATACAACTGTGCCATTCGTTAAAGGAATAAAAATATATAAGCCCTTTACGTTGTAGAAAATTAACTAATAATTAGAAAAATTAGAAAGGAAAGGAAATTTAAATCCAAAATTTTTAAGGCTTATGATAAAATTTGAATTATATATAGAGGCATAACTTACAGCAAATATGTTTTAATAAAATATATAAGTCCTTACGTTGTAGAAAATTCACTAATAATTAGAAAATATTTTTGTGTTTTTTCTAATATTTTTTAAATTATATTATAGCAACAGGTTGAATATTACGTATTAATTTATTAATATATGCGTTCAACAAAATGTTACAGCTTATGTAAATAGTTGAGTAAATAGAATGCTAAAACATTGCAAAAAGCGGATTGAATTCATGCAACCTTAACCACCAACACAGATACATATAAATTATATTTAATTGTGCTGTTTGTAAATGTTATTTAATTATTTGCAAATTGAATGACGTTGAAATATTATAATTTTATATAATTGGAGCCAACATAATAAATGTTTATTTTATTTAATATACAAATAATTTATATATTGTAATCATAATTGTATTTATTTAGGGCTTAACTTGTTTGAATATTTAGGTCATTTTGGAGGATATTTATTTCATATATCTGAAAGAATCAATAATTTGATTGGATGTCTTCTTATAAGCGGTGAGGATTTATATTGTATTTATAATGAAGGATACGTTGTGTATAATCTTATTAAATATTTAAAAAAATGCGACTTTAAACTTTTTATAAAATACCTAAATACTTTACAATACTTATCTATTTAGCTTCTATTCTAATTCCAAGTTTTGTTTGTAAATTAGCATATCATAAGTCATGAATGATTTTTGGGTGCAAACAAATTTTTAAAAGGAATTACTAGAAAATTCTTGAACCTTTCAAGATAATTGAAATGGACCAGTTTGAGATAAATTTATGGAGTGAAATCCAGAAATAAAATCGTTGAAAAAAAAAATTAAATATATTATTAATATAATCTTCACATAACTCAAGAATATATAAATATTTTGAATTGAATTAATTTAAAAAATTTCTAGAATTGTTCATAAAATTATTTTCTTATTTTTAAATTCTTTTTCTATATTTCAAGAAATTTTAAGCAATTTTTGTATCATTTTCAAAACCATTTCACTTTAGAGAAGGATTTTCTTTTGTTTTCGAAAAATTACTTTATCGTTCAAACTCTAAATGAACATATTTTGAAGGTTTTAAAATTTTGCCACGTTTTCTACATATTTCCAAAATATTCCAGCATCTATTTCCTCACTATGTCAATTTCCCTTCAGAAATTCCTTATTCATTTTTACAGAATTTTCGGCCAATTCTTAGCGGAATTTTCAGCAATTCTTCCAGGTATCTATTAAATTTTTCAATTTTCGAAAATATATCGTTTCTGATTCGCAATAATTTTCTTTTGTTTATGAAACTCCAAATCAAACTTTTAGGATTTAAAAATTCTGCGGAATTTTCTATAGACATTTTTTCTAAAACTATTTTTCTCATTTTCAAAAATATTCTAAGAATTTACACAGATATGAAATTCTTAGAATATTTTTGAAAATGAGAAAAATAGTTTTAGAAAAAATGTCTATAGAAAATTCCGCAGAATTTTTAAATCCTAAAAGTTTGATTTGGAGTTTGTATTTTTTTTCATTTCTGAAAGATAATTTTGTATCTGAGTCGAATGAATTTTCTTTTGCTTTTGAAACTTCAAATCAAATATTTGTCTTAAAAATTTTGCAGTATTTTTTAAATAGATTTCTAAAATGTTTTAGCATTTTCTGTTACATAAACCGGGATATGTAGAAAAGATATTTATTTATTGATTAGATATTTATAACCAAGGCGAACGAAGAACAAATGTTAACGCAACCCAGTGCAAATACAGCGAAACAGTGTAAAAAATGTCACAGTAATGTAATTAAAAGCAGTAAATGTGATCAGTGCAATTGTGATTTTCATACAGCATGCCTGAAAGAGCACCTGAAATCCTGCAATCGTACAAAATCTGTGTCAAACATCGAGGAAGTCCAATTTGAGGTTAGTGGTAGTTACCATAAGTTGGTAGTAACCATAAAACAGCTATCTAAAACGAGTTATCCAAGAGATGGAACGCAAGTGTAGCATCCTTAATGAAAACTGTTTCCTCTTGAAGGACAAAATATGTTACTTAGAAGAAAAGTTAAGTTCGAAACATGTTTCCAGCAGTAGCGCCACTCAGCCAGGGGAAGTGCAATCCAGACAAATAAGAAACGATAAAGAGGAATCCGTCACCCCAAATTCTACCGCCGCAGTTGCAAACTGTATCGACAGAAATCTGCAATTAGTTAAAACGCCAATAAAAGAGAAGCAACAAATGTTTATAGATGTATGCAACCAAACTCACCAAGTGGAAAACACAAACAGCGATGTACAACTAGCTAAAAACACCAACGATGACTCAAACGAATGGAAGGTAGCGCAGTCCAGAAAAAGGCAACCCAGAAAAGGCATCGAAGGAAAGTCTACATCCCAGATGCCCTTTAAAGGTGTTCAAAAACGCGCGCATCTACACATATACAGAGTTCACCCAGATACGACAATTGAGGACATAAGAACACACTTGGAAAAAAATAATGTACAATTAATTTTAGGCGAACAACTAAATTCGCGCCGTCCGGAGAAATACGCTTCATTTAAAGTTACAGTGCCATTTGATTGTCTGCAGAAAAACCAAATCCAATAATGCTACTATCTGAAATATAACGGCAGCCGAATTTAATAATTTTTTCGCTACCATTGCGGGCAATGTAATTACTTCTATTCCAAATTGCAATAAAGATCTTCTCAGCTGTATGCTAAAATTGACTGATCTCAGCAATCAGTATTTTAATTTTCAGAAAGTATCCAATGCAAAAGTACGTGACATCATCCAGAAATTAAAAAATAAACCGAGCAAAGATGTCTACGAATTAAACGTAGGTTTAATAAGAATCGTTATTGACGTACTAATAGCTCCTCTAACGCATTTAATAAATCGTACTATTGAAACCGGCTTCTTCCCAGATGCATTAAAATTAGCTAAATGTATCCCAATACAATATTCTGCCGATATTTTCAAAAATTATTGAATCTATTTTATCTGAGCAAATTTCAAACTTTTTAGAATCCAATCAAATATTAGCAAGCTCGCAATTTGGTTTCAGAAAGGGTAGGTCTACGACAATGGCAGTGGAAACTTTTATAAACTATATCGTTGATGGATTTGAGGATGGTCACATTGTTGCAAGTCATTTTCTTGATCTAAGTATTGCCTTCGATTGTGTCAAGCACTCAATATTGGTAAGAAAATTGTACTTCTACAACTTTAAACCTGAAGCCTGCAAATTATTAACATCTTATTTAACAAACCGAAGCCAAATAGTGGTACACGGAGATAGCAGATCAGAAGAACGAGAAATTGTACATGGTGTGGCTCAAGGGTCTATCTTGGGGCCACTACTATTCTTAATATACATAAACGATCTCCCAAAACAGTTTTGTAATATATCTACTGTACTCTATGCCGATGATACCACAATATCATTAAAAGGCGACACAATTGAAAATGTAACCACTCAATTACAGGTTGCTATGGAGGTAGCGAACAATTGGTTTAACTCAAATAAATTGAAACTAAATGATGACAAGACGGTCAAAAAAGTGCTGTGTTTTCGCTAAAACGTACCCAATCTGTGGAAAAATCAACTACCAGACTCTTAGGCTTTTCAATAAGTACAGATCTAACTTGGGAAGCACATGGTATCCAACTTGAACGCCGATTGTCAAAAGGGGTCTATATTTTAAGAAATCTGTCGAGATCGTTATACACCAAATCATTAAAGAATGCACACTACTATTTTATTCATTAGAATGTCTAAAACACATCAAAAACAACATGCATAATTTTGCTTGCCACAATGCGTTCCATTCTTATGAAACAAGAAACATTAATGATATTCGAGTCAAACAATTCCGCTTATCAAAAGCGAATACGGGTACGAGATACTTTTGTATAAAGTTTTTTAATGCACTACCTAGTCATATTCGGCACCTAAACGAAAAGGAATATATTCGTTGGTGCAAAAATTATTTGTTAAAGCACGCATTTTATTCCTTTAATGAGTTTTTAAAAAGCTTCAGCACTTAAATATTTAAACTGTCGTAAGAGTTACAATTATCATTATGTTATGTATGTTAACCGTAATTTTAATTTGTGTCGTAAACCTATTTTTTATCTATTTATTATATTATTTATTTTTGTCTTTTTCGTCTGTATTATTATTACTATGTATTATACTAAATGTATTAATGTTAATGCTAAAATTGTGATAGTTTTTTTTTAAATATATGAATGTATAACTTTATTAATTTTTACTCTAGAGAAATCTGTTATACTTAACTTTTTATCAAAATGAACAAACTTTTCCTTTATTTTATTTATATAGATTATATGTATAATTTTACTACTTATTTTTATGTATAATATATACCTTGATGTTCTTATAACCAATGTCATTGTCTTTATATGATTATCAATCTTATGACTTGTGTAAGACAATTTATGTTCATAGCACCAATAAAGATTATTATTATTATTATTATTATTATTATTTGAATAAAGAAATTAGTATCTCTTCTATAATTCTACAAATTTTCAGAAATTTCTTTTCCACTTTCAGAGAAATTTCTATTACTTGTCAACGGAATCTTTAAGCAATTATTTTTCCAGATTTCTAGAAAATTTCAGCAACCAGAAACTGTTTTATAAATTACAAAAATATTCCAGAATTTTCACCTTTTTTTTTTAAATACTTTCGTTCAAATTGTAAATCAAAGATTTTGAGGATTTCAAAAGTTTTTTGCGTTTTCTTCACATTTCTAAAATATTCCAGCATTTATTTCCTCACTATATCAATTTCCATTCAAAGTTTCTAGAACTGTTCAAAAACTTATTTTTCATATTTCATAAATTTTCTGCCATTTCTAATTGAAATTTTCAGCAATTCTATCAGATATTTAGAGTTTTCAATTTTTTTTTTCAATTTCTAAAATGTTTTGTCTCTGATTCGCAATAATTTTCTTTTGTTTATGAAACTCCAAATCAAAATTTTAGAACTTAAATTTTCTATAGATTGCTAGAATGTTTTAACATTTTTTCTAAAACTATTTTTCTCATTTTCAAAAATATTTCAGGAATTCCATTTCTGTGTTATTTTTATTTTCATTTCTGAAAGATATTCCAAGAATTTTGTATCTGTAACTTTATTTTTTATACGACCTCAAAGAATATGTGGATTTTCAATTGACACACATGTGATTGGTTTTTCTGTTGAAAATACCTTCATGAGAGAAACTTAATTCGTTCTTCCAAATTATATTAATTTTAAGCAACAACAACTCACAAAAATCAATCCTGTTCTCTGCATCTTGAGAAAATAAAAATAAGAATTTTCTTTTGCGTTTAAAACTTCAAATCAAATTTATGTCTTAAAAATTTTGCAGTATTTTTTAATAGATTTCTAGAATGTTTTAGCATTTTCTGCCTCATAAACCGGGATATATAGAAAAGATATTTATTTATTTATTTAAATAAACAAATAAGTTACTCCTCTATATTTCTAGAAATTTTCAGAAATTTCTTTTCCATTTTTAGAGAAATTTCTATTATTTGTCAAAAGAATCTTTAAGTAATTCTTTTTCCAGATTTCTAAAATATTTCAGCAACCAGAAACTGTTTTATCAATTACAAAAATATTCCAGAAATTTCACCTTTAAAAAAAATACTTTCGTTTAAACTCTAAATCAAAAGTTTTGAGGATTTTAAAAGTTTGCCGCATTTTCTTTATATTTCTAAAATATTAAAGCATCTACTTCCTCTCTATATCAATTTCCCTTCAAAGTTTCTAGAATTGTTCAGATATTTGTTTTTCATATTTCTTAAATTTTCTGCCAATTTTAATTGAAATTTTCAGCAATACCTAACAGTTTTCAATTTTTCTTTTATTTTCAAAATTATTTCGTCTCTCATTTGCAATAATTTTCTTTTGTTTATGAAACTCCAAATAAAACTTTTAGGATTTAAAAATTCTGCAGAATTTTCTATAGATTTTTAGAATGTTTTAACATCGTAAAAGATGTTTTGGTGATAATGTAAAAGTTTTTAAATTTTTTTCATTTTCGAAATTATTTTGTCTCTGATTCGCAATAATTTTCTTTTGTTTATAAAACCTCAAATCAAACGTTTTAAGGATTTAAAAATTCTGCAGAATTTTCTATAGATTTCTAGAATGTTTTAAATTTTTTTCTAAAACTATTTTTCTCATTTTTAAAAATATTCCAGGAACTTCATATTTGTGTTATTTTTCTTTTTCATTTCTGAAAGATATTCCAAGAATTTTGTATCCGAGCCGGAAGAATATTCTTTTGTTTTTAAAACTTAAAATAAAATTTTTGTCTTAAAAATTTTGCAGTTTTTTTAAAATAGATATCTAGAATGTTTTTTGCCTCATAAACCAGAATATAGTGAAAAGCTATTTATTTATTTAAACAAATAATAATCTACTGTATATTTTTAGAAATTTTCAGAAATTTCTTTTCCATTTTTAGATAAATTTCTATTAATTTTTCAACGGAATGTTTAAGCAAATTTTTTCCAGATTTCTAGAATATTTCAGCAACCAGCAACTGTTTTATCAATTTCAAAAATATTCCCGAAATTTCACCTGAGAGAATAATTTTCATTTGTTTTCAAAAAATTACTTTCGTTCAAACTCTAAATCAAAAATTTTGAGGATTTTAAAAGTTTTTTCATATTTCTAAGATATACCAGTATCTATTTCCTGTTTTCCATGTTTTAACATCGTAGAAGATGTTAAAACATTCTAGAAATCTATAGAAAATTCTGCAGCATATTTAAATTTTAAAAGTTTGATTTTCATCATTCCTGATATCTTTGCAATATTTCTAGAATTGTTTGTATGCACCAATAAATTATTATTATTATTATTATTTTCCAATTTTAAAATAGCTTTAACATTTCTTAACGGAATCTTTAAGCAATAGTTTTTACGTATTTTAGAAATTTTACTACCGTGTTAGAAGAATTTGTTTTCATATTTAAAAGTTGAAAATTAATTTTTGTCCAAACTCCAAACTAAATCCTGATGGTTTAGAAATTTTGCACAACTTTTACCATTCGTCAAAGTTGCTAGAACTATTTCCATTTTTTTTTTCAATTTTGGAAAAATTATCAATCATCTAACTATAAATCAACAAAGTTTGAAGATTATAAAATTTTGCTGCCGTTTCTTCATATTTCTAAGATATTCCAGCATTTGTTTCCTCGCTAAATCAATTTCCCTTTAAAATTTCTAGAACTGTTCAGAAAACTCTTTTTCATGCTCTATGAAGTTTCTGCCATTTTTTTTAATTAGAATTTTTAGCAGTTCAGATTTCTACAGTTTTCCAAAATTTTTGTTTCATCATTGAAAATATTTCATATTTGATTTGTTTACGAAACTCCAAATCACACTTTTAAGGTTTAAAAATTCTGAAGAATTTTCTTTAGAATTCTAGAATCTTCTGCCTCATCATTCAGTTCCCTTAACTGGCTTTTAATTTTCATTCAAATTCTTTTAGCAGATAATGTGGAAAAACCTATAGTCGATAGGCAGTGACTTACTAACAAAACTAAATGAGAATAAAATGTACCAACAAATGTAAAAGTAGCTGAAATAAAGATGTTGTATATACATGGTTCAAAATTTTAGAGAAGAAATGACTGCAAATAAGTTAAAGCCAGAAATGCTAGGAATGTATCACCTGTTTTAGAACAAATTCTACAAAAAAACAAGCTTTGCTTATAAACTGTAATAAGAGAAGGAAAATTATTCAAAAACTGAAAGAAATAGTAGAATTTTAAAACTATATAAAAGATATTACTGAAAATTTAAAATCGTTTAAGATAATTGAAATACAACCACCTCATTTTGAAGGTCATTCTTTCGGGACTAATTTCCTAAGACAATTTTAAACTGCTGCATCAGCTAATTTATGGAATGAGGAACAAGAAATTGCAGCACTAAAAATCCAGAAATCTTGAAACGGAAAATTCTAAGGAAAAGCTGAGATAGTCCAGCAATAAAAGATCTAATAAGAAAATTGTTGGAAAATCATTAGAACATGAAAAAAACATTTCTTGAAAAAATAAAGAATAGAAGTTTTTACAAAAAATCTAAAAAGTAATCAACAATTGGTTAAATGTAATTATGACAAATTTACGAAAGCCAAAAAAATTGCTAAGAATACCAGAATTTATAAACAGAAAAGCAATAAAATTAGGCTACAAAATTCTAAACAAAAAAACAGATATTTAAGAAAATATTTGAAGAAGTAAATTATTGATTTTAATGGCCAAAATACCTGGGCTATGTTTCAATGGCAATTAGAGACTATTTCACTGCGAAGGACCATAATCCAAAAATATTTTTGTTTCGCTGCAAGCCGGCAAACAGTTGTATGGTCGCTTCGGTTTTCGCATGTTTCTCTTTATTTTTGAGTGCAATGGCTGCAAATTGCGGAAGGACTTTCATAATGGTTAAAACGAGAGGGTTTCCAAAGGAGACTCAGTGAAGAAATTAAGAGATTAAATAAAAAAGGTTTCAAACTTTTAGGAATGAAGTTCATGCGGCAAGTGAAGAACTTTTTAAAAGAATGATCTGTCTGACAAATCTTTCTTGTCAGGTCTAATTAAATACACGTAATAACAGCGTAACAGTGATGCCAATGGTTTGGGAAGGTCTTAAGTCTGTAAAAACTAGACGTGTTTTATTAGGTGCCACAAACCCAGCTGACAGTGCTTCTAGTACCATTCTTGGTATACACATCCTTAGACTTGCTTCAGAGGCCAAAAAAAAAAAAAATAAGCTACCATAGTAATTCTTGATCGACGTAGAGAAATGATACCAGAAATATATATTTTTTGAGGTTGGTGTTGGTCTACAATGATATAGGAACCCAATTGGAAAACAACTAAGGTAACTCACCAACGGAATTAATTCTTAAATGGATTTAGATATAATCACCTTTCTTTTTGTTCAATAGAATTACAAATGGCTAAACAAGAGCCGTTTTCGCAGGGTAATTAAAACTCAATCGTCGCAAAACGTATTCAAAGCGACACGTGTGCACCAGAGTTGAAAGCGCGTGATGTAAAACAAGTCAACCAGCATCGCATTATCCACAATTAATTAATTCGCGTTGAATTGCGGCCCATCCTACCGAAACGATTCCATATGCCATTTGATTTAAAAAATAAAACGCACTTCGTAAAATTCTATATTGACAATCTCAAGTTGCAATCGGCCTTTGTTAGACGCATAAAAGGATTGCTCGTCATTTCCGTGCGGGTAAATATGGAGCAGTTCCGGGTAGTGAAGTGAAGAGGGTAAATAAATGAGACGTATTTGTCTGCATATGAAAAATGTAAATAATGCAACGAATGGTTTTAAAGGCTGACTTTTTTAACAGCATAGAAATGCTCATACAATATTGTCGATGTGTTTACTAAAGCTCTATTGTGCGGATAATATTTACATAATGAGTCTAAACGTAAATACGTCTAGATTGTTAAATGTATACTACTTGAATTTCAAATAGAGATAAAAAGAGTCCTATTATTACTCACCATCATTTGCATGATGAAGAAAAATAGTATAATACGGCTAATTCAATAACATCGCAAATATGGCACAAATTACGTTCATGCACATTCCCAAACGTGTCAACAAAATGTTTTAATTAAACGTGACCTCTTCCAATTACATAATTTACTCCAATTAGCGGCAGGTGATTAATTATTGGCACATTGACAAGGGCCGGTATTAATTGCGAATTTTCACCTTGTGCCAGATTTTTCTCTTTCGGCGTATCGAATCGGTGATAATCCGGCGGAAATTAAATTCCGCGTTGGCGGGCGTGCGCCAAACAGTGCAAGAAATCGAAGTGTATCCAGCGTAGAGAAGGGAATATTAATATTCTGGCGCCATATGTTGTTCGTTCATGATAAAATATTAGAGAAAATTAGAAAAAAAAAATCAAACATGAAACATTTCATAAATCTGCATCATTTTTACAACGTAGAGGATTTTATTATTAAACTTTTGAGATCTTACTAATTGTGACTGAATTAATTAATAATAAATAATTTTGAGGACATCTCTTGAAACCTCCTTTTATTTATTTATTATTATTACATCCTTGCACTTACAAAATATCAAGGTATACTTTGGTAGGGAAAGAATAGCGAATATTGAAGGACAAAACTTTTCAACTTTTTGGATATTGCATTACCATGTGAGGACCATGACAAATCAGTGGTCGTTTGTAATTCGCTGCCAGCTTGTCTTAAAGAAAACTTTCTAACTGCTGTTTTGCTGTCATTTAACTTAAGCCGCTTTGAAACAAACCAGTTATATACATTCTCATGTGCATACCTATGTAAACTTGTTACTGAATCAAAATCTTTTGACTACTTAGTAGTCAACGTAGTATCATCGGCGAATAATAAAATATTCGCATCTTGTACTGCGCTTGGTAGGTGATTTACGTATGATAAAAATAACAGTGGCATAAAATGGATCCTTGTGGTACAACATTTACAATCGGTAGCTCAGATGATATGACACCAGATGACATAACACACTCTCTTCACCAGTTAAGTATGATAAAATCAATTTACAACTAGTCGAATGCAGATTATAGCTGTGTAATTTTCTTAAGAGAATTGAGTTGGATCGAAGGCTTTAGATGCATTGCTACACCTTTTCAGAGTTGATTGCAAGTTGCCATTTGTTGGCCCACTTCTCGTTCGAGGATCTAAAAACGAATATTTTAAATGTTTTTTTTTTTTTCTTCAAAAGAATCAATTGTCATTGCGGCAATTTTACAAATAGCTTCAGTTGTTGAACGTCCTTTTCGAAAACCATATTCTTTTTGGCAAAAAACATTGTAATTTTCGAAATGGTATATGAGTTGCATTCGTAATATTTTTTCAAAAATTTCTGCTATCACAGGTAAAAGGGAAATAGGTCTTTAATTATTGACAAGTGAATATTGCCCATTCTTGTGAATAGCTACCACTAATGCTTTTTTTTGTGAATCAGGAATATTTTGATCCTTAATTAATTTATTAATTAAAATAGTGAGTGGAAATATTATTGTTGTAAGCACAGATTTTAAGACGTAACGAATTCCATAAATATTTCTACGTAGGCTTCAAACTATTTATGGCCTTGACCACTACACTGGTTGAAACTTCCGAAAAATTAAAATAAGTCCTTCATGCTTTGGAATGGCGACACATTAAAATTATTGGATAAATCCGATGTTCAGACAAAAGGCTAATAATATTAGTAGTAACATTGCAGAAAAACTGATTAAATTTTATTAGTGGTACAATCATTCAAAAATTTTACCTTTGGAATTTATTTATATAATTTATTAGAAAAATTTGTATGAATAAATCTCTAAAAATTGCAATTTTGTATTTATTTATATTTTACAACTTTTAATTAAAAACTATCAAAATCAAAATATAAAACAAAATCAAAATTTAAGTTCAAATAAAAATGACTTTCTATAGCTAATCTAATCTAATTTAGATTTAAAGTCTGCCCACCCATTAAGCATCAAATTTTTACTAATTTAATCACTCGAAAAATTGACCTTTTGAATTTTCTTTTTTTACAAAAGGGTTTGTAATTAATTTTACTCCAAACCGCGAGATGATCAGTAATTGAAATTTATATGCGTATATAGGGTGGGTGGGTGTCCTCTATCCCACCCTCCAACCAGTAAAACATCATCAAAAATGATTTGAAAAATTTGTATGAAGAAATCTCTAAGAAGTGCAATTATTTTCTGTTTGTTTACATTTTATAATTTCTAACTAAAACCCTAGATTATGTTTTACTGATTGGAGGGTGATATAGAGGACACCCACCCACCCTACAAATACATGATAATATAATTGCTAATCGTTGATGATTTTGCTGCTAAAAACCATAAAATTCTTTAATAATAATAATAATAATAATACTTTATTAGTGCCAGACACATATATGTTTACACAAGTCAAAAAAAGTATAGTTATGCAAATATAATATGTAGTCAAATACAACAAAAGTATAAATACAATAATACAATAGATACATCGATTATAAAATCATGTCTGTTTAAAATATACTTAAATATACATTTACAATAACGAACACTTACAGTACAAGTTAGAATTATTGGTTGTAAAGAGACACGTTAAAATCAATTAAATATACAAGAAAATTAAATTAATTCATCATTTCAGCAAAGTTATTAGTTAAACAGTCATTGATAGTATGGAAAGCTTTCTTTAGTAGGTATGATTTAAATTTAATTTTAAATTGCTTCAACGGCAGTGATTTTATGTTTTCATGTAAGCTATTAAAGAATTTAGGTCCATGAAAATTGCTACTATTAAGAGACTTAGTAAGTCGTAATTGTCGCAGGCGAATATTATCACCAAAACGCGTATCGTATGAATCTATATTACAGTGCAATATATAGTTGGAAATGTTTTTCCGTACATCCACAACAGTCTCTAAGAAGTAAACACAAGGAAGAGTAACACTCTTAACTAAGTAAACACTTCCTTGCAGACCGCGCTACAATTTATGCCTGAAATTACCCCAACATCTTTGAGATCCAAGCAAACGACTCATTATAGGAGAATGGCCCCATGCTAAAATACAATAGACTAAGCTACTGCGAAACAATGCAAAGTAGACCTTTTTAAGAGAATCTATATCCAACATATTTGTAAGACTCCTAAATAAGTAAGTGATTTTCGATTTCGATTTTCGAGTTACTATTGAGGAAGACGCCTAAAAATTTGATTTTGTTAATATTTATATCCTTAATGCACTTAAAAGTGAATAGCACCTCCACTGTCTTATTTGCATTAAGGGTTAGCTTGTTACTTACAAACCACTGGGTAAGTAGTTCGCGATCAAATTTATTTAGTGTATTTGACTCTTCAATATCAGAGTATCTTGAAAAAAGGGTTGTACCATCCGCGATAATGACAATCGTAGATTTCTGGGGCTGTACTGACAGATAATTTATGTATATAAGAAACAAAAAGTGTCTAAGAATAGACCCTTGTGGAACCCCATGGCTAATCGCCAGCCTCTCAGATATTACCGAATTCATCGAAAGTAGTTGTCTGTGATTTAAATATGATTTTAAAATCTAAGAGGATGGGAATCATAATAGTACAACTTGTGCAGGAGAACATCATGCTGGACGCAGTCAAAGGCCTTACTCAGGCCTAAAAAGGCTGCAGTTGTTTAATTGTCATTTTCAAGTTCATTTAGGATGTTCTCTACTAATTTCATGACTGCGCCACAAGTAGATATTCCCTTGCGAAATCCGTATTGGCCTCTAGGTATTCCAAAATCTGATCGAATAGTGCCTTTTCTAAAACTTTAGATAAAACAGGTAAAAGTGAAATTGGGCGATAATTGTCTTTATTCATTTTATTTCCTTTCTTGAAAACAGGAACAACACGAGCACACTTAAGAATATCAGGAAATACTCCCTTTCGTATGCAATTGTTAATTAAAATAGTTAATGGTATTACTTAATGTTGACAATACTTTTGAGTAATCCTGTGGTCATTTGGAATACATCTTTACTTTCTGACATTTTATTCATTATTTCTCTTAGCTGATTAAAGCTAACTTCTTTAAAGCAATATCTACAAAATGCTCATTAAAATCACTTGGGTCAATATCGCAAACTGTTGGACGTATAACGTTTGTTTTTAATAAGACTCCATAATTTGTGCTGCTGATTTTTTGAGTTTTCTATTAAATTTTTATATTTTGCTTTTTTGGCAGTTATAAGCGCAATTTTATAGTCTCTATTATAACTTTTGTAGTGTGAGTGAAACTTGGGGTTTTTATCACGTAAAAATGATAGTTTTACGCATACGCCGTAACTCTGCATTGAGCCACACAACCCTATTCTGTATTGGATTTTGTTGTTTTTGCAGGGGGAATGAAAATTCATTTTGCTGTTTAATTGTTGCCATAAATGAATTAAATTTTGAGTTGATATCAATATTATTATCATTTACATAACTAAAGTCCGTAGATTTAATTAAATCATGGAGTACTATTTTTCCCTTGTCAGTAATTGGCCTATGAATAACCAGTACACCAAATATGATCCGATAAGTCTGCATTAGCTGCACTTACAGATATTTTCTCATTGTGGATATTCGAAAAAACATTATCCAAACAATTGTTGCATCTAGTAGCTAAATTTACTTTCCATATAAGGCCGTAAGTGGATATTAATTCACATAATTGAGTAGCCTTAATATCAGGTGAGTTAAACCACACATTGAAATCGCCACCTACAATTATATTTTTAGTAAGATCAAGTTTATCCAATAACTCATTTATGATTGTTAAAAATTCATTGAAATCGCCGGTTGGAGAGCGATATATAGTTACAATCACAAGACTATTAGCAGGTAGATATAATACAGGTATTTCGCAAAATTTATTTAGATTATCCAAAGTTTTGAATGTAAATTTATTATTATTTAAGATCTGCATTACTCCACCATGTAAGAATCTTGTACGTGAATAGTTTGAAGCGACAGTTAATCCAGGAATAGATAAAGACGTAGCTTCATTTTCCGTAAGGTAATGCTCTGAGATATATGCCATAGCTATATTATTATTTTCAAGTAAATATGCTTCAACACAGCTTAATAAAATATTTGTTATTCAAAAGCGTACCCTTAGAGCGATGTTAGGGCTCAAAACAACAGATTCATGCAGAACATTATTTTCAAGGAATGGTATACTTACAGTAACTGCAGTATATATACTCGAAAGTTTGCTATTCATTTGGAAACAACAGCATTTATTTTCGAAAAACAAAATGCCACATGAGCACGATACTCGACATAAACAAAATTTCGTATACCCTATACATAAGTATTCTTTTACTGAAAAGAGTCCCGAATACAGGTGTATGAAATTTTATAATTGTTTGCCGTCTAACCTTAAAATGGAGAACAGGTTTGAAAGTTTCAAAAAAAAATATATATAATATCATGATATTAATGGAACCATACAATTTGGAAGAATTCTTCAATTATAAGTATATTTAAATTATTGCAATATTTACTTGTTTTCTTGACGCAAATTCCTATACTAAATATTGTTTTTTTTTCTCTATGTATATTTTTAAAGGAATAAAGACTGCTTATTATTATTAAAAAAAAAAAAAAATTCGTTTATTTTATTATTTGGATGTTTAAAAACATGATTGATATTAAATTAGGTTCTGATACCAAAGAGGCTTGCCCGTTTAAAAATATAACGGGACAATATAACTCCCGAAGGCCAATGAGATGAATTTGTCAGTTTATCATGATGCACGAAATCCGCACTAATTTTAAAACCTGAGTGAGATTCACCCAATTTAATTTATTCGCACGAGAAAGAAGCACCGACCAAGATTGTGGCGATATGATCCTTCATTTCATCTTGTGTGGTGTCTTGTTTAACCCTCTTAACCAAGTACCAGTTTTTTTTCAATACTACGTAGATTTTAGATTGAGATGCTTTACCGGTTCCAATTATTATATGTTTATGGCTCCTTTTTTTCAGTGTTTTATTATTAGCAATTCCGTTATTTATTACACATGCTGCGTCAGTATTAATTTGTTTAGCAGAATTGCCATTGTCAGTATTTTGTGTGTATTTGTAACAGTTTTGGGCTGCGTGTGAATATATTTGCATACATTTGGCACTGGTGATTTAGAATTTAGATTTAATTTGTCGGTAATGCAGAAACATCTTTGTTGGAATACGTCTCATTGTTGCAGATTATTGATTTGTCACTAAATTTTGTTAAGTGTTGACTTTGATTGCCGTGGGCAGATGCCGCTGTTTGACTTAACTTGCTGTTCCAGTGACTTTAGTTTATCCCGCAATAAACTACAATTTTCTATGAGAAGAACATTTTTGCTTTCCATTTCACTAAATAAACGCTATATGAATCAGTTCATAAAGCGTTTATTTAGTGAAATGGAAAGCAAAAATGTTCTTCTCATAGAAAATTGTAGTTTTTAATTAGGTTTGATGGAATCACTAACCTCAAAAAAGTCCCGATCCTCATCACTTGCATTGGAATTGCAATTATGGTTTTTTAAACATTTTGGATGACATGATCTACTACACTTGTGACATATGCTGCCTCGTCCTACAGGTACCTGCGCACGGTAAACTATCTCCAGCCATTAATATTTATTTAAGTTTCCAGTGTACACACTCCACAACTTCAAACAACAGTTATTATGTAATATAAAATAAAACATAATCAAAACTTAATTTGAAATATACATTACTTTCCATAGCTAATCTTATCTAATTTAAATTTTAAATCTGCCCAGCCACCATGCATCAAATTTGTACTTATTTACTCACTCAAAATTTTACATTTTGAATTTTCTTTTCATACAAAAGGTTTGTAATTAATTTTACTCCAAACCGCGAAACGATCAGTAATTGAAATTTATATCTATATGTAGGGCGGGTGGGTGGCCTATTATCCACTCTCCAACCAGTAAAACATTATCAAAAATGATATGAATTTTTTATGAAGAAATCTCTAAAAAGTACAATTATTTTCTGTTTGTTTACAATTTATAACATCTAATTAAAACCCTCGCTTATGTTTTACTGATTCGAGGGTGGGATAGAGGACACCCACCCACCCTACATATACATGATAACGTTAATTGCTAATTGTTGATGAGTTTGCTGCTAAAAACAATCAAACCCTTGATAGATGATGTTATATGGGTGGCACCAGCGCCTATTCCACCGCGACCTTTACAGATCTATTGTGGATAATCAAACCCTTTATGAAATAAGAAATAAAACAAAATCAAAATTTAAGTTTAAATATAAATGACCTTCTATAGCTTTATTTATTTAATCATTTGCCCTTTTACCTTTCGGTGTAGGACGTTACATACATTTACATTTCCATTTATTATCATTGTTTCCATTAATTTAGTTTGTGTAGTAATATTTATCTCCTTTGTTAATTTCTTTAGTTCTTCCCAGGTATTATCTTTTTTGTGCCTTTTCCTTTATTGCGCTGCTCCAATCATTTCTTGGTCTTCCTCTGTAATTTTTTCCTGTTGCTCCTGCTTCATATATTTACTTGGTGTTTCTTTCATAGTACATTCTGCAGATGTGACCGTATCATCTCATCCGTCCCTCCGTTATTTTTTTATTTATTGGGTTTATCTGTAGGTTCTGTCTGTATATCTCGCCCCATATCCTGTCTCTTCTGGTTTTATTTTCTATTGTTCTGAGGAACCTCATTTCCATCGCGATTATTGTTCTTTTTTAATTTTTTGTCATAGTCCATGATTCGCTGCTGAATATCAAGGTCTTATAATTTTAAACAAAAACGTCTACTTTGTTGATATCACACTTTGTTTTTTAAGTGACTCCAGTTTTGATCATTAACTGATCATTTTAAAACTTAGAGTAAATTAATCTACGACAAATCATTTATTTATACAGAATGAAATAAGGAGGAAAATACTAGGTCTACCTGGTCATTAATTACTGGGATTTCAGGATTACTCTTCGCTTTATGAATTTCTAGGGATTCGAGTTAATCCATTTTGAACTCTTGTTCGGCAAAATAAATTATCTTGAGTACGTCTTCATCGAAAGAATGTCGGTATTCTATTAGGTGAATTTGTATGTTTTAATCTGAAGGATCTAAGATGTTATTTTAATCTAATGTTGAAGTTACGATCAGTTTGACTTACGTAAATTCCTTTACCAGTTTTACACGTTAGCTTGTAACTACCTGATATATCTAATATATCTATGGGGGGTTTAGAATAACAATTGAATTACAATTTTTATCAGTTAATTAAAATGCTACATTAATATCATGTTTTTTCAAAATATTTCGAATTCTTAGACTGACTTTAATTTACTTTAAGTTTGAAAATGATCAGTTAATGATCGAAACTCGAGTCACTTAAAAAATAAAGTGTGCTCAAACGTTTTTGTTTAATTTTCCAAGATATATCACGAAGTTAACGCCTCAACCATTAATCAATATTTCTTAATTAATTCTGTTTTCGTGCCATTCATAAATTCGTTTCTGTTGAAGAACATATTTTTCAGCATAATAGTATTGCTGTTTTGCCAATTTATCCCCTATTTCTTTATCGATTTTCCCGTTGTTCTTAATTATTGTTCCTAGGTATCTGCAGTGTTCAACTTGTTCTATCTTCTTTCCTTGTATTTTTATTTTGTGCTTTTTCTCCTCCTGTGCTATTATCATGCTCTTCGTTTTGTCAAGGTTTATTTTTATGTTGATTTTCAATAATTCATTATATAATATTTTCATATTGCAGGTTTCTGTTTCTGCAATTATTGCCATGTCATCTGCAAATAGTATCTCTGTTAGTTGTAACATTGTCCATTTTACAATATCCAATTTTTAATGTTTTCATCATTTTCTTGCTTCTTTTATCGCCTTGTCCAGTACTATTTTAAATAGCAGAGGACTCAGCACGTATCCTTATTTGGCCCCTTTCTTTCTTTCGATTTTGATTCTTCATTGTTCATTCTTACAATATTTTTATTCTCTAAATATATGTTTTTTTTAACAGGTTTATCATTGTCTTTTCCATTCTTTTGTCTTCTAGTTCCTTCTATATGTTTTCTCTTTTTATCCTGTCAAATACCTTTTCTAAATCTACGAAGCATATGTGTATTTCTTTGTTCTTTTTTATTAGTTCCTCGCCTATTTGTCTTATTATAATTATCTTATTCTGAGTACTTCTCCATCTTCGTAATTTACCTTTATTATCCTCTATATTTTCCTTTAATTGGTCCGTCATCTATGTAAGTATCTTGCTTGGTAGGCTTGTTAGTGTGATTCCTCTGTAATTTCTGTAATCTCGTTAATCTTCTTTCTTGTATATTGGAAGTATTATTCCCATTATTTCTGCTGTTATTTCGTCTACACCTTTCCGTTATTTCATTTTTTAATTGCTTTCCTTACTTCTTCCTCTTTTATCTTCCATATTGTTGCTATATTTGTCTCGTCTTGTGTATCTTCCTCTGCTCCATGTATCTCATTCTCTTCTGTTTCTTGTTGGGCCAGATCTTCGAAGTATTGTCACCATCTTTCGGTAGTTTTCTCTTCATTTGTGATTATGTTTCCGTACTTGTCTTTAATGTTCATTGATTCCCAATTTGCCAGTTCTACTATTGTAATCATTAGTTTCCTTGTTTATCGTATTTAACCCGAAAAATTGGTCCCTACTTTAATAGCTATTAAGTTAAGTTTAGAACTAAAATGTCTCCAAATTTTTCTCAATTTTTGTCTTACGAATGATTACGAATTGTTATGGTAATTCCTTTACGAGTCCTTTTAGTTTAGGTGGCCCGAAATAATAGTCAATGTTAAATACAAAGTTTTATACAAAGTTAAAAAAAGTGTTTTTATTTATATTCGACATGTATAACGAAGCGGAAATCTCAAGAATTAACAACTGCAATTTGAATTTTTTTAAATATCACAGTAGAGCGATATTTTTTTTCCAGGACACACTGCAGATAAATAATATTTATGTCGCCAGTGGAAACTACTTTATGCGGAAATAACTGTCGCAGTATTTCAACATAAAAATTCCATTTCAAACATACTTCTAAATGTGAATTTACGATATTCGCGACCTAGAAAATTTATTAAAAAATTTAAATTATATATTCCGATACCTATATTATTATTCTACTTTGTTACACAGAAGAAAAATGCATTACAGGGCTCTCCGAGGAGAAGAATTGTGAATTATTTATAAGACAAATTAATACATATTTAATAACTATATGTTCTTTTTATTCGTGTTTCAGAAAGACATGGATAACGCGACAAGGGTCGAAGAGGACCCACCGTGCCAGTGGCAGTGCGAGCTGACCAACGAAGCCGGCTATGTCGTTTATTCGGCCCTCGGCTCCTTCTACATACCCATGTTCGTCATGTTGTTTTTCTACTGGCGAATATACAAGGCGGCCGTGCGGACGACGAGGGCCATTAACCAGGGTTTCAGGACCACGAAAGGTAAAATAAATATTAAAATGCCATTAGCGGCTGCGGTGCGCTGATGAGGAAAGTTTTGTTGCCTTTAATCGATAAGACACCGACTCAACAGGTCCGGCTTTGACCCCGGACCATAAACCTTCAGGTGCTAATTCGATTACAGAATTTATTACACAGTGAATATTTCATAAATATTGGTGGATGCGCCGGGAACATATCTACTATTGAATGAAATTTTGAAGGTGTATTTAATTTTAATATATTACTAATTAGTAATCTATTTTTGCTAAATAAATAATGTCCTAGACGAAATTAGTTATATATATTTACATAATAATTAAATGGAATACGTTAATTAATAATTTATTTTAATGTTTACAATGTTAACGAGGATATATTTGAATTGTAAGGTAAACAACACTTTAAACTCTGTTAATTAATTACTTTTTCTGATAAATGTATTAAATGTTTCATTATTAAAACTTATAATAATAATAATAATAATAATTCTTTATTGGTGTTATAACAAAGTTTACACAGGTCACAGGTAGATTAGTGTAGATAAGTACAAAGATAATATACAAATAAACACAAGATACATATATAAAAAATAATTAGATCAGTATGTGTTAAATAAATTAATAATTTAGTTATAGAAATCCTTTTGTAAAACAAATAGATTTATTTATGTAAAGAAATTTTTATAATTAACTGTATTTAGATGGCTTTGTATAATACATTTTCTGTATTACAAAGGATATAGCTAAGAGGGCTTGTGTTAATAAGCCGTAAATATAATAAAGCAAAAAACCTTAATTGATAAGAAAAGTATTAATTAAAATTTTACTCTCTTGCATGAATTAAATAATAAAAAATATGATATATAATTAATTTAAAAAAATATATATCTAAATAAATATGTTAGGCCATTTATTTAGACAGAGAGATAAACAACTTTGTTCGAAAATAGTGTTACATCTGATAATAATACAATTACTATGCTTCTTCTCTTCTTGTTTTTCCATAGACTGGTGGTTTTTAAGCCCGGCCATTTATTTATTTTTATTTATTTCTTTGTTTAAAGTCTCTGCTAACAAAAAATCTAATAATACATACAAAAATTATAATTATTCATTAGAAGATTAATTGCTATACCGATTAGATCTGAGTATTGTTAAAGTGGTGCAAAAAATGTTAAACTATCATAATTTAAACGTTTCACGATTATATGATTAATAATAGTTGTCTTTAAGTTTTACTTTAAGTTGCGAAGTAGTATAACATTTGTGGTGTGTAATAAAACTTTAGGCCGAACATGTCGATAGGCGTTCAACTATCGAGATAAAGTTATGGTGTTAAAGAAAACAATAAGCGGAAGGAAACGAGTATTATATTTTATAAATTTGAAACAATTGAAGCTATACGAATCAATAGATAACTTCTATAATATTTTATCTCGTATTATATACCATTGTGCTGAAATATAGGTATACAAATACACCGCCTTATGTAAAGGCTTGTATTGAATAACATAACAATACAGTGTATTATTGTGTAAATATGTGTTCCCGGCGCCTCCACCAAAACAACGTACCGATTAAATTCCCCATTTTCCCGTTTGATTTACGTGCCCTTTATGCGGCACTTTCTCGAAACATCATTTTATTATCGGACCGCACACGTGGGACTAATGTAATTGCCGCCAGTTACACGCCGAGTTCGGGAAACACGTACGCCCGCCGGCTGCCCAATTTTTCTTCGGCCGCCCACGTCGTGTACTCGCTTAATTTTGAATTTTACGACCGTAAACGGCGTTTCGGTTCCACTACACCAGCGGCACTAACAAACGGAGATAAGTCCTAGTTTTATCTTTATTGTACGTTGTTATAGTTTAATTGTGTGTCGTGTGTTTGTGGAAACTTTGTGTCGATCGTGTATGGTGGTAATAGTGTGTTGTGTTAGCGCTCGAATCAAAACCTGTGTTTAATCAATACTATCGACGTAAGTTGTACACATAATAATGTAATGGTTATCATTGGATTTTTTTTAAATTACTTGGTATATAATTTTCATGCAACTCTTATAGATTATTAGCAATAGGTAAAAAAATAAACCGAAAACATTTAATGAATCTACAACAGTGAGTCTTACTATGACCACAAAACAAATTAATTTGAAACAACTACTTCTCTAGCTAATACCTAGACAAGCATTTAATAAAACAAAATGAATTTGTGTGTTATAACTATCAAAGCAACACTAATTTGAATTAAATTATTTCTGTTGAATAAACTAATAAATGATAGATATTTTAGATGTTTAAAAATGACTATAATATGAAAAATTATGAACCAAATTGAATTTAAATTGACTTCATTAAATTAATTTAATTTAATTTCCAACCTCACAAATCTAAAACGACAAAAACTATAGTAAATAAAATAGACCGCGTAAAGTTCGAGTCGATACTTAGTAAGGAAAAGTGGACAACAGTGTATAGTGAAATAAATATAGATATTGCAACCAACAATTTCATTAAATTAATCACGGAAGCTACTACAAATTCTACCACAACAATCAAAAGAAAACAATATACTAAGAGGCAGAAGTGGATCACAAATGGACTAATTACATCTATAAATAGGAGGAATAAATTATATCAATGCGTGAAAACAAGTAAGAATCCTCAGTTAAGGATTCGATTAATAGACTTATATTAAAAGCAAAAAAATGTTTTATTCAAAACAAGTTGAAAAAAACTTGAATTCCACCACCAATCTTTGGAATACAGTAAAGAAGTTAATAAATAAATCAAAACCTAGCACAAAAATAAATACAATACAGAACGTCCTAGAAAATAAACTTATAACGAACCAAAAACAAATAGCTGAATATTTTAATCAGCACTACATTAAAATTGGAAATAGAATGGCTAGAGAAATAAGAACAATAGATGAACAAAGTTACAGAATACAAAATGAGTAAAGCAACTTATAGAGGAGCTGAAACCAAACAAAACACCGGAATATGATAATTTAAAAGCAGAAGACTTACAACAAGTTAAGCAGTACATCTCAACCCCCTTAACACATATTATTAATTCTTGTTTTAGCTTAACAAATACGAATGATGCTTTATAAATTTAAACAGCTTGTAGACATACTATCTAACAACATATGATAATACTATATCATGTTCTTGTCCTATCGCAAATTGCGTATGGAATTATTGGCTGGGGTGGTCTTAACAAAACAACTCTATACTATCTATCTATCTATCTATCTAATTATTCACAAAAAAAATTATTAAAATAACACATAAAATGAACATGAGCTACCCTACAAAATCCCTATACAAAGAGACTGGACTGCTCAATATAAGACAAATTTATGCCAAGGCCATATTAACAACGTATTTTCAAGAAATGAATACAAATAGGAGTACTAAATCTATTGGCACAAAAGCTCATACCTACATAGCACCTAGACTATATAATATGTTTCCACCTGAAAATCGCGACCACAGAAACAAATACCAAGTTTTAAAAAATAAAAATCATTCGTTAAAACTCACTGGTCAGATATACAAAGTTTATTTATTATTAAAGTAACTAGAAAACCCTAAAGGGACAAACATTCTGTGTTGTATGTATCTTGTTTAAATATTCTTTCCAGGTTCTCATGTTATTTAAGACACTACATAAAAATTACATCCAAGGATAATTCTATCCTTCCGTGATCACTATAACTTTATTGAAATTGTATATCAATTGTATGTAAATTTACCGTATATGTATATCTGTTTTTTAGAGAAAAACGAATGCTTTTACACTTCTTGGGGTTAAAAAAAAGTTGGTTATAAGTTCACCAATTATTAATTGCATTAAGGTCATCTTGAAGTAATTTAAAATCTTCCAGACTTGCAATTTCTCTGTAAAATTTTAGGTCATCTGCGAATAACAAAAATGATGAGTTCTTTATGACTTGAGATATATCGTTAATGAAAAGTAAAAATAGGAACGGACCACAATGCGAACATTGAGGCACACCAGAGAGAGCTTAAATAGGATTGGATAAATAATTTCTTATTTTCACACACTGCTTGCGACCTACTAAAAAGCTTTTGATCTACTCAACTACTTGCAGATAATTTAGCAATCAAAATATCATAGTCGACTCTATCAAATGCTTTGGTAAAGTCAGTATAAATTGTATCCATTGAATGTTTAGCTTCCAAGGCATGAATCAAAGACATCTTGAAAGAAAGAAGGTTTGTAGTTGTAGATCTTCCTGTACGGAAACCATGCTGCTCGTCAATAAGTGTATTCTTACATATCCAATTTAATTTGACTGTAATAAGATGATCGAATAATTTACGAATAACTGACTGTATTAACACACTGCGGTAATTTGTAACATCTCCATTTTCGCCATTTTTATGTTTTGGAGTTATAAAAAACTTCTTCCAAAAGTTGGAAACCTATTCTGCTTCACTGATGATTGAAATAGAATAAAAATTGGAATAGATTGGGAATAGATACAATGTTTCAGCAAGCTTGCAGGTTTACCATCAGGACCTATGCTATTACTAGATTTTAAATTATATATCTCGCTCTAAAAGAATGAAAAGGGTATATGATTAACTTCAGCTGTAGTAGTAAATGTTGGAATCTGTATTATGTTTCATATAATATGAGCATAAAGAAGCCAGCAATAGCTAAAATATTGTCTAAATAGACAAAAAATTCTACTAGTGAGGATGCCTTCATCTAGTCTTATGGGTCTGAGTGGAAGAACAACATGTGAACTCCGCCCGCATGTCTTCTATTCCAAATTGCTTAGTGTTTATATTATAAATTTATATAAATTATTAGAACATTTCTTTAAGTAGGCATGTAAAGGAGAATAAATAAATAAATATAAACAGGAGAGAAGTAATCAGCAAAAAGATTTACGCATTGAGATCCGTTGCTGCTAGTAACACTAATATAATGCATATTAAAAAAATCGGGAACTGAACTAGAGACTTTAAAAAATTCCAAAAGCTTTTTGGGTTGTGTGTTATATTATTATTTATATACTCGATATATTGGTTGTATAAATTATTTCTCAAATCACTAACCTGTGCGCGCATAGATTTAATATATTCCTAATTTACTGAATTTTGGCATTGCTTATAAATTTTATGTGCATACTTCTTTTGCTTCATAAGGTTTATAAGATCTTTATTAAACCAAACTGGGTATGTGGAAGGTGTTATGCGCTTAATGGGCACAAACATCTCTAAACCATTGTACATTGTACATAGTGTTCTACCATATTTTCGATAGCACCTACATCTAAAATTTTCAACTAATTTACAGATAGAAAATAGTCATTCATTGCGGCATAATTGGCCTGCGCAAAATTATAAACAAATTCGTCATATTGTAGCGGTTTATTAAGTGATTTTAATAGCATTGAAATTAAGAACGGTCTATGATGATGTGTTTTCTTTTCTTGTTACGATTCGTTAACTTGTTGTTCATAGCGCCAGATCGCGGCGGGTGTGTGGCCTCTATCCCACTCAAGATCATCAAAAATTATTTGAAAATATTTTATGAAGAAATCTCTAAAAAATGCAATTATATTGTCTTTGCTTACATTTTATAACTTTAAACTAAATACCTCGCTTATGTTTTGCTGATTGGGGGGTGGGATAGAGGCCACCCACCCACTATACATATACATTATAACTTTAATTGATAACCGTTGATGATTTTGTTGCTAAAAGCAATCAAACCCTATATTCCACCCTTCAACCCATTAATCATACCCAACTGTTTTACTAAATAAACATTTAATTGCAAGTAGATTATGTATTGGATTTAAGGCGTAAACTTCTTTTTTCTAAAATTTTCTTTAAATAAAATTGTCGCCTTTAATTTAATTCTGTAAGGTGGGATAGTGGCCACCCACCCACCCTACATATACACTGAAACTTAATTTATGATAGTGGGTATAAAATCTTAACAAAATCCACTTAATTTCTGTTTTCGTTTTAGGGAACTGAAACAGTGACAGGGGTGAATGTATCAAGACATATGTAGGGTGGGTGGGTGGCCTCTATCACATCCTCCAACCCATAAATCATGCTTAAGTGTTTTATTGAATAAATATTTCATTGCAAGTAATTTCTGTCTTAGATTTAACGCGTAAACTTTTCTTTTCTAAAATTTTCATTAAATAAAATTGTCGCCTGTTATCTAATTCTGGAGGGTATGATAGAGGCCACCCATCCACCCTATATATTAATTGAAACTTAAGCTATGATAGTGTTTATAAAATCTTAACAACATCTACATAATTTCTGTTTTCGTTTTAGGGAACTGAAACAGTAACAGTGGTGTATGTATCAAATCATATGTAGGGTGGGTGGGTGGCCTCTATCCCACCCTCCAACCTATAAATCATACTCAAGTGCTTGAGTGAATAAATACTTAATTGCGATTATATTATGTTAAATCTAAAACATAATAAACTCGCAATAAAATATTTATTCATTAAAACACATGGGTCCGATTTATGGGTTGAAGGGTGGGATAGAGGCCACCCACCCACCCTACATATACATTGAAACTTAAGCTATAATTGTGGTTATAAAATTTTAACAACATCCACATAATTTCTGTTTTCGTTTTAGGGAACTGAAACAGTAACAGTGGTGAATGTATCAAAATATATGTAGGGTGGGTGGGTGGCCTCTAACCTACCCTCCAACCCATTAATCATACCCAACTGTTTTACTGAATAAACATTTAATTGCATGTATCAATCAATCATATATTTTATCTTTTTAATTTCTTTTTTATTCAAAATGTTTTGTAAATAATTTTATTGAAAACTTTGATATGATCAATAATTAAACATAATATGTATATGTAATGTAGTTGGGCGGCCTTTATCTCACACTCCAATCAGTAAATCATCATCAGAAATTATTTGAAAAATTCTTATGAATAAATCTCTAAAAATTGCAATTATTTTGTATTTGCTTATATTTTACATCTTTTAACTAAAAGTTTTGCTTATGTTTTACTGATTGACAACAACTTTAATTACTAATCGTTGATGATTTTGCTGCCAAACCCCAATAAAACCTTTTATGTCGGTGGGCGTTGTATTTCAAAAACGTATAATCCTTTTGAGATGGAACTTAAAATCTAAGGTTTTATCGTTACGAACTGGAACGTAAAAGCTTTTGGTGGAGATTCATAAACATGAAATTTATATAAGAAGTGGTTATAAAGAATCCAAAATTGTTAAGAATAGCGTTTTGCGCAAATCTAATGGTTTTCAAGAAAAATATAGGGAATATTTTATGATGGCTATATCACTATTTCTGGATTTTCTTTTATAATAACTTAAATAATTTCAAGCTAAAATTAAAGCCAGAATTTTTTCTTCACCACTACAATATATCTATGTATCCAAGATATCTGCATGAGTCTTCCAAAATTTTCAGCAAATAGGGCGACTGCTATATATCTTTGCAATCTAACCCCACAACTGAAAGGTAGCCGACGTTTTTGTTGTGCGTAAAACTTTTCCGGTCTCTCGTCATCATACACCCAGTTCACGTGTTTCCACCAGAATTCCATCATACATCCCAATGACTTCGGGATCTGATTCTGCACTACTAATTCTTTAATTTGGAATCTATTTTCCAAAATCCGCAGACATATAACTTTTAAAACTATATACAGCAAGCTGAGAGGCTGTCTTCTACCTACTCTTCGCACCTCCACTGGATTAATTTTTGCAGATTGTAAATAGCATACGGGTAACACACTTTACAAAACTAATTTCGAATATTTATTACAATTCAACTTGAAGGTCAAGGCCACTTGAAGGTCATTTGAATGTCAAGGTCAAAGTCGTTTGAATGTCAACGTTGTTTGAAGGTCACTTAAAGGTCAGGGTCATGTGAAGGTCAATGTCATACGAAGGTCAAGGTCAAGCGCATTCTCTGACCTTGAAGCAGCCGATTCTAGAACCTCCTCACGACCCTCAAGGTCAGAGGAGGTTCTAAAATCGGCTAGTTCCCCCTACTAACTAGAATAACAAGTAGATCAGCTAGTTAGTTGAATAATGGCGCAACCAATTCCGTTTTAGTCGGAGAACCGAGAATTATCCATACAGGCCTTTCAGACTACAGTGAGCAGTTGGTAGTGAGCTATAGCAAATTAGTGGTTTCGCTTTTATTTACAGAACCGACAACAAGTTGTTGAGTTGTTTAAGGGGGTGTAAATAAAGTAAAATCATCATTACTCATCATAAAACCTAGGCCTCAATTATTTGTAACTTTCCTTAAATGACATATTTAATTTACCATTTAATAAAAAAACATTATTGTAGAACATATGCTGATGATACAAACCTGTTGGTAACTGCAGATACGTCAAATCAGTTAATAGAAGAGTTATCTGTAACTTTAGAAGAGTTAAGCAAATGGTGTATTAATAATAAGCTAATATTAAATCAAAGTAAAACAATAATCATTATTGTAACGTGTGTCGAATTTTTATATCCCAGATTAATATTTCTCCACCGTCAATGTATCAAATTTTCAGTAATTTACTCACTTGGTGAACATTCATAAACATTTCAATGTATTGAAATACGTAATCTCTCTTTCCCACTATCCCTCGTACTTAAAAAAAGCACAAAAATATATCATGTAACATATTAATCCACATCTTCGTAGAAACACATCCTTTTTTCTCTCTCACTCCATCTCTCTTAATATTTGTGTGGAAATAATTAAAAGGAAAAAAAACATGCACCGCCTGGCAAAAAAGAGGGAACCCTTAATTGTATCCACAACTTTTTACTTTCGCCGCGTTGTAACTACGTGAAACGTAATCCGGGATGTTAACATCGAAACTCAAACAACTGTAATGGACAACGCTATGTCCTCACGTTCCTTGTAAACAATTCCTACCCCCCCGCATGACCAATCCGGCAGACACTTTGTTACGTAAATATGCAAATGAACACTTTTCGGTCCCTCCATTCCTCACCCCCTGCACCGCCCCAAATTTACGACTCTTGCATATTCATGCATTTATATACATGTTTATTTCCTTATGCTTTGAAAAATATGCGATGTGTATTTGGGGAAATTACGATGTGGTTTTTACAATTGACGGATTAATTAGTGAGGAAATCGTTTATTTTTATTAAGCAACATCGATTAAATCATCTTGTTCAAATAATTTTTGTGTAATGTTTTAAAATCAGTATTAATACAATAATATAAGGTTATAAATTATCTTAATATTTCATAATTAATTATTTATATTGCCTGGAATATTATTATTATATATATTTATAATAATTTTTGTATGTATTATTACTCTTTTATTCTAATTTATTTTATTTCAGTTACTTTTATAAACTCGTGTAGCAAAACATTATTTGAAATATTATGAAAACTTCACTTCAATTCCCGCTGGTGATAAAGTTTTATTCCTTTCTTAAAAGATAATAGTGCTACACATCAACTTATTATTACAAAAGTTTAGGGCATGAATATGTAAAATTCTCGCCAGGTTATTCTTAATGCGGCGCACTTCTTCTATGCACTTTCCATAAATTTCTTTTAAAATTCTGTTTACGGACGGAACTTTCAGGCTTAAATCGCCTGGAAATTAAGTCTTTATATTTTGAATTTAAATGCATCGTCAATCAGTAATCGGATTAATTTTAAATAATCGGTCTTTTAAAAATCAGTGTTTGAATTATAAACTAAAAAAAATACTTTTTGATTATTTGTTGATTGTTAAATCAGATTTTATCATACGATGAATCAAATTTTTACGTAATCCGTGGCGAAGCATTTTTATGTTAATTAGAATTTTAATTGAAAAAAACTAAATGTTTAATTAATCTTCTAGTTAACGATTTTATCACTATTATTGATAATTCTACAATTATTATTATTATTATTATTACAATAAATACAAATTAAGATAATAAAATATATATGTTGTAGTCTTAATAAGACTCATTTATTGTAGATTTTACGAAATATTTTCGTGTTTTTTTCTGATTATTAACAAATTAAGATATTCAAAATTTAAATGAGTTGAGTATAGAAAATCTCTCTTTAATAACTTTCTAACTTATCTCTTGGTGAAACATTATGAAGTAATCATTAAAACAAATTATTTTAATTTACCTAATAAAAAATGTATTTAATTTCAGATGCAATTACTCGTCGTATAAGTTATATCTAAGAGTGGAACTGTAACAATGTAAAATTGAAATTAGCCACTTCAAAACGAATTTCTCTGGAGAAAATTGTCTCTGCACGTGCATCTTAATCTGCAACTCATTACGCGAAGCGACGCCATGGACGCTTATATGTCAAATTAAATAAAATTCTTACTTGGAACACATCAGCATTCTGTGAACACTATCCAGCCTTTAAATTAATAATTCTTTGAAACAGAGAGAGAATGGAAAAAGAAAAGGTCGATATTTTAGGAAAGAATACAAGCTAAACCGTTTATTATTAAAATTAAAAAAAAGAGTAGTTTATATTAACAATTAATAACGTTTTATCTTCGAAGAAAATACTTCAAACTACTTCTCTACATAGAATAATATTTATTAAATACGCGTACGTTATAGAATCTTCACGGAGAACAAGAAGAAATTATAAATTCTTAGAACCTAAACGAATTATTAAAAGTAGGAGAATAAAAATATTTACAGTAAGATAAAAGAAATAATTATACAAATGAGAATTGACAACCTCGATTTACTTAAGAAGTGTAGGTTTTAGATTAAATTAAAATTCACAAAACTCATTAACATGTACAAAAGAAACCTTACTTACGAAGTGTATCACCTTACGTTCTTTTAAACTCATAAACTAAGACTGAATTGTACAATATGTTTTTTGTATAATTATTTTTTTCTCGTAAAGATCTATTAGTAACCTTGCGAAACAAAAAATCTATACAATCTCATTCTGATTGTTGTAAATATACACACATTTCAATCAGGCAAATTTATAAATTGTGACCCGGCGCATCCACCATTTGTTGCTCTCATTTTTAGAACCGTTAGCTTTGGAATATTTTTATATATTGTAGTATAATAAAGTAATATATGTCGTCAGTTTATATCTGTGATAATTTAATTCACGGATTTACAAAATTAAATCACTTGAAAAGGCAACACGCGCGGCTTTACAAACTCGAAACCGTCGAAATACACAAGATGCGACGTGGGATTTACCGGGCATTGAAATTTTCGAAAACTCAGGATGAAATATTGACACGCGGCGGCGATGTATAATTCAATTACACGTCTGAACGGCGGTTTAGGTATTTCACGATATTTACTTAACTTTCGCCGCGCCGTCTTAGGATCGAAGCGTTTGGGATGAATCGGAGGCGGTGTAGAGGAGAAGATTCCCACCGGGGAAAATATTGATAATAAATTCTGGACATGCTGTTTCCCAATAATAAAAAAAAAACATCCACGAAAGGGAATTACAGAGGGGTGGATGGATGTGCGCGTGATGAAACGTCGGCGGGCGTTCAGAGGCGAAAAGTTGGATTGAATTGTTACTCCCTATTTTTACGAAGGAATATACGCAAGCGTCGATTCCTTCGTAAAAATAGGGAGTAACAATTCACTTGATTACGCCAATTTATTTCATTGTGCTGTTTTAAAATTCCTTTTGTCATACTTTAAAACTTAAATATTAAAATTAATACTTCAACTGCTACATTCCTGGTGAAACGTATGTTTAGTGTAACATTTAATTGATAAATTTTCTGACATATGTTTAAAAAATTGCTTATTAAGTACACATTTGAAAATGACAAGCAATTGTCGAAACATATGTCAGTAAACTGATCAATTAAATATGAAACTAAACAAGTATTTAATCTACAAATCCACCACTGCATTTTAAATATGTTGCTAGTTATCAAAAAAACAAATAAAACAAATATAGAATTATGATTTAAATCATTTGACTAAACCAATTAGAAATCCTTCTTCATTATTTTATTTATAACCAGATGTACTTTTCAGTTACAAAGTAACCATTTGATATTTGATATAAATAATGAAAAATTATTAAGATCTATTAAAAAAATTATAAAAAACCTACTATAAATAGCAATGAAGTTTTGAATTATTAATTCTATCTGTTTTATAACCAAACACAAACTCTTTTCCTCGTCCGCAGTTTGCCTATGCTGGTGAGCCTAGATTAAGTTATCTCCCGGCATTTCATCCAATCTCTTCCGCCAGATGAGACAAAGGAAGGCACGTGCATACACCGTTATCCCCTGGGATGACGCTCTATGAAAATGGGAGGAAATGAAAAAGTCGCAGCTTTCCAACGTATGCAAACGCCGTGAGCATTTAAAACCGGAGCCTACTGTATGAGAATATGTGTGTGTGTTTGTTTGCCTTAAAATTTCCAAACGGGGGAGATTGTATTCAAAACTCGTGTTATTTTTAACCCCGCCTGCGCCATCGGGATGGAGACTCGTGTCGCCGGTATAAACATTAAAGGGGCGAAGAGGAAATGCGCATCGGAAATAAAAAGTTTATTTGAATTCAATAGAATTTTAGGGGTCAAATATATTAACATCAAATGCATAGACCAAATCTTTAGTAACTTTTTGTTTAGTTTGTTTCTTTTTTAATTTTCAATTTCAAAGGTTGAAATTTAATATTTTGTTTATAGTAAGGTTACAATAATTAGTATTAGTTATATTTATTGAAATCAATGAAAAATGTACTAAGTTTATAGAGGTAGATCCATACGTTACCTATTCATGGTTAGTTCGTTGGGGCAGGTCAGGATGAAGCTAGGTTAATGGTTTATAAATTGAGGTTGGTCAAGAATGCGCTATACCTATTCACGGTTAGTTCGTTGGGGTAGGTCAGGATACAGCTAAGCCAATAGTTTATAGATTGAGGTTGGTCAAGAATGCGCTATGTTGGTTTTAAATATGTTAAGAAAGATCAAGAGTACGCTAGTACGCTAGGTCAATTCGTGTCCTATTTAGATTAATAAATAATTCATTGAGGTAGGTCAAGAGTACGTGTTATTGATTAGAATAGGTCAAGAGCTTTAGTTTTTTATGCATAATACGGTGTAATGATGATCTAGTTTTACGCGCTTACGAATTAAAAAGTTCGAATCGTCACGAACAGATTGGTTAATATGTACTATCCACTATTTCTGTTATTCTAAATGATAATGGTTGACCCTTTTTTGTATTTTTTTCACTGCTGTAAGAGTCTTTTTAAATTACTGAAAGGTATGCTTAGCGCCTCATTTAAGTGGCAAAAACATCAACATTGTATCACAATTTTTGTAAAACTATCGCACGCACAACACGAGAAACGCTCCCCAGCGACTAAATTCCCCAGAGTTAGTCTACCGATTAACGTAACCTTCACGTATTTCATTACTTTCTCACCACCATCTTTAACCAACACATTCACAAGTAGTATTTCTATAAATAAACAATCACATGGAATGCATTTTATCCGCAAATTCTGCGCAACTACAAATAGAATCAGCACTGCAAATCCATTTAAGGTAATATCTAATTGAGTGGTTGTTTGTAGAAGCTTGCGCGCCTTAGATAAATGCAGTAATTAGTTTACCACAATATAAATAATCAAATTGCAATAGAGAACCATTAATAACCATCAATAACCTAAATGTTTAAAACTTATAAACATGTTTAAATTTTTTTATGAAGGAAATAAAATTGATTAACCCTTCGTTTAATGTATAAGAAATATATATTATTATTTGTTTCAGGTTCACGTGGAATTGGAAATAGATTCGAGGAACAAAGGCTGACGTTAAGAATACACCGCGGTAGAGGGTCGTCGACGAAGCACTTCGGCTCCCCGCACAGCAACGGCAGCAACAGCACCACCACCACCACCGGCAGCGCGACGCCGAGCCCCAGGGGTAAACACGATCGCGTAAAAATTAGTGTCAGTTACCCCTCTAGTGATAACATAAGTACGCATTCGACGCCGCATCTGCTCGCGGTGACGCCGACGTCCCCGACCCAAACTCAGGCAAGTTACGCGGTGCATTACAGTGTTAACGGTAAAGACACCACGACGAACCTCTGCAGGAGGGACAATCATTTGAGGGTGAATTCGAGACTGAGTTCGCACCGGAAGTGCTCCAGGAGGTCGTCGAGTTGCGACAGTAACGATAGGTTACCGCAGCGTTCGCCGAGTCCCAGCATATGCGAGGACGGTTTGCACAAGCCGAAAATGATTTCGAAACGTATGGGCCGGAGGAACATCAAGGCGCAGGTGAAGAGGTTCAGGATGGAAACTAAGGCGGCGAAGACGCTGGGGATTATTGTCGGCGGATTCATCTTCTGCTGGCTACCTTTCTTCACTATGTACCTAGTGCGCGCATTCTGCGAGGACTGTATACACCCTTTAGTATTTTCCATATTGTTCTGGCTGGGTTACTGTAATTCAGCTATAAACCCTTTAATTTACGCCCTCTTCTCCAAAGACTTTAGGTTTGCGTTCAAGAGAATCATCTGCAAGTGCTTCTGCACGAGCAGGGACGCCCCTACGTCTAGGAGAGGGTCGGACGGATCTCAACTACAAGGTAGGCAGTTCCGCACACCCAGCTACAGCATGCAACCGCATGGTAATTCCCTCGGTGACGATAGCGATCCTGGCGGTGACCCCAGCGACTCGAGGTGACGGCGTAGGAAGAGGAGGACTCAGATGTACCTGGACAAAGATTCCGTCTTGAAAGTCGCCATGTGCCTGTACGGGTGACAAATGTCGGCCTCTGAGCACAACTAGGTGACGATGCTTTTGTAAATATATTATACATATAAAAAAAGCCAACAACAAAAAAAAACAAATGATGATCTCAGCTCCAGCTGAAGCTGTGGAATATGTTCCTTTCTTTATTCTAGTCAATGTTATAATCAGGAATGTCGCTTTAGTGTTACAACAAATATATATATATATACGTAGGACAGCTCTTTTCGGCCGTGCACACTTCCTCCCTTGGCGTAGTTTAAAGCGGCGATCAATCAAGCGGGGTTTACCTCGCCCATTTACCTGTCATCAAATCACGAGACCCTTTATCACCCTAATCCTAGCTTTTAACGGTCATCCCCCTTTTTTTAACTCACTGTCTATTGGCATTATTACGACCGAACTCGAAATATGGACAGAAATATTTGATCAATAATAATCATCACAGTTTTGTACTGAAATATATTAATATACGTTATTTATATTTTATATGATTTTTCATTACTTTACCTTTTACTTTATTTTATTTAATATACGTACAAAAATATTACTCATTAGATTATTTTCATTTTCAACTTTTCAAACACTTGATAGGTTTATAAAAAATGTGAGAGTGTTTAATTCTAACCGAGGTTTATATTTAGGTAGTTATCTACTTAACAATCGTTAAATTAAGCATAAAGATATCTGCATTAGTACGAAATGAAAAAAAAAATACGAAGTAGTAAAATACATATTTTTGCTGAATAAAACACTAAATGAAAAAACTGTTGTGTTTTTTGGAAAAACAAAAGTAAAACAGTGATTGACATATAAAATTATATATAGGGTGGGTTATTAGGTTCTATACTTTTAAATCAGAAAATAGCAACAAGCATTTGGTTTGTTGATATATTTTGTGGTATTTAATTTTTTAAATAATTTCTATAATATAACCGTTATAATTTTCAAGAAACTTGAACAGTGAGCGTTGTAAAAAATTTTATTGTATATGTAGGGTGGGTGGGTGACCACTATCTCACCTTCGAACCCGTAAAACATACTCGAGTAATTTAATGAAAACACATTTAATTTAAAACAGTTTTGTATTTTATTTATTGTGTAAATACGCTTTGTTTATGTTTTTTATTTTCGAAAAATTGTTGTTCGTATTTTTTAAATTGAAGTGTGGGATAGTGGCCAGCCACCCACCCTACATATTCATTGGAATTTACGTTAACACACTGATTAAAATTTTTGGAAAACATAAAATAAAAAGGCTGTTGTAGTTTTTGGAATATTAAAGGTAAAACAGTGATTTAAATAAAAATTTACATATAGGGTGGGTTACTAGGCTCTACCCTAACATTTAAATCGAAACATGTCAACAGGAATTTTGTTTTGTTGATAAATTTTGTGATGTTTAATTTTTTTTAATTTCTATAATAGAACTGGCATAATTTTTCTAAGAAACTAAAACAGTGAGTGTGGTAAAAGTTTCATTATATATGTACGGTGGGTGGGTGGCCACTATTCCACCCTCCAATCTGTAAAACATACGCGAGTGTTTTAATTAAAGCAAATTTAATTTTAAACAGTTTTGTACCTTATTTATTGTGCAAATACGCTTTGTTTATATTTTTATTTTCGAAAGATCGTTGTTCGTATTTTTAAAATTGGAGGGTGGGATAGTGGCCACCCACCCACCCTACATAAACATTGAAATTTTACGTTAAAACACTGATTATAATTTTTAGAAAACATTCAATGAAAAAAACCATTGTGTTTTTGGAAAATCAAAGGTAAAACAGTGACTGAAATAAAAATTTAAATGTAGGGTGGGTTGTAACGCTCTATCCTAACCATTAAATCGAAATATATCAATAGGAATTTTGTTTTGTTGATATATTTTATGGTGATTAAATTTTTAAATAATTTTTCTAATAGAACTGTAATAATTTCCAAGAAATTAAACAGTGGGTATAGTAAAAGTTTCATTATATATGTAGGGTGGGTGGGTGGCCACTATTCCACCCTCCAATCCGTAAAACATAAGCGAGTGATTTAATAAAAGTACATTTAATTTTAAATAGTTTTGTAATTTGTTTAATATGCAAATATCCTGTGTTGATAGTTATTATTTTCAAAAAATCGTTGTTCGTATTTTTAAAATTAGAGGATGGAATAGTAGCCACCCATCCACCCAACATAAACATTGGAATTTACATTAAAACACTGGTTTTAATTTTTGGAAAACATTACATGAAAAACTGTTGTGGCTTTTGAAAAACTAAAGGTAAAACAGTGACTGAAATAAAAATTTATATATAGGGTGGATTCCACCCTTAATCCTAACTTTTAAATCGAATCATGTGAACAGAAATTTTGTTTTGTTGGTATATTTAATTTTATAAATAATTTCTATAATAGTACTGTAATAATTATCAAGAAACTAAAACAGTGAGTGTGGTGAAAGTCTAAAAGTATATGTAGGGTGGGTGGGTGGCCACTATCCCACCTTCCAACCCGTAAAACATACTCGAGTGATTTAATGAAAACACATTTAATTTTAAACAGTTTTGTATTTTATTTATTGTGTAAATACGCTTTGTTTATGTTTTTTATTTTCGAAAAATTGCTGTTCGTATTTTTAAAATTGGAGGGTGGGACAGTGGCCACCAACCCACTCTACATATTCATTGGAATTTCAATTACTGATCGTGTTGCGGTTTGGAGTAAAATTAATTACAAGACTTTTTGAATAAAAGAGAAATTCAAAAAGTAAAACTTTTGAGAGAGGAAATTAATAAAATTTTATGAAGACGGGTGGGCAGATATTAAATCTTAATTAGATAAGAGTAGCTACATATACATATAAATTTCAATTACTGATCGTCTAGCGGATTCGAGTAAAATTAATTACAAACCTTTTTGAATAAAAACGAAATTCAAAAGGTAAAATTTTTGAGTAAGGACATGAATAAAATTTTTCTGCGTGATGGGTCGGCAGACATAAAATCTAAATAAGATAAGATAAGCTATCGAAGGTCATTTATATTAAAACTTAAATTTGGATTATGCTTTATTTTTTATTACATACAAAGTTTTATTGTTTTTGCGGCAAAATCATCAACGATTAGTATTTAAAGTTACAATATATATGTAGGGTGGGTGGGTGGCCTCTATCGCACCCTCCAATCACTTAATCATAAGCGAGGGTTTTAATTAAAATTTGTAAAATATAAGTAAACAAAAATTATTACAATTTTTAGAGTTTTATTCATACAAATTTTTAAAATGATATTTGATGATGTTTTATTGATTGGAGGGTGGAATAGAGACCATCCACCCACCCTACATATACATATAAATTACAATTACTGATCGTCTCGCGGTTTGGAGTAACATTAATGACAAACTTTGTGTATAAAGAAGAAATCCTAAAGGTAAAATTTTTGAGTTAGGAAATTAATTCCTATTTCCTATTTATATCCCTATAATTATGCATTATGGGTGGGCAGATATTAAATCTAAATAATAAAAGATTAGCTATAGAAGGTCATTCATTTTTAAACTTAAATTTGGATTTTGCTTTATTTTCAATTACATACAAAGTTTTATTGTTTTTTAGAAGAAAAATCATCAATTATTAGTATTTAAATTTATCATGTATATGTAGGGTGGGTGGGTGGCCTCTATTTCACCCACCAATCAGTAAAACAAAAGCGAGGGTTATAATTAAAAGTTGTAAATCATAAATAAACACAAAATAATTGCAATTTTTAGAGATTTATTTATACAAATTTTTCAAATGATATTTGATGATGTTTTGCTGATTGGAGGGTGGGATAGAGGCCACCCACCCACCCTTCATATACATATTAATTTCAATTACTTATCGTCTCGCGATTTAGGGTAAAATAAATTACAAAATTTTTGAATAAAATAGAAATTCAAAATGTTAAATTTTTGAGTGCGGGAATTTATAAAATGTTTATGCACGATGGGTGGGCAGAAATCTAAATTAGATAAGATTAGCTATAAAAGGTAATTGAAATTTAAACTTAAATTTGAATTATTCTTAATATTTTATTAGATACTAGGTTTTATTGTTTTTTGCAGCAAAACCATAAACAATTTGAATTTATTGTTATCATGTATATGTAGGGTGGGTGGGTGGCCTCTATCCCACCCTGCAATCGGTAAATCATAAGCGAGGGTTTTTATTGAATTTTGTAAAATATAAATATACACAAAATAATTGCAATTTTTAAAGATTTATTCAAACACATTTCTCAAATGTTTCTTGATGATGTTGTAGTGGTTGGAGGGTAGAATAGAGGCCACCCACCCACAATACATATACATTTAAACTATAATTACTGATCGTTTCGCGGTTTGGAGTAAAACTAATTACAAAACTTTTTGAATAAAAATAAATTCAAAAGGTAAAACTTTTGAGTGAGGAAACTAATTAAATTTCATGAAGATGGGTGGGCAGATATTAAATCTAAATTATATAAGAGTAGCTACAGAAGGTTATTCATATTTAAACTTAAATTTAGATTATGCTTTATTTTTTATTACATACAAAGTTTTATTTTTTTGCAAGCAGCAAAATCATCAACAATTTGTATTTATAGTTATCAAGTATATGTAGGGTGGGTGGGTGGCCTCTATCCCACCCTCCAATCAGTAAAACATAAGCGACGGTTTTAATTGAAAGTTGTAAAATATAAATAAACACAATATAATTGCAATTTTTCAAGATTTATTCAAACACATTTCCTAAATGTTTCTTGATGATGTTGTAGTGGTTGGAGGGTAGGATAGAGGCCACCCACCCACCCTACATATACATTTAAACTATAATTACTGATCGTCTCGCGGTTTGGAGTAAAACTAATTACAAAACCTTTTGAATATAAAGAAATTTAAAAGGTAAAACTTTTGAGTGAGGAAATTAATAAAATTTTTAGACGGGTGGGCAGATATTAAATCTAAATTATATAAGAGTAGCTACAGAAGGTTATTCATATTTAAACTTAAATTTAGATTATGCTTTATTTTTTATTACATACAAAATTTTATTGTTTTGCAAGCAGCAAAATCATCAACAATTTGTAGTTATAGTTATCAAGTATATGTAGGGTGGGTGGGTGGCCTCTATCCCGCACTACAAATAGTAAATCATAAGCAAGAGTTTTAATTAAGAATTGTAAAATAAAAATAAACACAAAATGATTGCAATTTTTAGAGAATAATTCATACAAATTTTTCAAATGGTTTTTGATGATGTTTTACTGATTGTAGAGTGGAATCGAGAACATCCGCCCACCCTATATATACATATAAATTTCAATTACTGATCGTCTCATTGTATAGAATTAAATTATTTACAAAACTAAAAATTATGCTTTATTTTTTAATACATACAAGGTTTTATTGTTTATTAGAGCAAAATCATCAACAATTATTATTTAAAGTTATTCCTAGTTTAATACATCGAACTTTCTTATCCTTTTTTTCACTCAGACATCCACATCCACAGTATTTTCTAGATGATTTATATCAATTAAATATTTGTGAACTAGATTATAGATGGTTTACCATCAATGCGATCATAAAAATTTAATTCATAAACTTAATCAGTTAAGAGGATTAACTGATTAAGTTTATGAATTTAATTTTTATGATCGCTTTGATGATAAACCATCTATAATCTAGTTCACAAATATTTAATTGTTATAAATCATCTAGAAAATACTGCTCGCGCAGTACTTCCTATATACTGGCATACATCACTGCGCAAGCAGTATTTTGTAGATAATTTAAGTGAATATACATTCTTAGCCACGAGCATCCATGACTGCGCAAGCAATATTTTGTTGATTTACAAGATTTAAAAAAATATTATTGGTTAATTTATTTTATCTACATAAGAATTTAAAAATTCAGTTGAACTTCTAGCAAGTATATATATAATCTACGTTCGAATAACACTCTTTAATAGACACTACAGTTTCTTCATCATGTTGATGATGGTTATATGTATCTTTCAAAGCTTATCTTTCGCAGTTTAATAGCTCCTTGCATCAAACATTCCTTTTTTTTACTAAATTGGAAATCTACATAGTTTTATGCTATCTATTCAATACAACTGAATAAGTTTATCAATATATTTTTTTAAATCGTATTGATGATAAACCATCAACAAAATACTGCTTGCGCTGTGATTAGTGTCTAGTCCACAACTATTGTATTGATGCAAATAATCTAGAAAATACTAATCATAAGGATTGTGGCGACCGTTACTACGTGGTAATTCATGAAAAACACTTAACTAGCGCACTTACTATGTTTTAACCAGTGATTAAAATATAGTAAGTGCGTTAGTTAAGTGTTTATCTAGAAAATACTGTTCGCGAAGTACATCTTAGATAGAGGCATACATCACTGCGCAAGCAGTATTTTGTAGATAATTTGAGTGAATATATATTCCTAATCTTCTTAAGAATTTAAAAACTCAGTTCCACATTTAGTTTTTAAATCAATAAAGTTCCAACCAGTTCGTTTATAGACAATACAGATATTGATGATGGTTATATGTATCTTTTAAAGCTTATCTTTCTTAGTTTAATACCTCCTTGCATGAAACTTTCCTCTCTGTTTTTTTTTCAAAATTGGACATCCACATAGTTTGATGCTATCTACAAAATCCTTCTAACTGAATAAGTTTATCAATGTATTATTTATAATCGTATTGATGATAAATCCTTTACAAAATACTGCTTGCGCAGTGATTAATCTGCAAGTATTTTATTTATGGAAATAATCCGAATTGTATCCTCCTAACTGAATAAGATTATGAATATGACTATTACAATCGTGCTGAGGTTTTTCATCACTTACAAAATATTGCTTGCGCAGTGGTTAATGTCTAGTCCACGTGTATTATATTGATGTAAATCATCTTGTTAAATATAAACAAACACAAAATAATTGCAATTTTTAAAGATTTATTCATACACATTTCTCAAATGTTTTAGATGATGTTTTACTGGTTAGAGGGTGGGATAGAGGCCACCCACCCACCCTACATATACATATAAATTTTAATTACTGATCGTCTTGAGGTTTGGATGAAAATTCGTTACAAAACATTTTGAATAAAGAAATATTTAAAAGGTAATTTTTTTAATTGAGGGAATTAATAAAATTTGTATGCGTATGCTATTGTTTTGTAAGCATCATCATCAACGATTAGTATTTAAAGTTATCATGTATATGTAGGGTGGGTGGGTGGCCTCTATCCAACTCTCCAATCAATAAATCATATGCGAGGGTTTTAATTAAAGTTTGTAAAATATAAGGAAAAATAGAAAATGGTCCATTATAATATTTTCCTTAGAATTTCTTCGAAAACTGTGAGGTTTACGTAAAATAATAATTTGCTCAATTTTGTATTCTTTCCAATTAGTTGTTACATTAATTTTATGTAACTCATATAGTATAGTATTAGCAGAAGGAAAAAATATCATAATTTTTTCTTGTTAAGTTAAAAATAAAATTAATATGACAGCACTCAAGTTTCCACGAACAATTTTAAATGATATTATAACAAAATTCCTCTAATGTTTATGTAGGAAGAATTACATTCACAGCAAATAACGGTTTCCCAGGTATTTACAAAATATTTAAAAGCAATGAGGAATTCATTAATAATTCCGATGTGAAAATATTTGTTTAACAACGAAAATGGTAACACGTATCAAAGTATTTCTGTCCATAAATCAACATCGGCACGTCGGCGAGAAAACCCTTCACCTGGCCCTTCTAAAAACATGAACTAACTCGAGCACGATCACGTATTCCTCGGGCGATTCCTGGAAATCTACCATCGAAATTCCGCGCTCGCTCTCCCCAGTGTTTTTGCACCTCCACCCTCTCACGCTTCAACCACCAACACAAAACAAAAATCAATACCGATATTACCGAATGAAAAAATGTATTTAATCATAACGTGTTAATTGGCTATTGTTTATAGTGAGATATATAATTAATCAATTAATTAACTTAAGTTTTTGATTGATCGCCGTTAATAATAATGACGAAACTCTTAATCATATAGTGATGACCTTGAGGTATTCCATGGCTTCGAGGCGCTGCGGTCGCTTATCGTCAGCATCGCCGTTCTAAGATTTAAGAAAATGAAAAATGAAAACACAAACAAACAAATGAAACTATTTATTGAGATTCTATTTATTTTCGATTATTTGGAGAGGGAAAGATTAACGACTTATTCTTAAAACTATTAAGTCACGGTAGCGTGTATAACTAAATTAGCGGACTTATACATTAAGCTGTAGGTACGGATAACGTACACCATATATTGGCTGGTGTTTTCAATTTTAGTGGTTGATTTATGTAGAATAATATTAATAATTTGCACATATCTATATTTGCAGTAACACTCATGATAAAAGCCTTCAGAATGAATAATATGTAAGGTTGTAAGAACTGTATCACTAACTGAAGTATTCTTTAATTCATTAAAGACTCTTATTAGATTTTTCTTGTTTAATAGTTGATAACTAAAGTATTTTTTAATTCATTAAATGACCTCATTGGATTTGTCTTGCTTAATATTTGATTGCACTTATTTTTTCACTTTTAATAAACAATTTTGCCACATAAAGTTTTACCCATGTTTGGTGTTTATGTGGAAAAATGGAAGGATAGAGCACTGACCTTATTCTTTAGATTTTTTAATCTTCATTGCTTATTTACTCCTCTGTCAAGCCGAAAACAAATCTTTTTTACAACCAACATTTTATCATAAGTCCAAAATAAAAGTTATCTTTGATGATTATTTAGAATTTTTGCTTTTTTACAACCGACATTTTATCCAAGTCCAAAATAAAAGTTATCTTTGATGATTATTTAGAATCTACTAATTTATACAGTGAAACAAACCAAGCGTAAATTGTGTTATTTCTATATTACAAAATGTTTCACCACGAGCTACATGAGAAACTAATTCAAGAAAAATTATTTAGAATCATTTAAGTGCAATTGATAATTCAAAATCACCTACCTATAACTCAAGATCGTTTAAGGTCATTTTAGAATCGAAGAAAGTTATATAATAATTATTTCAAGTACTCTAACTTCATCCAATGGTTATTCAATCAAAATTTATCTGCTTTCGAATAAAAGTTCTCTTTGATAATTATTTAAGATCATTTAAGGTCAATTGATCATTCAAAATCAACTACCTATAACCCAATAAAACAATAGATCTGTTAGGTCGCAGTTCACGAGAGGCGAACAGGTTAGGTTATGCTAGGTTAGGTTAGATTAGGTTAGGATAAATAGGGTCCTAGTGACACCTCACCTAACCTAACAGGTTGGATGTCACTAGGACCCTATTTATCCTAACCTAATCTAACCTAACCTAACATAACCTAACCTGTTAGCCTCTCGTCTCGATTAGATTAGGTTAGGATAAATAGAGTCCTAGTGACACCTCACCTAACCTAACAGGTTTAGTGTCACCAGGACCCTATTTATCCTAACCTAATCTAACCTAACCTAACATAACCTAACCTGTTAGCCTCTTGTCTCGATTATATTAGGTTAGGATAAATAGGGTCCTAGTGACACCTCACCTAATCTAACAGGTTGGGTGTCACTAGGACCCTATTTATCCTAACCTAATCTAACCTAACCTAACATAACCTAACCTGTTAGCCTCTCGTCTCGATTAGATTAGGTTAGGATAAATAAGGTCCTACTGACACCTCGCCTAATCTAACAGGTGAGGTGTTACTAGGACCTTATTTATCCTAACCTAATCTAACCTAACCTAACCTAACCTATTACTCCAGACAATTTAGGTTAGGTTAGGTTAGATGAGTTGTTAGGAGGACCCTATTTATCCCAACCTAACCTAACCTATTACTCAAGACAATTTAAGGTCATTTTAGAATTACAGAAAAATATATAATAATATTTTAAGGTATTCTAAGTTCATTCAATATTTATTCAAACCAATCAATGGTTTTCTAACGGTTATTCTGGTAATTTAATGACCTTATGACATCATTCAATAAATATTAATTGATTTCCTTTTCTAAATTCATCTAATAACCTTCAGATATTTATATTTTCCAATACACACTTGAAAGGACGAAGTAATGCATACATATAGGAGTTTATAAATTCGATTACATCGTGTGCATCATCTCGGTTAGATTGTTTCGTAGATGATGCGTTTGATGGCGGAAGCAGCAGCATTGCGAGAGTTGGATAACATTGTTTACTAATAAATTATTACGCCGAGGAGTTTTGCAGATGTGCCGCTCAAAGGGTTCGCCGGAATTGATCTTAAATTGCGCGGTGGAATTTAATCAAGTGCGGGAAGAAGTTCCGATGAACTAATTTATTCTTATATTAGCCGTTAATTTCGAAGTTTTGCGCGTTGCTTCAAGTCCCGAAAGTATCCGTCCACTCAATTTCAAGTATTAAACTCACTTTATACAACATGGTATATGTAAATAATATAAATAATCTGTTAAATGAAGAGAATTTTAATTAAAAATAATTAAAATTGTAATCCATGGTTAACTAGGGGGAATTAAATGCTCTATAGTAAAACTCGATTCTTAAGCTTCGCTGATGAGATTCAAAATATATTGAAACCGGGAATAACAATGAATTATACTGGTTAGATTTTATTTCTTCTGACTTGAGAGGAAAGAAATTTTAAGTAGTATATATTAAATTAATATCTCCCTAAGTTTTCTTCTTGTTTTATTTATACTGGCTTGAAGAAAATAAACTAATTGTGTTTATCTGAAGGAATTTATATAGAAAACCAACGTAATTTGTAAGTAATTACAAGGATATTTACAAATTCCAACTGCAATTAGTTCTACAAATAAAGAAATAAAACGTAGGTCTCTGTGTATAATAACAGAAACTTCAACTCGAACTTAAAACCGAACTCACGTTTGCAAGATACATCAAATATTTACATCCGCAAATAACGAAACGACTGCATTGCCGTAAAACACAAATCAGCCCTTCCAGTCTCCCCACCCCTCTTTCCACCAATAACGCAAACTTTGGAATTCCATTCAGCGAAAATTACGGCTCTTCGTCGCCGGCACGTAGAAAATATAAAAATATCACGGAAACGTACTTTAACGAGATTGTCTCGGTTTTGAATGTGCACGTGGGCGTCTGGTCACGTAATAATAATGTTAGAGTTTGCTATGATGAATAAATCACCCCCTCGAAGAGAGAGAGAGTGAGATGGAGGTTTTGAATCTGAAACGCGCTGCTGTTTTATGATCCGCACTTTCTAGGGCCATTCGACGGAAATCGGGCGATTGTGCGAGATAAGATGGCCATGATCGGATGGATTAGGGATGAAATAGAAATAGAATTTGGATAGATGAGAAAAATGATTGATGGTGGTCGTATATTTTTATATAAGGTATGTTATATGGTTATATATTTTTCTAGTAATAGCTTATATTAAAAGATTAGTCTTGGGAAATATGAAAATATTGAAAATAAAATAAGTGAAGTGACAGTGAAATATATAGTTAATCATTCATCATTGAGGTATAATGATAATCCCTAAAATTAACAGCCGTATTTAATCGCAAATTAATACTACACGAAGAAAGTATCAAATAATCATAAATTAATTATATCAGTTACGTGAAGATAAACTTGATTATACGATAAAGTAATGAAAATCCTTCTTCACACAGTTTTTTTGGGGGTTGCAAATAAACTGTGTTTCTTATTATCAAATTAATCGATCGATTAAATTACTGAAAAGTATATTCAACAAACAATTTTTATTAAACTCCTATATTGTATTGATGTATAGGACTTATTATTTGAGTACATTTTTCACTAACTTTCAAACTATTTGATCACCATTAATCTTATAAACTATAATTGAAAATCTATCTCACCAGAGGATTAAATTAAACCCTTCTGGAGCCTGGAGCAACGCCGGACGTAATCTGCCTACCAGAATTAAAATATCTGCAAAGTGAGAGGTTTCCATTGGAAGTCCCTTCTCTTCATCTCCTATATGATTTATAGCCACCCCTCCGGCTAAAATTAACCCCTTAATCTACTTTTAATTGCCTCGGCACGCGGAAGTGAAAATAAAACGCCCCGACTTGTTATTATCAATTGCGGATAATAATAAGTCGTCACGTCGGTGGTGGCGGGTGTTTGATTGAGGGGCGAGTGGGGACATTATTAGGAAATTAATGGCGGAGTTATTAATTCGTCCAGAACGAGGTCGATGTTGATGATGAAATCGTTTTATGTTATGAACGATTGAAAAGAAAAAAATAAGTAACAATCTTTATTTTTATTAAAGAAATTTGGTATTAAATCCTATTGATTATCTCTTATTGTAATTTCGAGTATTATAACTAATTGGATAATCTTACATAATTATATTTACTCAATTTGATATAAATAGTTGATAATTTAAAGCATAAGAGTAATAGGGAGGTAACCATATCCAAGCAGTGGGCAAAAATAATTTTAAAAAGATTTTCACCCATATTTTATTTATGCTTGTCGATTGAAATATATTAAAACTTTCTTCCATGGTATAATAAAACAGTGTAAGTCTGATTGAGGTTGGTAGCGAAAGACAGTCTACGTTTTTATGAGGTTGGTAGTGAGAGACAATCTACGTCTTTATGAGGCTCTTGGTAAGCACTTTATTCCTTGTTTGATTATGCCTTTTACTCTGATTTTCCTATTATCATCCACGTATTCAATCATACTAGTAACTCAGTCTTCTTTAACCTGTAATATTTATACATTATAATATTAGAGTAAATATTAATTAGAGGTTAACTAAATACTTGGTTTTGTTCCACAATTTACCTCCAAATTAATATAAAAATCCTTTACCACGGGTTAAGTGAGAATGAATTTATGGTATAGTAAATATTAAATAACAGTGGCGTTAACATCGAACCTTGAAGAACCACATAAGAAATAATCATTCTTCTAGTCTATCTACGAACTAGCAGTTACTTATTTTCTAACCAGCTCGAGATTATCTGCCTCATTATCATTCTTCAAAACCACATTGTGCAGTTAAAGTCATTTTTAATATCTAGAGCAATAGTGCAGTACATAATTTGCAATTCATAATAGTATTAGACTTGATATTATATATCTAGTGGGTGAGAAATCATATTTTACTTAAAGTCTTTTTAATCGTTTTCCCAGGATGATTTCAGCCTTCTTATCAATCTTTTTCTCAATTGGCAGTAATCGCAACTTCTTTCATCTAACTAAAAATTCGCTTCTTATTAGATTATTTAAGATTGTGATTTTTTAAACCACCTCAGAGCATTGACTCTTCATTTGGTGCGCTTGTTTCTGTGAAAATAAGGTTTTAACAATGTCTACCAGTCCATCCTTTCAAAGTTAAATAGAGCACCAGATTTTAATCTTTGATAATGACAATTTTTTATCTATGGCATTAAATATTTTCATAAACCTTCCAGCATATTATCTTCCGAGCTTCGTCCTAAACCCTCTTTGGCTCTAGCCTTTTTATTATATATGGTTTAATATTTACTATTTATAGTTGCGTACTTTTAATAGTATTGGATAATGTTTGATGATAAATAATATCATAGGACTACTAATAGCCCAAGTATTTTCCTGTAGCCTTCCTTAAGTGAAAGGTCGATTCTATCTTTGTTTTAATGTCTTTGCCCAAAGTGGTTACGCAGGTTTTGTTACTTTCATACTTAATATTTATAATTATCTACTGTTCATACGTATTCTTGCATAGCCTTCATAGCTCTATTCGGTGAGCTTATCCATGATAAAACTCAATTTTCTTATCTATCATATATATCTAGTCATGTTTGTCTTTTCCATAATGAAGGTTTTAATTCAGTCTCAGATTTTTCTGGTCGTCCATTCCCCAATTTTTGACCCTAATTCTTTCAGTCGATAATAATCAACTCTCTTCTTTAATATATTGAGGCGTATAAAAAGTCTCAGCGTTTTTTCGTACATATTTGAACAAGCATTTATTTATTGACAATCAATTTGACTCAAGTACATAATGACCGTTATTATCTTTGGCCTTTTTCCATTTATCTGGTCGTTTCATAATTCCATTGGTATAATTATTGGCTAAGTGATTTTCAGCGGCGCTTCGATCAGCTAACTTCCTACCATCAAAGGAGTTTTCAAGAGATCGAAACAGATGATAGTCAGATGGTCTAAGGTCCGGGCTATACGGTGGATGAATCAAAACTTCTCAACCAAGTTCCGTTAATTTGTTCCGAGTCATTAAAGAAGTGTGTGGCCGTGCATTGTCATGATGAAAGACAACTCCCTTTTTGTTGGCCAATTCTGGTCTCTTTTCTTTGATTGCTTCGTTCAAACGGTCAAGTTGTACACAGTGTAGCACCGAATTAATAGTTTCGCCAGGTTGCAACATCTTATAATAGACAATTCCCTTTCAGTCGCACTAAACAATCAGAGAAGCTGAAGATGGCCATAGGCCGAAACTAGTCCAGAAAATAAAATAAATGACTTTATCAGGAGGTACCATATTTTACTCACTCATAATATAACATTAACCTGATACAATGAAGGATCTAAATCACCAAATTAATCAAAGAAGCTTTTTGACATCAATTCAGGCTTTGAAACTGTTTGCGGAGGATCGCCAGTCTCTGAAAATGTAGATGTTTTCATATTTCACCCATTTTTCATCACCAGTAATTATTTGTTTCAAATATGGGTCGAATTCGTTTCGTTTCACAACATATCACTGATGGTAATTCAGTCAATTAAATTTCTCTCCGTTAATTTATGTGGTATCCAAAGATAAAGCTACTTTTTGTAGCCTGCTCTTTAAAAATGATTCCAAACCGTCATGTTTAGTTCCTCGCTTATTTCGCGACAATTTGTGTGTCGGTCTTGCTCCACCAGTTTCCAAATATTCATCGACTCTTTCAGCCACTGGCCGGCTATAGCGAGGTGCATCTTTAATATCCAAATTTCCGTAACGGAATCTAGCACACCACTCCTGAGTATTTTGTTCACTAACAGCATTTTTGCCGTACACTTTATAAATTATTTGGCAGATATATATTAAAAATGCAACATACCGTATTTCATCAGATATGTCATTAATTTTCAAATTAATATAACTTTTTACACGAGTAACGAATTAGAGAACTATTTTGGCAAAAATGTGTTTGAGACAATCAGATAAGTATTGTTAGAGATAAGGTATCACAACCGGCTTGTTGCGAAAAACCGCAGAGACTTTTTGTACGATCTGTTATATACAAATTTACTACTTCTGTGGTATTTTCTGCTATTTACTCCAGTAGTATAGTTCTTGTCATTGTCGTGATTCAACTGTCTGAATTCAGAATTAAGATTGGAGTCCCCTACCTTTAGTTAAAGTTAATGCTTGTTTACGTGTTTCGGTCTTCGGAGACCATTATTAAAGTTAAAACTGACAAACTTTGATAATGGTCTGCGAAGACAGAAAGACGTGTCAGGCAACTGAAAATGAAAGCAATATGGAACAAAACAAGTGTTATTCTACACCTAATAGTAATGTCTTTAGTTAGTCAACTGATTAACGAAAATCTTCATTATATTTAGTAAATAAGGTGGGTTTAATTTTTACTACAACTGTTTCGCCAAACTGTGGCTTCTTCAAGTGAAGAATATTCTTAGTTAATACCCTAATGCTATTGTCTAGCTTTCCAAAATGTTTCTTTTCTCAATTTATCCAGAAATGAGTTTTCTGAGAAATAGCACGAATATATTTGAGATGCTTGCTTTCCATCCATAAAAGTCCTACTCTCTGAGTCAATATTTCATATTGGTTACTTAAGTCTTGAAAGACCTATTCTTCATATGTCTTCTCCACTCTTTCTGTTGGGTACTTAGAATATTTTCACCTCCTGGATTTTTAAAACTAGTTCTTTACAGTTACTTCTTAAATTTGATAAAGTAATGTAGTCATTTCTGCGCCAGTTCTCCTAAATTGTTTGGTTACTTTAGTCTTGAATGACCTATTCTTTATCTGTCTTCTCCCCTCTTTCTGTTGGGTACTTAGATTATGGAACCACCCTGCTCACACTGGATTTTTAAAATAGTAATTAGTAACGATCAAAACATTATCGTTTCCTCAACTCCTCGCCAAACAGGAAATTCTAAAATATAATACTTACAGGTATATTAGCCTATGTAATAAGATTCTTTAAGCTTGTTATTCTTATGTTGTGGGAGATGTATTTTGTAATTAATAAAAAATAAATAACAAACGGATTAGAGCAATGAAGATTCACAGATGTGAAAAATTCTACGTATTTCCAAACGAAGTTGCTTAAATATTAATTAAATCTGTTCGGTAAATTATTAAAAGAATAAAGAAAATGTGTATCATTTATTATGAGCGCTAAAATCTCTTTGCAAAACAATCTTCTTCCCATCAGAAAATATCATAATCGTTTAATATTAATTATAATAATTTTATTTATTTTCAGGAAGAACGTTTTATACATTCATGGGTTAGTCAAGTGCAATATATCAAAAGAGAACAAAATCTAAGTAATATATATAGAGAATGATAAATATTTTAATAAAGCTTACTAGCTAGGTTGTATAGATAAAACTTACATACTATCATAGATATAATTTATACATAAAATTAAAGTATAAAGTTAAATACATTAACAGAAAAATGATAAAATTCATATTTGCAGATGATTAGTTGATTCGCAGAAACTGGTGTATTCGTCTAGGGTATAGAAGCAACATTTGTTTTATTTTCCTGACAAACATCTTTGTGGGTAGATCTTTGATATTAACTGGTAATTTATTGAAGATCTTTACACTCTGGACTAGAAAATAGTTGTGGTGGAAATTATGGTAATGCTTAGGAAGTTTTAGTTCTTTCGTACGTGTATTATAACGATGCTTTGTTTGATGTTTATTAAAGAGATATAGATTATTTCTCACAAATTTTAGAGTTTCATATACATACAGACTTATAATAGGCATGATTTTTTGTTTTTTAAAGAGATCTCGGCAACTGGTGTAGGGTTTCTTATTGCAAATGGCACGTATAAGCCTTTTTTGTACCACTGAGATTTTTTGAAGCCCAAAACCGTATGTTAATGGCAATATTCGATATATACGGAGCGGGCTGCCTTTTCATGTATATCATTTATTGTGGCATATATGAGGTATGCATATTTTGCCAATTTTGAACATAGTTCTTGAATATGAATACTCCATTTCAAGTCATTCTGTACGAATATACCCAAACATTTTATATGATCAGTTTCATTACTAACTGCGTTATTTAATAAAACGTTCGTTTGTCCCATTGGCGCTTTATAGTTGATAACAGTTGTTTTTGATGTATTAATGGTTAAATTATTTATAGTAAGCCAAGAGTTTAATTCGAGTAAGGATTGATTTGCTGCTCGGTTTAGATTTTGCATGTATTGCCCTTCCACACTAACTGTTGTATCATCTGCAAACATGGTCAAATGAGCATTAATAGTGAGTGGCATATCATTGCCAAATAATAAAAACAACAATGGTCCCAGTATACTCCCTTGTGGTACACCAACTGTTGTGTAAGCAAGGCTTGAAATATATAATTTATCTTTAATGTAGCAACTTGATATGTGTTTCCTATCAGATAGATATAATAGACAATATGTTAAAACAATTTATCCTCAGACCATACGTTCTTAATTTACTCAGTAAAAGATCGTGTGGTACACAATCAAACGCTTTTGTTAGGTCGATGAATATTGATAGAACGTTTTTGTTTTCATCGAGGTTATTTAAAACAAAAGTTAAAAATAGCATGTGTAGTTGTAAGACCTTTTCTGAAGCCAAATTGTTGATTACACAGAATATTTTTGGTATTAACATAATCTGTTATTCTGTTATATATAACTTTCTCAAAAACTGGCATAATTGAAATTGGTCAATAATTTCTTATTAAATGAGTATCTCCTTTTTTTGTATATTGGAATAATTTTGGCAATCTTTAGATTAGGTGGGAAAATGCCCTCTATTAGTGCCAAATTTATTGCATGTGTTAATGGTTTTATTATGCTTTCTGCTGTTGGAATTTATGTTCCCTGCTACAAAATTTGCCGTGCCCCCATGGCTATGGTTTTTACGTTTAAATACTGATGTTTGTTTGTAGTTATTTATTTCTGGAAAATTCTCACAATCGGTCAGCCTTCAGTGGATAAAAAGAAATTAACATTTAATTCAGCTAATACTATATTTAAACTATTGATTTTGTTCTTCATTGACTGCATATTTTGATTTGATCGTTAAATCATAAATAATTTTAGTGGTAAAAACATAGTAAGTGTTTTATTTTAGTGATCGTTAAATGTTATATTGATTGTGTTAATACGTTAAAAATGTATATTTCCATTAGTAATGAATTCCAAAATCTTTCAGGAATAGACAATACTTTTGCTTCTTTAAGAAATCCAAATATTTTGGATATTGATGATTACTTTTACGTAAGAGTAAAAAAGAGGAATTATTTGAGAGATTTCCGGGTCTTTTAGATGTAATTGAAAACTACAATGAAATAAGAAAAAGTATATTCCCAATAAGAAGGCTAAATAAAAATTATAAACACTTGATTTTGTTTCACTGTATTAATTCATCGTAAAGTATATTCCAGTTTGTGATGAGTTTCAGAACAGAACATCTTGTATCATTATATATTATTGGGCACTGAAACATAGTTTGTTTAAAAGAGAATGAATAATATTCACTTAAATGTTCAGTTCTGAAATTATTTGAAAGATATTACTACTTGAGGTGTTCATTTAATCTACTAATACGTTGAAACGAAAATGAAAAAAGTAGATTCCAGTTTTGCTAGATATTTGGTTTTCAAAAACCAGCCTGTTGGGTTTGTGCATTTCCAAGGAGATCGATGCCGATTGTTCAGCAACCCATAATAAACCGCGTATCGTCTCTGCGGGGGTTTCAACTGCATCCCTCCAATATCCACTGCTTCTTTGTTACTGACACGAACGGGCCCATCGGTTATAAAATTAAAATCGGTCATATGGACGATAATATAATGCACAAATTATTGTTAAATCCGAACATGTCGCCCTTTCTTGCGAGTGCACAGCCTCTAAGATCTATTGGTTTGGCAATACTTCTAAGTTTGTTTATAAACGCTTTGTATCATTTTAATTGCTACGACTCAAGGAATACCATCTCTTCCAATTCTCAGCAATTCTACTAATCCTCCACTGCATAGGAGGCAAGTCATCCTCGTTGATGAGCACTAGGTCACCTTCCTGGGGTTGTTAATCCTTCGGCGTCCTGGTTCTCCATTTAGAACGATGTTGTAAACCAGGCAGGTATTCTTTTACCCACTGCTTCCAAAAATGCTGCTTAATAAATTGCACATGCTGCTATCTAGACAAGCGATTAAGTAGTAGTATATACATCTTTATTGACAAATATGTACAATAAATATTAAACATTTAAATAATAAATAATTGATGAGTTGTTAGTGTATTAATCTGTCAAAAGGCTATCGACCAGTGGCTCTTTCTGCCTAGGCGATAAAGTTTTATTCCGGATACATTCGGATCAGCAGTAGCTAATGAAGAGTCTGCAACTAGGAAGTGACTTGAGGTTAAAAAGGTGAGATCGTTGGGGTTAGGGATGAGAAGGCGGGAGTTTAGGATAGCTTTTATTTGAATTAAAAGTGTGCCTAATTCTTCATAATTTAGTTTAGTTTCCCCCGAAATTCTACGCAATGATGTTCGATATTATCTGATGGAAATTTATCAATTAATTTATGTCTATTTAGCTCTGAATTAAATAGTTTATATAAATCTTTCAGTTCGTTACTAACTCCGACAAATTTTTTTGAATTGTCTGAATAAATAAAACATATTTTACCGCGACGAGCATTTAATCGGCGATAAAAGCTTCTGTAGACAGATTACTCACTACTTCTAAATGTATCGCTTTAGTAACTCACTTGCATCACAAAATCCATGAATTTCGATTTTTCAGCTAACAGCAAAGTGGCGATTTATAAATTAATTATTAATTAAACGTAAATTATCTCTAAATAATTTCCACTTAATACCAATGTTTATTGGATCTTTATCATCCCAATTCAATTTAGCCTCCCACAATTGTTGTAATATTAACTTTGCAGTCACGAGTACAGGATTAATTAAACTAAGAGGATCAAATAATTTGGCAACTTCTGAGAATATAACTCTTTTCGTAATACGTGACTTTTAAAAATTGCTAACAATCTATTTAAATTTATCATTTTTAGAATCCCATCCCATTCCTAAAATTTGCATCCCTTTTCTTTATCTAACCTGATAACTGATTCTTCTTTTCGATATATATTCTCAAGGATATTTTTAATGAATTTAAATCCACCCCTTTTCAACACAGTAATAATATCGTAGCATAATTTAAGTAGACATGATTTGCTATCCGCACTTCTCAACACATCGTTCACATAAAAATCATTTTTTGTTGTTCGACACGCATTCGAAAAATTAATTTCTTCATGATTAGCTAACTCATGTAGACATCTTAACACCAAAAACGAAGTTGGTGTTCTCCCATATATGACTGTTTGCAATTCATAAATGAGTAATTGTAAACTTGGAACATTCCTCCAAATTATATTTTGAAATTTACGAGAAATCTATATTTTTTTGTCGGTACATTTTGACTACATCCGCGGCAAGTAAAAATTTATGTGATTGAAATCTGACAAGAATAGAAATTAAGTCCTCCCGAATAATCGGTTCTTTTGACAATGAATCATTAAGTGACCTCTCGCTATCCGTTTTAAACGACTCTTGATTTAGTGGATACACTTGATTCTTTAAGCACCTAATGGTCATTATCATTACTTGTAGATAATTTCATGTAGTATAAATTCAGGTACTTATTCATAAATTTTACAAACGTACTTTTAATTCGGGATTTTTACCCAATCTATTTTCCAAACTATAAATTAGATTACAGTAGCTCTACCTTTTAACCAAACAGAGGTTAGTCGAGGCCATTCTAAAGCGAGCTTTATCTTTAGATTGACCTACACTAACCTCCGTTAAAAGTTGGAGCTACTGTAAATCCACCTGAATTTATATCGCGCCTAACATTATCTGTTAAAATTTTAAACAAATGTTTTGGTTGAAATTATAAAGATTTTGATGAAGGTTACTAACGATTATAGATTTTTCCAGGTAACTCCTTAGCTAATAGATATATTTCAAAGGTTCCCTAATGATTTTTTTGGTTGTCATGACTCTAGTCATTAGTCAATTGTTGAATTACAAACATTTATTAAAAATTTTCTCTTTGATGTTACATGAATTATGCTGACTGGATATTTGCGATGACTATAGTTATTTCTTTTTGAGTCATACCTTTAGCTATTAGATAGATTTCAAAAAATTATTAAAGGTTTTTTTGGTTTAGTCACCAAAAAAATTTCGATCAAATATTTTGGTTGAAGTTGCAAAGATTTTGATAAAGGTTTACGATGGCTTTAAATTTTTCCAGGTAGGTCATGATGCCAGAAATTATCTAATAGTTGTATTATAAATAAATGCTTTATTATCCAACAGATAAGTATCCAATTACAGGATAATATAAATTACAAAATAACAATAAAATAAAATAAAACGCTGAAATAAATTAATTCAAATTAGGAACAGACGAAATAATATATCAAAAATAATCAAAACTACTAATTATAAGTATAAGTGTAAAGTTTGTAGAAAAATTTGCTAGAAAAGCTATTAATAATAGTTGGTGAATATTTGGACAATCTTTGAAATGCTTTGATTAAAAATATTTTATTTTAAATTTTTGGCAACTAATTCCTTTAATCAATTTTTTTTAGATTTGTTTTTTTAAATCTTTCAATACGATTTTTGTCTGTTTTTTTTTTTACCTTTATTCCTTAATGGTATTTTATAATCTTTCTATATAACATATCTGTAGTTATTGAAAATCAATGAGCCTTCTTGATGGAACATTTTTAACTCGATTTTCTTTAAAAAATTTGATCAACAAATTTCTTCAAACAAATTTTTTAAATTTGATTTTGGTAATTCAATTGAAAATCCTTAAATGCGTTTATTTCTTAGTTTATTATTTTTTTTACTTAATGATCTCTTAGAATCATTTTAGATAACATTTTTGAATTACCAAATTTATGCAACAAATTCAAAATATTTATTTTCCTTAGTTTCTTCCATTTTTTCTTGTGCACAGTACAGGAACAAATTACATAGTAATGAATTTCATTCCAAAATATTTCACGAATAGACAATACTTTTGTTTTTTTTATGAAATTCAACTCTCTTACACCCGTATTAATAGGCAGAGATTAATTCTCGGATTGTAGAATCCTAGATTGATTGTCGTATTTAATAGCTTCGGGTAGTCCTGGATTTATTAACTATTTTAGTAACATTTAAAAATCACTGGTTTTACGTCGGCGTCATGAAATAGCTGATGGAATTGTCAATATATCCCGTGATTACCAGTGCAAATTTTGTTTGCAAATTTAGTTTGTGTTAGCAATGTTATTAAAATCATTTTTTTGCAATATGTTGTGTGATCACTTTTAAGGAAATGTTAATTATGCGTGTATAATAAAATTATACAAATACACTAGTCTGAGTATTAGTTAGTAAATCATATAACCACGTCTTCTCTTCATATTTTACTTTATTTAATAATGAAATTTACCATTATTTTTCAAGGTGGGCAATTTCCAACCTAATTTTGTGCAATTTGTCCTCACTTTCTGCAATCTCTTAAACAGTAGCATTATTTGTTTTCTTGTTTTCTATAACGGAATAACTATTTACAAGTATTTCGTGATGCCAACATATTGAAATATTACTAAAAAAGTTACTAAATAAATGTTACTTTCCCGGATTCGCCGAAATTCGCGAAGTATTAAATACAACAATTAATCTAGGATTCTACAATCCATCTCTGTCTATTAGTACGGCTGTAAATAAGTCAAACCAATGATTAGTCTAATATTTATTAGCAAGATTTATTAAGCGGGTTATTATAGTTATTACAGTTAAGTGTTGAATAATTCTAAGTCATCAGCATATAATAGAAAATTACAGTTTTTAATTACTAATCGTTGAACAATATAAACAAAATAGGTACACAGTGTGAGCCTTGAGGCATCCCCGAAGTGACTGAGATTGGCTCAGATAAGAAATTATTTATTCTTACATTTTGGATTCGATTTGTAATGAAGATAGATATTTAATGGTACTGAGGCAAAAGCCATAGGATCTTAACTTTTCTAATAAAAAACCGTAATCAACTTTGTCAAATGCCTTGGGAAATTCGGTATAAACAGTGTCAATTCCAAGGCATTCGATATAAATTGCTTATATTCAAGCAAATTTGATATAGTTGAGCGGTTAGGCACAAATCAATTCTGGTTATTACACACTAGATGTTCTAAAAACCAACCTAACTGGTTTACCACCAACTTGTCGAGCATCTTTGAAATAAGGGATTGCATTACGATCCCTCTGTAATTCGAAATAGATGCCTAACGCCCGATTTATAGATCGGAATGATGAAGCTCCTTTTCCATTCAGTTGACACTGTAGCAAGTGAAAAGGACAGAAAAAATAGCAGACACAGTAAATATACACAACTCTACAGAAAGTAGCTAGATACTTAATGGGGTCCGTGACGATTTTAAGCTAATGATAGTTGTAAACACTTCTTCAAGAGAAACAACATCGGCTTTATTATCAGCATTAACATAATTATAACTCATTATATTTGGATAACCACCTTATTTTTTGAGTTGTTTAACATACTGAACATACTACCAAAATAATTTTGAGTCCGCATAAAGTGAAGACTCAATATTTGATAAGTGATTATTAAAACAGGTTTCACTTAATTGTTTACACTTATCGAGGAAATTTGAGAATGAACAATAATCACTTTGTAAACCAGATCTTTTGTATATTGCGTCAGTATCTTTTTTCAGACAGATACATTTTATAAACTCCCTAGACATCCATGGAAATGGTTACAGAAGATATAAAGAATAACCTAAAGCCAGGAAAAAACATGGCTGAAAAACTTTCATGCGCAAATCAAAAGTGGGGTAATATCAAAAAATCACTCTTGGATGGAAGCAATGATACGCTGAAAAATCCCCAACATGAATGGATGACAGATGAAATACTTAAACTAATACAAGAAAGAAGACAGCACAAAGGAAGAGATAAAATACAGAGAGATACAACAAAATGTAAGACGAAAAATCATAGAGGCTAAGGAATATTTTATAAAAACGAAATGCAAAGAGACTGAAGACCTCGAAAAATAATACGACTCATTCAACCTACTCAAAAAGGTAAAAGAGTTGTCTGTTACCGGAAAGAAGAAAGAAAACAGGATGATTAAAGATAAGAATGTAAACGTTATTCTGGATTTAATCAACAGGATCAAAAGATGGGAAGAGTACATCAAGTATTTCTTCGATGATACCAGATCAGAACACAGAGAAGAAAATACAAAAACATAAGGACCACCAATAACCTCCAATGAAGTAAAACACGCTATTAGGAACTCCAAAAATAGAAAAGGGGTTGGTGCAGATGAAGTTTTCGTAGAGATCCTCAAACTGATTGAAGATGACAATAGACACCATCTAGTAGATCTATATAATAACATCTATAGTAGTGGTAACATACCACAAGAATGGCTGAAAAGTGCTTTTATTCTTCTACCAAAGAAAGATAATGCTAAAGATTACTCAGACTATAGTATAATTAGCTTGATAAACAATACTCTAAAAATTTTTTAGAAGATCATTAACAATCGTATATATAAAAATTAGATGCCGATATAAACGAGACACAATTTGGATTCCGTAACAATCTTGGCAAGCAAGAAGCACTTTTCGGAATGAATGTCTTGGTTCAACGATGCCTTGATATGAATGTAGATTTACATCTATAGTTTATTGACTACGAAAAGGCATTTGATAAACTACGGCACGGCAAAATGATGAACATCCTATAAGAAAAAGGGCTTGATTCGAATGATATCCGTCGAATTAAAAACTTATGTTGAAACTAGAAAGCTGTAATAAACGTCTGTGGACAACAATCTAAAGAGATCGAAATCCGAAGAGGTGTTACGCAAGGATGCATACTATTCCCTATCTTGTTTAATATGTACGCATAATCTATTTTTAAAAAAACTTTGACAGGTAATAATCAACGGAAGAACGATTAACAATTTTCGGTATGCAGACGATACTGTGCTAATAGCAACCAGTAACATGGATCTCCAAAATATGCTTCAAGAAGTCAATACTGTATCAAACCACTACGGATTGAAGCTAAATCTGAAAAAGACTAAATATATGATTGTGACCAAGACGCATAACAATAATATCCCAGACCTGACTATAGAAACCAACAGAATCGAAAGAGTAAAAGGATACCAAAATTTTGAAGATAACAATGATTAAACTAAAGAAGTAAATAAACGAATTGAGATCGCGAAAGCGGCTTTCGTTAATATGAAACAGCTCCTTGCTAATCGTAACCTAAATCTATAGCTAAGAATATGCATGGTGAGATGCTACATTTTTTCAATTTTGTTATGTGGAATGTAGGCAGGTACGCTTAAGAAAAATAACACCAAAAAGATAGAGGAATTTGAATTGTGGGTCAATCGGCGCATGCTAAAAATATCATGGACAAATGAGGAAATTATGCACCGAGTCCAAAAAGAAGAAGAGTTTGTTCAGACCATCAAGAAATGAAAATTAGAATATTTTGGACATATCGTGCGGGGGGAAAGATACTTTATTCTACAATTGATCATGCAAGGAAAGATATGCGGTAACAGATCAAGTGGGCGACGAAAAACTTCCTGACTCAAAAACCTACGAGAGTGGTATGGATAGACATCTACCGAACTATTTAAAGCTGCTGCATCTAAAGTGAAAATTGCTATAATGATAGCTAACCTCCGTTAGGAGACAGCACCCTAAGAAGAATCCATGGAGGGTAACGGTTTTTATTGTGATATACATATTTGTAGGGAAAAATTCGATCGATAACTTCATGAATAATATTGCAAAACTTATCAACAACCAAATTAATATCTTGAGTTAATGAAATGAAATCACAATCAATAGAGTTAAAATATATGTTTATTAGTTCGTAGTTTGCTTGCTTAAATAGATATATTTTTCGGCTGTGGCAATTTTTGATTCGGAATTTACTGAGATCTCAATGTTGTAAGCATAGTGATGAGGAGTGATTCATCAGCTAGTGAATCAGTTTCTTTAGAGATTGCTTTTATTGGCTTGACATTTAGATTACGTTTCAGTTTCATAATTTGAGTTCTTGCTTTCAAGTTGATTATTAGAGGATTCAATTGAAAAGATCTGTCAACAATAGATGACACCTTTATGGTAATATCGTAATCTCTTAGATATTGTTGATTACTTTTACGTAAAAGTAAAGAAAAGAAGAAATTATTTGAGAGATTTCGGAGTCTTCCAGATGTAATTGAAAACTACGTTGAATTAAGATAAAAAGTATATTCCCGTCTGTGATGAGTTTCAGAATCCTTAAAGAACAGAAAATTTAGCAAAATTAACTATCTTATGTATTATTGAGTACTGAAATATAGTTCCTTTAAAAGATAAAGAAAAATATTCTCATTAATGATCAGTTCTGAAACTGTTTGAAAGATATTAAACTATTTGGGATGATCTTCTAACCTAATAATTGGTCCAAACACAAATGAAAAAAGTATATTCCAGTTTTGCTAGATATTGTTGAGTAATTTTACGTATTCGTATCGCCCAAATTATTTTTGTATACCCAGAAAAATAGTTGTATCAATAAATTATTTATTTTATGGTCTTAGTAAGACTTACGAAATGTTTTGGTGGTGTTTTAATTATTAATTCTTTGTTGTTTATGCAATGAGAAAACTAAGAAGAATATTTCGGGTAATGACCAGTTCTCAAAACTTTTCTTTCAGGCGTAGATTACAACTACTTGATGACTACTTAAAAAAGAAAAATGGGGTATCATACTTACTAAAATTTCTAGCAATTAAATAGATTCGTACATCTAGAAGACAATTTAGTTATTTCTTTAGATACTGATACAATTTTTGGTGATTTACTAAAAAAATAGAAAGAAAAGATTCACAGAAGTTATAAGACTAAAAATCTTATAACAATAAACATTTTGCATCTGAAATTTACGCAAATCTATAAGACATTACATTGATCTTCTGAGAATGCAGTTTAAAGAAGAATGAACAAACGTTCTTCGTTTATTATTCATGTATGAAGATTAAATAAAATACGAATATTTCATGTTAATAAGAAGGTTAAATGAGACTTTAATTTATTGTAAGAGTATTTCAGTGAATCTTCACGTAACTCAACCATCATTAAACTATGAATGAAGAAGTTTGGATTTTCTTCACAATAAAATCATCTTGTTTTTTATACATTGCGAGATCTTCTTAACAATTTATTAATGATTTTATTTTAGACCTTGAATTATTTTATTGGCAAAACTAACCCTAAAATATCTTAAAGCATAATTCTTATAACCTTACATTTTTGATTGCTCATTGCAAACAGTGGTTCTTATGAATACAGAATACATATAGACTATTACTAAAATAGATAATATAAGAGCTTATAGTTAATTAAAAGGTTTTAACCAAGTATTTAAGAGAGAGAGAAAACATCTTTGTTATTAAAAGTAATTTTTACATAATAAAGTATGTACAGTGAAATGGCAGACTTTGGATTTTCTCTAATCAACCCGCGGTAATTCAGCCTGCACGTATTTAATCACCCTTCTAATTAACATAAAAATATTTCACCACGACCTAAGTGAGAATTTAATTCATCGTAAGAACTTATAGTATCAACCACTAAAGGAAAACACCAGCCAAAATAAATGCTACGCACAAATAACAATGTAAAATAACACACTTCCAGTTTATTTTAAGAGAGTAAAACAAAGAGCAGATTATTTTTATATCTCGAGCCCCCCAGTCCCACCCCCAAAACCAGCAACTCCCCATCCTAGCAAATCCTCGAAGAAACCATTGAAAAAAATAATTAAAAAAATTCCGCCTAGCAGTAGACGATAAGATATTTAAAAAAAATCCAGGGTTACTTTCCACTACCCAACAATGAAGGCTGTGTAATTAGCCAAATAAACTTAGATTATGTAAAAAGAAAAATATAAAAATCCGCAAAAATAAGAGAATGGAAGGGAAAATTATTATAAAGAAATCTGTACATAAGCATGAAACAATTACGTGTGAATAAATATTAAGGAAAAATATATATATAAATAAAAATAAATGTGCGTACAAGGAGCAAAATAAAATATTAAGCGACCGAATATCCAGTATAATTTGGAATGTGGAATTGAATATGAATTTTTAAGAAAAATAAATAATGTGCCTTTCACAGTGTAATCGTTTCGCCTACGTTCTATATTTCAAATTGTATTTGACGCGTTCGGCTTTAATTCAGGAAACGCGTTCATTTTCCGATTGATTTCCAGAATGGTCTCTCGCTTTTCACTCCAGTTCTCGCGCGTTTCTTCGGCAATAAAGAGAAGAAAAAAAAAATGATCGGAAAAACTCGATTCGCTCGTGGCGTCGCGGCGATATGTTATTTTGCTGATGATTATTGAGTGAATGCCTATTTAACAATAACACACACATACACACAAACAAATCTTACAAAAAATCTAACTCTTTAAATATCTCTATTTGTGTATAATGGATATACGCGTATATTATGTACAATATATAATTGTTATAATGATGTAATTTATGTACTTATGTCTGAAATGGATGAAATAAATTATTACATGTCTTTGATGTTTTATTGTGTTTATAAGGGTTGAAAAATTTATGAACTTCATGTTTAGATTTGAGATAACCCTACAGAAAAAAGTTCATATGAGGAGTTCTGGAGTATATGACATTTTGAAATAAAGATTATTATTATTATTATTATAAATCCTTCGCCTTATTTTACCGATCTTAACGACAATATATATGTCAGTGTCATCATCAGATGGATCTACACTTGGTTGCTGAAAATCAATACCATCAAAACACAGCCTAAATGCTTACAGTTATGAACAAAAAGATCAGGTTTTTGTTGCACATAACATACCTCAACGTCATCTTCATACAAAGTGCGACAAAAAATCCCACATTTCCCTTTCCAACTGTAAAGTCTTTGAAGAAAGTATAGGAGAAAGGTAAGTCTTGTTAAATAATGTAGCTTTTAGTCACTGCTAAGCGTGGTTGGGTTGGGGGAAGGATAGAGGTTTTGTAGTGGAGACTTTTTTAAATGAATTGTAAGAGCGAAGAAGAGGTCGTCTCGTACATACTGGGCTGCTAAAAAAAAACCTTGATAACTCCATACATGACCCCTTCACAGTCCAACAGGGAATGACCCTTGGGGTTGGGAGAGATTTTGTAGTGAAAAACTTTTTAAAAAACGACGAATTGTAAGAGGTTGTTTCGTACACACTTTGTTGGTAACTCCAAACATGACCCCTTCACGGTCTAACAGTGAGCGACCCTTTGGTGCGCTATGCCTTCCATAGGCATACTTTTTGAAGAAGATGAAGCTACAGTTACAGTGACATGTGTGAAATTGAAAATTATTAAAAAGAAAACAAACTAGAGAACTGCTAGTTCCAGCAGGATGGAACTACTGCTTACACAGCACGTCGTCCAAATTTTACAGATGTTCCCCGGTTAAAGACAATTTCTTGTGTGTACGTCAAATTTAATTTTTAATTATTTATCACTTCGCTGTAATATTGTATAGCAAATATGACATTTGAACGGTGCTGTACGCGTCCAACATCCACATAAAACCACCCCAGTATAAAAAAAACCACCCATGTTTTTATTGTATTTTCATTTTCGTACGCCGGGGTGCATTTTTTTTCTGGCCCTCGGGCGGCGTTATTAATGACCCATTGTCACACTTTATACACAATTTTAAAGGAGAGTGCTCGCCATTATTTATAAAGCACTCCCCGAAGAATGCCCCCCGGGGGCCCCGCGATATTATGTAACATTCAGCATATAACACGACACACAGAACTGATACACAAGTCTCCGGGAAAAGTTTTCCTCGAGTGTTCGCCTTAAATAAACAACAAATATATATCTTCTCAGCAACTTCTTCACGAACTGACGGATTACGCTCGTTCGCCAATGGAAGTTCTTGCTCGTGAAAATGCACACACACACACACATACATATGTATATACTGTGTAATCATGGAATTTATTCACGTGTATTCATTTTTTTTTTGTAAGATCCTACAAGTTTGTTATAAAAGTGTGTGCAGATAAAAGACTTTATTCAACAACTTTTTCAAATAAATTCTCGAGTAGCTTTAAAATATAAGCGCTAAATATACTTTTTATTCCAATGGATATTAATTAAAATAATACAATTAACATTTTAATATATAGGAAATATTGTAAACTTGAATTTGATTGTTAGTCCAGTGTTCTACAAACTGTGTCGTTCAGGCTTAGTGTTTCTTATTCATCTCATGTTATAATCGGTGCTTATCACCTTCTTCTACATAGAAGATTTATTAAAGAGGCGATTGAATGAGCATTTATACTTGTATAAATATTTCTTATTAATATAATTAAATTTTAGCTGATTTTCTGAATATTTCATTTGTACATTTATTATTAATAATTATTAAATCAAATACACTAAATAAGATGAAATTTAACATAAAACGCTGCTTATGAACAATAAAATAAGCAAAGAAGCTATAAATAAAGCCAAATTAAATTTCAAGTAAATATTTTTTATAAGAAAATTTTTACTGAAAAATTATTCGTTGCTATAGGTATAAAAATAAACATTCACCATCATTTCGTCGTTATATATATATATATATATTCCCCTAATAGTTCTATGTGGAACGACGTCAATCGCAATGAATAGGCCGAATCTGCCGCTGATCATCGATAATTCAGGGGGATGATTGAATTGCAAAATCGATTTGCCACTCGTCACGAGTGCATTTCGAGTTTGCGGTCTGGAATTGGCCGGCAAACATGAAAATTGTTTTAATTTCCTCTGTGTCCCGCAAAGAATGAAAAGAATAGCCATGGAAATTATGCTGCCAGTGCAGAAAAATCCTTTAGTTAGTAGATAGTTTTAATACGAAAAAAAAAAAATAGTGTTGTTAAATATACCTAACAAAATTATTTTATAAATAATAAATAAATAAATAAATTGTAATAACCATCAAATAAGAAAACAATTTTTTTCATTAGTTACAGATGTTTCCAGCCTTTTCTTTCCTGTCGTGATTTTTTTCTACATTATTTAATTTATAAACGTTTCTTAAATATTTGTTGTAGATTTTACGAAAATATTTTCGTGTTTTTTTTTAATTATTAGCGTATTTTCTATAACGTAAAGGACTTATATGTTTCTAAAATTTTCTGTTTCAAATTACGTGAGTTTACTTAAAGTGTTGAAACTTTCCAGAGAATTTTGCAAAAATAATTTCTCTAGAACTTAAAGATCTAAATCGCAAGAATATTCGTCATGAGTTTTCAGTTGTTTCATCAGATTTATAAAATAGTCCATAATTACTTTTTAGATTTAGATTATTATTATAAAAGTAAAACATCCACTAAAAATAAAATTGTGCATCAGACAAATATTTTTGTAGTAATTATTCAATTAAACTGCAGAACCCTCGGTTATTTTTTACTGATTGGAGGGTGTGTCTGAGGCCACCCACCCACCCTACATATATCTATTAATTTTAGGGTCAACACTGCCGATGATTTTTGCTAATCAATGCTTTCACAGTTTGTTTTCCTGGAAATTAAACGCTGATCAGTGGGTGTGGTTAATATGCATATGTAGGGTGGGCGGGTGGCCACTATACCACGCTTCAATTCCAAAACTTACGCCAGAGGAAATGAATTGAGTATTTAATTTAATCAGTTTCATAAGTTTCTATTTTTTTAGTGTTTAGCCCAAATATTATCAATTTTTAAGTGGATTAGACTATAGATATAGACATTTGACGTTTAAGCCATTTTTTATAATATATAAGTAGGGTGTGTGTGTAGCTTTTAATCCACCCTTCAATTAATACATCTTAGTTATCGTTAAAAAGAATAAGTACTAATAAAGTTATGCATCTGACAAAATTTGTATTCATTTTTTGGTAGTAATTTATTATATAAACTGCAGAACCCTCGCGGATGTTTTACTGATTGGAGGGTGTGTCTGAGGCCACCCACCCACCCTACATATATCTATTAATTTTAGGTACAACGCTGCCGATGATTTTTGCTAATCAATGCTTTCACAGTTTGTTTTCCTGGAAATTTAACGCTGATCAGTGGGTGTGGTTAATATGCATATGTAGGGTGGGTGGGTGGCCACTATCCCACCCTTCAATTCCAAAACTTTAGAAAGTGTCAATCAGTTTTTTAGGAATTTTCCTAGGGGGTTCTAGAATTTGCTTCAGTTTTTTTTTTATAGATTTCTAGTAGTTTCTCGTAACTTTCATTCCATTTTTTAAGAATTACCTCATATGCTTGTTTCTCATTAATCACTTGGTGAAACATTATGTTAATATATAGGTTTTACCAAGTGATTTTAATTATAAAACCTATATAAAAATTACCTTATGTGCCTCTAGAATTTTCCTTATTTTTTTGTAGATTGTTAGATCTTTTTGGTAATTTTTATTTACATTTTTTTTGTAGGTTGCTAGGATTTTCCAGAATGTTTCATTCAGCTTTTATAGAATTTTCTTCAGTTTTTTTTTTTGATTTGTAGAACTTTTCTTTATTTCATTTTTTAAGAATTTTCTTATGGGCCTCTAGAATTTTCCTCAACATTTTTCGTAGGCTTCAAGAACTTCTCACCAACTTTCATCACATTTTTGAAGGGTTCTTGAATTTTGCAGATTTCTAGATTTTTTTAGAAATTCATTAGTTTATCAGGAATTTTCCTAGAGAGTTCTAGAATTTTCGTCAGTTTGTTTTTTTATAGATTTCTAGAACTTTTCAGTAACTCTCATTCCATTTTTTTTTAATTTCTTTTGAGCCTCTACAATTTTCTTTGTAGATTTATAGAATTTCTTAGAAACTTTCATCACACTTTTGAAGAATTTTTCTAGGGTGTCCTTGAAGTTTTCTTAATATTGTTTGTAGATTTTTAGAACTTTCCAGTATCTTGCATTCCATCCTTCAAGAATTTTCTTAGAGCTATAAAACTTTCATTCGATTTTTTTGTAAATTCGGCCACTTTCATCACATTTTGAAGAATTATTCTAGAAAGTTCTTGAATTTTTCTTAATAATCTTTGTAGATTTCTAGAATTTTTCAGTTACTCTCATTTCATCTTTCAAGAATTTTCCTCAACTTCCTTTTGTAGATTTTTAGAAATTTTCAGGCTTTGAGTACCGTTGACGATATCAAAAATGTTGAGGCTCTTAGAATATCCTCCAGGAGTAGAAGAATTCGAATATGGTAAAATTCTGGCTTAGATAATAATTACTGGGTAATTTAGAGAAAGAACTTCTTAGCAACTTCCATCACATTTTTGAAAAAAATTTCTAAAGGGTTCTTGAATTTTGTAGATATCTAAAAAAAAATTTAGAAAGTGTCAATCAATCAGTTTTTGTCAGGAATTTTCCTAAAGGGTTCTAGAATTTTCTTCAGATTTTTTTATAGATTTCTAGAAGTTTCCTGAATTTCTGTATGTGCGTCTATAAACTTCCTTCATTTTTTTTTTGTAGAATTTTAGATATTTAAGGTACCTTTTATTAAATTTTATGGGTTTAAGAATTTTCTTGATTTTTTTTTGTAGAGTTCTAGAATTTTTCAGAAAGTTTCTTTCAATTTTTCGGGAATTTTCTTACAGACTTCTTCAGTTTTTTTTTGTAGATTTGTAGAACTTTCTTTTAATTCAATTTTTTAGTTGGCTTCTAGAATTTTAATCAATAATTTTCTTCAGTTATTTTTGTTGGTTTGTAGAATTTTTACATTCCATTTTTTTTTTAAGTTTTCTTAAGGGCCTCTAGAATTTTCTTCAATATTTTTTGTAGATTTCAAGAACTTCTCAGCAACTTTTATTACATTTTTAAAGAACTTTTCTAAAGGGTTCTTGAATTTTGCAGTTACATCTCTAGAATTTTTTTAGAAAGTTTCATTCAGTTTATTAGGAATTTTCCTAGAGTTCCAGAATTTTCTTCAATTTTTTTTTTTATAGATTTCTAGAAGTTTTCCGTAACTTTCATTCTTAGAAACTTTCATCACATTTTTGAAGAACTTTTCTAAAAAGTTCTTGAATTTTGCAGATTTTTAGAATTTTGTTTAGAAAGCGTCATTCAGTTTATCAGGAATTTTCCTAGAGAGTTATAGAAGTTTCCGCAATTTTCATTCCATTTTTTTAAGCATTTCCTTATGTGCCTCTAGAATTTTTTTTGTAGATTGTTATATCTTTCTGGTAACTTTTATTACATTTTTTTTTTTTTTTGTAGATTGCTAGAATTTTTCAGAAAGTTTCATTCAGTTTCTTCATTTCAGTTTTCTAGAATTTTTGAGAGAGTTTCATTCAGTTTTTCTGGAATTTTCTTACAGACTTCTAGAATTTCCTTCAGTTTGTTTTGTAGATTTGTAGAACTTTTTTTAATTCTATTTTATAAGAATTTTATTATGGGCTCCTAGAATTTTAATCAATAATTTTCTTCAGTTATTTTTGTTGGTTGAAGAACCCTTTTTTTACTCCATTTTATAAGAATTTTCTTATGGGCCTTTTTAATGAATGAAAAATTTAATTTAATCAGTTTCATAAGTTTCTATTTTTTTAGTGTTTAGCCCAAATATTATCAATTGTTGAGTGGATTAGACTATAGATATAGACATTTGGCGTTCAAGCAAGTTTTTATAATATATAAGTAGTGTGTGTGTGTATCTTTTAATCCACCCTCCAAATAATACATTTTAATTAACATTAAAAAGAAAACATTACTCATGTAGTTATGCATCAAATTTGTATAATTTTTTACTTTAATCAACGCTTTTACATTTTGTTATTCTGAAAATTAAGCGCTGATCAATGGGTATGGTTAATGTGTATATGTAGGGTGGTTGGGTGTCTATTATTTCACCCATCAATTTCAAAACTACCGCGAGAATATGTGAACTAAAAATTGATTAAAATCAGTTTCCTAATTCTGTATCCATCTGACATAATTTGTATCCATTTTTTTTGTAGTAATTAAATAATTAAACTACAGAACCCTCGTGTAGGTTTTACTGATCGGAGGGTAGGTCCGAGGCCACCCACCCACCCTACATATCGTATATCTACTGCTGATGATTTTTGCTACTTTAATCAAAGTTTCCGCAATTTGTTCCTGAAAATTAAACGCAGATGAATGGGTGGGGTTAATATGAATATGTAGGGTGGGCAGGTGGTCACTATCTCACATTCCAATTCCAAAACATACACCAGAAAAAGTAAATTAAGTTTCATTATTTTCTATCTTTTCGTGTTTAGACTAAATATTATTAATTGTTAGGTGGATTGGACCATAAATATAGACATTTGGCGTTAAAGCCATTTATTATAATATATAAGTAAGGTGTGTGTATCTTTTAATCCACCCTCCAATTAATACAGTTTAATTAACGTAAATAAGAAAACATTACTAATGAATTTATGCATCTGAAACAATTTGTATCCATTTTTTTGGTAGAAATTAATTAATTAAACTGCGAAACCCTCATGTATGTTTTACTGATTGGAGGGTGTATCTGAGGCCACCCACCCACCCTACATATATCTATTAATTTTAGGTACAACACTGCTGATGATTTTTGCTAATTTAAATCACACTTTCACTGTTTGTTTCTCTGGAAACTAAACACTGATTAGTAAATGAGGCTAATATAAATATGTAGGGTAGGTGGGTGTCTAATATCTTACCCTCGAATTATATCACTTAATGATTTACAAATGAAGTAATTCACTTGACAAATTATTTAATGATTTTTTTTGATTGGTGTTAATTAATTAATCAACCATTAAAACTCTTGTGTATATTTTACTGATTGGAGGGTGGGTCCGAGTAAACCCACCCACCCTACATATATCCATTAATTTCAGATAAAACCCTTTTGATGATTTTCGCTAATCAACGCTTTCACTATTTTTTTTTTCCTTGAAACTAAACACTGATTAGTGAGTGATGTTAATATGCATATATAGGATGGGTGGCCACTATCCTACCTTGAAATGCGACAACTTAGGCCAAAAGAAATAAATTAAGAACATGATTGAATCATAATTCTGTAATTTAGATTTTAAATGTTCTAAAAGGTTTTTGCCAGCACTGAATTAAAACAAATAAATAAAATAAATAAATATAGTGTTTATGAAGGTCATAGACATTCTAAAAATTCTTTCAAATTAGAAGATTTTTAAGATTCTAAAAATTCTAGCATATATGAAAAATAATTTTAAAAAACATCAAAAAATTCTAAATATTTTAAAAAAATTCGAATTATTCTAATGAGTATAAATATTCTAACTACCCTAAAATCTCTTTTAACTTTTTAAAAATTCTCGAGATTCTAATAATTATTAATTTTTTAATTTTTTTAAAAATATTTCTTAATATTCTAACGATTTGAAAGATTCTAAATATTCTAAAAAATACAAAATTTTTATCTTTATCTTTATAATCACTTTATAATTATAATTTATAATTTCAAGAAATCTAAACGAATTTCTATAATCCTGAAACTCTAGTTATTTGTTGGCATATTTAAGAGATTTAGAATCATTCGAATATTGAGATTCTTTAAAAACTTTTTTTTCTAGTTTCAGACTCTTTAGAATTTTCAGAATTGTTAGAACAAATTTTAAAATATGAGTTTATCTAGAAATTTTTAAATTATTTAAAATCATTAAATATTTAGAATCTCTAGAATTTTTAAAATTTTTAGAATCTTTTTATAATTTTTGAAATTTATAAAATTGATATCGCGAAGATTATTAGAATTTTTATAATCTTAGACATCTTTTTATTTGTTAGAAACATTAAAATTATAGAATCGTTAGATTCTTTAAAGGTTTAAAAAACATTTGAAATATTTAAAATTTAGATTTTTTATAATATATATTTATAATTTTTAGAATCTTTAGAATATCTAAAATTATTATATTACTTTATGGAATTTTTAGATTCTTAGAAATCTTTCTAATTAATAAAATATTTAGGATTATAGAAATATAATATTCTTGGCAATTTTTATTATATTTAAATGCGGAGAGAATCTTTAGCATATTTATAAATTTTAGAATCTTTAGATTTTCTTAGAACCTTTAAAACCTTCTCAATTGTTAGAACCTTGAAGATTTATAGAAACCTTTTTATTTGTCAGAATCTTTAGAATAATAAAATCGTTAGATTATTTAAAAATTTAACAATTTTTAAAATATTAAAAAACTGCACAATTTTTAGAATATTTATATTATAATTAAATTTATGAATATAAAATCTTGAGAATCTTCAGAAATCTAGAATAATTTCTATAATCCTATAACACTTTATGACACTTTAATTTAATCGAATATTTATAAGTTTTATAAAGATTTCATTTCTGAGAACCTTAGATTCTTTAGGTTAAAAAAAATCTTTTGAATTTCGATAGATTCTCAAAATTCTTACAATTTTAAAAGTTCTCAATATTTAATGAAAATTTGACGGGATTGCACTTTTTTTATTTATTTATAGTTATAAAATAGTTAAAATATAAATATATTAAAAATTCTAAACCTAAATACTTTAAAATTTACAACGATTTTAAATATTCTAAACATTAAAAATTCCTAAAAATTCTTCTAATAATATATTATAAATTTAATGTCGAGAATATTTAAATTCTAAATATTAATTAATTGGAGAGTAAATATTTAAATTCTCAAGATTAAATCTTATAAATATTCTTAGAAGAATTTTAAAAAATTTAGAATGTTTAGAATATTTAAAATTGTTATATTTTTTTTAAAATCTAAATTTAGAATTTTTAATATATTCATATTTTATAACTATAAATAAATAAATACAGTGGAATTCCGTTAAATTTTCTTTAAATCTTCAGAATCTTTAAAATTGTTAGAATTTCGACAATGTTTCGAAATTTAAAAGATTATTTTAGAATCTAAAGAATCTAAGTTTTATCTGAAAGGAAATCTTTATATTTTTAACATGTTTATAATTTTTATAATATTTAGTGTCTTTAGATTAACTATAATATCGAGAATCTTTATTAACTTTAGACAACTTTTAGAATTTAAAAAATCTCTTCATTTGTTAGAATCTTTAGACATTTTATAATTTTCAGAATCGTAAGAATCTGTAGAAACATAATAATTTTTAGAATTTTTAGAATCTTTACAATTTCTAAAATAAATAGAATCTCGAGAATGTTTAAAAATTACATTTTCAAATAATTTTTTTTTTTTTAAATCATCAGGATTAAAATCTGTAGAATCTCTTAAATTATTCGGTACTCTTTGGAAACTAGAAGATTTTTCGAATATTTATAATATTTAGAATATGTAGATTTTTAGAATTCTTAAAATTTTCAAATAACTCACGAAAATCTTTAGAGGCTTTAGAATTAATTTCCTGTTGAAACAAAAAATTCTGTTTGTAGGCAATTATTTACATTTAGTAAAATTCTGAGCCGTGATGTAGTGATTGGAGGGTAGGATTTTAAACGTACATCACAAACAGCGTTTTTAGTTTGCAGGAAACAGAATGTGCAAAATTATGTTTTATGTATATTTTGATATATTCACATAAAATTTAAATATATACAGGGTGTTAATACTAAGTCATTACACCCGAAAATGGCAGTTACAACTCGTTAAAACAAATAACTTTTCTAAGTTTCAATTTGTGATTTGGTGCTCCGGTTTGGAGTTCTTTTGTTTTTCTTAAAAATGAAGATAAGTTTGGAGTAATGTGTGTAAGTGTTGCGAATTCAAATTCAAAGAATTTGCCTCCAATTGGTATTGGGGATGAAAAACGAACTGACAGATCTGAGATACGAAGTTGATATACTGAATGAGCAAGAAAAGCATTTAACTGAAAAGGTTCAAATTATTAAAAATCTAACCTCGCCAAAATTAACAGCTAAAAATATGAACAATGCAAACAGAGAGAGGACACAAACCTCAATAAGTCAAAAAAAAGGAAGAAAGAACCAATAAAGGAGACATAACCAGCCATCTGCCGTTAGGCTGCATCTAGTGAAATTTTATTAACGAACAAGAAGACACAAAATACACTTCCAACCGAAACAACCCGTACGCTGATTACCACCGATAAACCCGATGAACCGTCAGCTAGTCCAGCAACATGCATTGATCCAAATAAGGAATTTAAACTAGTGGAAAGAAAAAGGAACAAATCTTCCATCCCTGGAAAATCCTATGAACAAATGGACATCAAACAAAACATAAGAAAATGTAGAATACTCTTTAACTTACAGATAAAGCATTACAACCAAATAAGAGCGAACAACATAAATTTTTAAGGGATAACGTTAAAGATCGTTACAACAATTTGCTTCTAAGTGAAATGCGTAAGATGATTAACACGAACCTTAGCAAATCAAAGAATAATCAAAACACTTTAACTTTGTTTTACCACATAAAATTTTATGTGGTAAAACAAAGTTAAAGTGTTTTAATTATCTTATTAAAATGTACCACCAAGTTAACGCCGACAACATTCAAAAATCAAAGAATAATCCTAAAACAATGTGGAAAATTATAAACTCTTATCATACAAAATGTAAATACATTAGGAGGAAATGAATCTTCTGTAGGATCAAATAATACCACGTCAGTGGTATGTTTCTTTTCGATCTACAAGATAATATTAATTTTAATGGTTCCTACTTTAATTTAAAAAAGTATAAAGTAACCAAGTGAGAGATTATGCGTTTAAGAAATAGTCAGAATAGAGATATTTATGAATTTACAGCTGACTTAATAAAATCTATTATTGAGCACATTAACATTTCAATTTAGAAATTGCGGAAAGTATTTTTTATTCCTGTTTATTAAGGGAAATTGTTGTACCTATTCACAAGAAATATTCTATGAGTGATGATAAATAACTATCGACCCATCAAATAATTTCAAGTAATTTTACAATGTAAAAGTACCTTTAACAATTTCCCTGAATCTTTTGGAAACCTTTTCTTTATTGATTAAAACCCATTAAACAAAGTTTCAAACAATAACAAATTAAAAAATACATTACAATCCTTTCTTGAAAATTTTGGAAACCTCTTTTTCTTATTCAACAAAATCCATTTCACACAATTTATATCAACAAGAGATTTACCTTTAACTAATAATAAGACTTTTTCCATACTTTCTGATGCTATTCTGGCATTTTTCTTGAAAATATTTTAGAAATCTTTACTTTACTGTTTAAAATCCATTAAAAAAGTTTAAAATAATAACAAATTAAAAAATGCATTAAAACCCTTTCTTGGAAATTTGGAAACCTTTTTCCTTATTAAACAAAATCAATTTCACAAAATTTTAGGCAAGAAAATAAACTCGGATTTTAAAATCTTAAACTCTTTCTGTATTGATCAAAATTTGAAGAAATCTTCTTAAAATACCTTACGTTTTTTTTAGCTTTTGAAACCATTATTTGTTGGCCAAAATCCACTTGACTAAATTTTGAGCAACAGAAGATTTAAAGTACCAATTTCTTGAATTTCTTTAGCAATCTTTACTTTTTCGATTAAAATTCATTACACAAAGTTTCAAATAATAACAAATTGAAAATACATTAAAACCCTTTCTTGACAATTTGGAAACCTTTTTCCTTATTCATCAAAATCCATTTCACAAAATTTTAGGCAAGAAAATAAACTCGGATTTAAAAATCTCTTCCTCTATTGATAAAAATTTAAAGAAATAATTAATCATCTTAAAAACTTTTGAAACCTTTTTTTATTGGTCAAAATCCAGTTGAGAAAATTTCAAGCAACAAACAAATTAAAAAAACCTTCAAACTCTCTTTTAATAATTTTGAAACATTTTCCTTATGAAAACACAAAATAAACAAGAACAAACTTAAAAATACCTTTAAACTTTCTCTTGAATATTTTGGAAACAATTTATTTATTTATTAAAATCCATATCACATATTACAACCAACAAAAAAATTCAATTTCTCATTCTCTTTAACTACCATTTGATTTTATATTAATACATTCTCTATGGGGAAAGTAAAAATGGGATTAAACGAACCTTTTGATTCAGCAATTTGATCATAAAGACTTAAAAGTATGTGGGAATCAGAACAATTTCTCAATGAAGAAGAAAAAATTGAAAAGCTTCAAAAACGCTGAACCAAATAATTCATTCAGTATCAAAATAATTTTCCAAACAGGTTTCCACAAAACAAAAATTGTAATTATTGCAAAAAAGGACTTAATTTCAGAATTTTACAAATTAAAAAAATTAAAATCAATCTAATAATTACCATAATTTAAGAAACGAAACTCCAAAAATTATCCAACCCAGAACTTCTCACAATAATAATTATAACCAAAGACAATCGGTAATTCATAAAAAAACATAATACACTAACTCAAACAGAAATGCACATAATTTAAACTCCGAAATGGAGTAGAATTTGGGTTACACTTTATTGAATATCCAACTTGAACAAATTCAAGCAAATGCAGAAACGATTTATTAATTCCCTCAAGTACACATTTTTACACAAAAAATAAGAATGGAAATACATTCCTTGTTGATACAGGATCAACAATTTCTTTAATAAAAAAAAACAGAAGCAGCTCAATCAATTAATCTTCCAATTCAAAAATTTACGGTTTAAATGAACAAGATCATAAAAATTTAATTACAAACTCAGCAGTAATGAAAGCAAACTAAAATGAATGTCACACATATTATTTAACCAATTTTAATTCTGCATTTGATGGCAATTGCAAATAAAAAACTAATACTAAATTTCAAAAAATTACTCTTATACGACATGATCAATCTAATAATCCTCAATCCAACAAAAGTAATAAAATACATTTTATAAAAATAATGGAAGCAACAATTTCATGAAATAAATAAATCAAATGAAAACAGTTCACTCCAACTAATTCAAAACAATTCCCAAACTAAATCAGCACATTTTCAATCACGAAACGAAATAAATAATACAATTAAACTACAAATCCAACTAAATCATAAAATAAATGGAACAATATAATCCGAAATTGTAATTCCACCACGAACGTTTCAAAGAATTAAATTAAACGTAAATAATCTTAATAATTTAACAGAAGGATTCTTACAAGAAATAATAATAAATAAACAAAGACTTAAAAATTTTAAACTCAATCGTAAAAATAAAATAATTACTACAATCTTAAAAAACTCAATGAGTCAACAAAAATTAATTAAATTAGATTCAATTCCTAAAACTAAGCCGCAATAACGTCAAATGAATTTCAATAATTTACATAACCGTGAACAAATTATTTTAAATAACTTACGACTTAAACATTTCAATTACGAACGAAAAAAATTAAAACCTTTGTTTATAATTTAAGAATATTTTTTATTTAGAAGGAGATCAATTAACCTTTACAAACGAAATTAAACTCAAGATTCAAAACCAATATTTACAAAAACGTACCCTCATATTCATAAGGAAGGCGTAAAGAAACAAATTAATTCAATGTTAGTGGAAAATATAATATATTGTATTATTGCTGCTCTAAAATAAAATAAATTAAACATCTTCTTGAGAATTATGTAAATTAATGGAGGGATAAATTATAAACAATTGAATATTATTAAAACAATGTATTTTACATTTACATATAAAATATACAAACTTATTATAATCTTTATACTTATATTATCAATTCTACAATAAAACCAAATAGATAATTAAATATCACATGTACATTAGAACATCGAGTCTTTAAATTTGTTGCATTCGTACTCTCTCCGCATGTAAAATCCTCTAAGCTGATTAGAACAGATAACTTAAATGTTTGATGTTTGGAAGCGTTTACTGCGCGGTATATTTCGAGTAAAGTTTGAGGTAAACAACTTTTTAACGCGATTATATAACTATATAGCTGTGTGTATATGAAGCAATTCATAAACTAGTAGCAGTAGTAATAGTAGTAGTTTATGAATTGCTTGCTTGTACATGAAACTAGAATATATTCTAAGGAAATTACAAAATGATTACGATTTAAAATACATAGATCTCATGTTGATAAGTATAAGTACATTTGAATAATCAAGTGAATGATTTGAGTATTATAAAATGTAATCTTTATTATCCTGTTTTTATGTAAAATGTTATTATTAATTTATTGTTATACCTGCCCTTCCAACATTATGTTCCAAAAATGGTTTGATTGGAATAACATGAATTGTAAATTCCGCCTTTGCTTCTATCGTTCAAAATTTTACGTATGTTTTTTTGTAATAAATTTATTTTTTAAGATAGAAGAGCGAAGATCTAAATAAATAAAATTATGATATTATACTTATTTTATAAGTAACTTAAAGAAGGGAAAAATTATTTAATTATAATTCATATATCCATGTGTTATTTCTTTTGCATACAAATATAAAATTTTGTAGATACGTTATTTTTAGTATACATTTATAAAATTAACAAAAGAAAGTGCTAGATAAGGGATGGCTTTAAAAGTCTTTCCAGTACACTGCACCGAAAACTTTATTTCCGCACAGTCCACGGAAACGAGCTCCATAAACAAACATAGAATTGTTTTCGTTTATTGCAACGAAAAGTTCGCTTTTATGTTAGGATTTTTTCGTTTCTATCAAATTTATTTAATTACATACAATTAACTGTCAAAATCATTTTATTCCAGATAATTGAGTTTAAATTTCATGCCTCAGTCTTATCGCCATATTATCCCTCACACGCTAACCTTCTTGATTTCAATATCTCCTCCATCCGTAACGTTCTTATCTTTGTTCCTCTTCCCCGTTCCCGCCAATATCGCCGTAATCTCGTCGAGATCCCTGCCCTTCGTCTCCGGCACGGCGAAAATGGAGAAAACCGTCGCGAACACGCACACGACGCCGAAGGAGCCGAAGGTCAGCGCCGAGCCGAAGGCGACCAGGAAGTTCTGGAAGAGCTTCGTGACGGCGAAGGCGAGGATCCAGTTGAAAGAGGCGGAAATTGACATAGCGGTCCCTTTCAGCCGGGGATTGAATAATTCACCGAGCATTATCCAGGGAATCGGGCCGAATCCGATCGAAAATACCACGATGAAAATTGCCAGCGACGCGACCGGCACGAAAGTGTACCGGGATACGTCTCCGATGGTTTTCATGTGGAAGTAAACTCCCAGGGAAATTAGGCACAGCGACATCGCCGACGAGGAGAGCACCAGGAGGATTCGGCGGCCCGCCCTGTCTACCAATAAAGTGGATCCGTAAGTGGCGACGACCTGGAACAATAGAACAAAGAAAAGAACAATCCGATCGCTTCAATTGAATTACGGTAAGGGTCGATGGAGAAATATGGGGTAGCTAAGTCCGCCCCTCAATTAATCGAAGGGTTTTTGTACCCGTAGAGAGCTCCTTTAATTTATCTTATCGAAACTTTTTTTTTAAAAGCCTACTTAATTTATCTTAGGATAGTATAATTACATAGATAAAACAATATGGATTATATATTACTTATCTATTAAGACATAACTTATTCTAACAATCTGATCTAATTAAAACTAACTAATTATAATATATAAAAAGTTAATTATTGGATTATCAAAATGTATCACGAAGTGAAACCTTCAACAATTACTTATTTAACTAATTAACAATTCATACAAATTTGTAAACCATTAGATGTTTAATTAAACACTTTGTTTTGTTTAACTATTTTAAATAGTAAAACAAAACCATTTAATTAACAGAAAAATGTTTTACCATGGATTAATTTAATTCATCGTATGAAAACCATTTTCCAAAATAACATAAACAAACAATAGTATTCATTTAGACCCTAATTTAATTTCCTGTGCCTCTAGGGTCGTACAAATTCTTTAATATCGGATAATATCAGGCCGCCAATTTTCTGTTTATTGTTCCCTTAATTTCAGTGGATTTTGCGTTGGTGTCCCTTTATTTTCCCACGAGTTTCCTTTATTATTCTTTAATTGTAATACACATTTAATCAAATATTTTCTATGTAGGTAGATCGTCATTTGACCCTTAACTGCAAAGTGTTGCGGCTTTTTATTTCTACACGGTTTGTTTATATTGTTTAAAATGGGAACATCATTAACACCGACGAGAGTACGCCCTTCTTCTGGTGATACAAAACATTATTAGAAGTAAATTCAAAACAAAACAAAAACATTAAATCAAAATTTAAAAAAAAATATGCAGTTAAGGGTTAAAAGACAATAATATTGACATCATAGATAAAAGAGATTTGAAGGATTTTGCGGTACGTTTCGTTCTAGAATTGTTTAAAAATTTACACCTAAGAATTGATTGAATAATTCTTAGGTAAACATTTTTGTACTATTCTTCAAATCTATAATATATATTACTAGAAAACAAAGAACTAAAAGAAAACTCTGTTACTCTAAATGTAAATGACACCAATTAAAACTAAATCACAGAAAATTCTAGCAATCTTCAAAAATAAAAACTGTAGTAAAATAGCACCAATGGTGGAAAGAAAAAAAAAGTAAAATATTCGATTATAGTATTGCTATAGAAAATAAAAGATAAATTGCTAATTTGCAATAACATTATACAAGAAGTGGAATAAAAATGCTGAAATTTAAAGAAATAAATCCTATAGATTTGAAATTTACAAAACAAAATGGTAAAAAATGAATAGAAAAATAATTACAAAATCTAGAAGCCTCGAAGAAAATTTTGAAGATAAATTTATAAAAAATTCTAAAAAAAAAGTAAGTAATCTTACAAACGACATAACACTATTAGTAGATTCTGAAGTAAAATTACATATAATCCTGGAAATATAGAAAAAGACAAGCTGGAAAAGCTAAACAATGATAATATCAAGGAAGAAAGCACACAATATAGCTAAACGGAAATTAAAATATTCAGGATGAATAATACAGGAAAAAGGGACGAGTAACGGCCGATAAATTTCTATATTCATAAAACATTTTAAAATTCTTGCTGAAAAAGAAACTACAATTTGATAGAAAATTGGTGGAATATTTTAGAAATCCGGAAGAAAAGTTGTTGAACGATTTTGGACTTTAAAAGAAAATTCTAGAAATTTTAAACAGAAACTGCCTAAAATTCAGATCGGATAAAAAATCTGTAAGAGACTCTAAAAGATGCAAACTTACACACATTTAGAATATTAATTACTAGACATTTGCAATGACATAAAACTGGTAATGAAAGGAAAATTGCTGGAAATACCGGAAATTTTAAAGAGAAAATATTGACAAATTCTAGGACTCTATACCAGCATTCCAAAAATCTAGAAGAATATATTAAAATGATTTAAAATCATACAATTTTGAAAATCTATTGTTGAATAATTGAAGAAAGTTGGATCTGGTGAAAAATATTGATCCACTAAACAAGAAATGTCCATCATTTCTTGCGTAGTGAAGAAACTGAAAAGTTAGGAAACTTTAAAAATTTTAATAGATGTATTCAAATAAGATAGAGGTTACCCGCCCACCCTACATATACATATGTATATTAATTAGAAACATTTTGAATAAATTATAAATTAAAAAGGTAAACTTTTTGAGTGAGTAAATTAGTAAAAATTTAAAATCTAAATTAGATAAGATTAGCTATAGAAAATTATTTATATTTAACCTTAAATTTTGATTTTGTTCCAATTATTACATAAAGGGTTTTATTTTTTATAGCAGCAAAATCATCAAAGATTAGCAAGTAAAGTTGTCATGTATATGTAGGGTGGGCGGGAGGTCTCTATGCCACCATCCAATCAGTAAAACGTAAGCGAGGGTTTATTTTAAAAGTTGTTAAATATGAATAAACACAAAATAATTCCAATTTTTAGAGATTTATTCATAGAAATTTTTCAAATAACTTTTGATAATGTTTTATTGGGATAGAGGCGACCTACCCACCCTACACAACATATAAATTTTAATTACTGATCGTCTCGCGGTTTGCAGTAAAATCAATTACAAAACTTTTTGAATAAAACAGAAATTCAAATGATAAAATTTTTGAGTGAGTAAATTAACAAAATCCTTATGCATGAGGGGTGGGCAGACTTTAAATCTAAATTAGATAGGATTAGCTATAGAAGGTCAGTTATATTTAAACTTAAATTAACTCCCGATGAAATAGTACTATCAAATACAAATGTAAAATTATCACATCATTTTAAATTTCTAGGGGTATATATTGATGAGTCGTTAGATTGGCGGTCACACACAGAGTATTTATCACTGAAATTGGGGAAAACCTGTTATTTACTTAATAATATAAAAAAGTATCTATTTAAAGACTCCTTGAAAATAATATGTTTTATTTTTTATTACATACAAGTTTTTATGTTTTTTTGCAGCAAAATCATCAAAGATTAGTATTTATAATTATCAAGTGTATGTAGGGTGGGTGGGTGTCTTCTATCCCACCCTCCAATCAATAAAACATCATCAAAAATTATTTGAAATATTTGTATGAATTCATAAATCCTGCTTTGTTGATGGATATTTTTCACCAGATTCATATTTCTTCATATATTTAAGAATAAATTTTCCAAATTGTACGATTTTTCTTCATTTTAATACTTTTTTCTAGATTTTTGGAATGCTGGTTTAGAGTACTAGAATTTACCAATATATATGTATATGAATTTCAATTACTGATCGTCTCGCGGTTTGCAGTAAATTTAATTACAAAACTTTTTTAATAAAAAAGAAATTCAAAAGGTGAAATTAAAACAGTAAATTAATAAAATTCTTATGCATGATGTGTGGGCAGTCTTTAAATCTAAATTAGATAGGATTAGCTATGGAAGGTCAGTTATTTTTTAAACTTAAATTTGTAGTATGAAAATAAATTTATTTAAAGAGAAATCTCTAATTTGATAGAATAATGTTGGATTATTTAAAAATCTCAAAGAAAATTCTTTAGGAAAGATTCTAGAAATTTGAAAGAGAAACTATTAAAAATAGATTCGTATCAAAAATCCGTAAGGGAATCTGAAGGAAAAATAGTTTATATCATTTTCCCTTTAGATTCTCTTACAGATTTTTGTAGACATTTAGGAGATTAGTTATTAGAAATTTACAATGACATAAATGCTAGAAATACGAGAAATTTGAAAGATAAAATATTGATAAATTCTAGTACTCTAAATCAGCATTCCAAAAACCTAGAAAAATATATTAAAATGAAGAAAAATCGTACAATTTGGAAAATATATTCTTAAATATGTGAAGAAATATGAATCTGGTGAAAAATGTCCATCCACAAAGCAAAATTTATGAATTCATACAAATATTTCAAATAATTTTTGATGATGTTTTATTAATTGGAGGGTGGGATAGAGGCCACCCACCCACCCTACATATACATATAAATTTCAATTACTGATCTTCTCGCGGTTTGCAGTTTACTTTAACTACAAAACTTTTTGAATAAAAAAAGAAATTCAAAAGGTAAGGTGTTTGAGTAAATTAATAAAATTCTTATGCATGTTGGGTAGGCAGTCTTTAAATCTAAATTAAATAGGATTAGCTATAGAAGGTCAGTTATATTTAAACATAAATTTGTATTATGCTTAATTTTTTATTACATACAAGGTTTTACTGTTTTTTTTAGCAGCAGTATTATCAGAGACTTGTATTTAAAGTTATTATGTATATGTAGGGTGGGTGGGTGGCCTCTATTCCACTCTCAAATCAGTCAAATATAAGCGAGGGTTTTAATTATAAGTTTTAAAATAAAAATAAACCAAAAATAATTGTAATTTTAAAAGATTTATTCATCTAATTTTTCAAATAATATTTGATGATGTTTTACTGAGTAGAGGGTAGGATAGAGGCCACCCACCCACCCTACATATACAAATGAACTTATTCCTTATCGTCTCTCGGTTTCCAATAAAATTAATTTCAAAACTTTTTGAATAAAAAAGAAATTAAAAATGTAAAATATTTCAAGGAGTAAATTAGTAAAAATTTGATGCATGATGGGTGGGTGGGTAGACTTGAAATCTAAATTGGATAAGATTAGCTATTTGGGGTTATTTATATTTAAACTTAAATTTTGATTTTGTTTTATTTTTTATTACATAAAGGGTTTTATTGTCTTTAGCAGCAAAATCATCAACAATTAGCAATATAGTTAACATGTATATGTAGGGTGGGTGGGTGGCCTCTATCCACCCTTTAATTAGTAAAACATAAGCGAGGGTTTTAATTAAATGTTGTTAAATATGAATAAACACAAAATAATTCCAATTTTTGGAGATTTATTCGTACAAATTTTTCAAATAACTTTTGATGATGTTTTATTTATTGGAGGGTGGGATGGAGGCCACCCACTCACCCTAGATATACATCGATCGTCTCGTGGTTTGCAAAAAAATTAATTACAAAACTTTTTGAATAAAATAGAAATTCAAGAGGTAAAATTTTTGAGTGAGTAAATTAATAAAAATTTTATGCATGATGGGTGGGCAGAATTTAAATCTTAATTAGATAGCATTAGCTATAGAAGGTCAGTTATATTTAAACTTAAATTTGTATTATGCTTAATATTTTATTACATACAATGTTTTATTGTTTTTTTAGCAGCAATATTATCAAAGATTTGTATTTAAAGTTATCATGTATATGCAGGGTGGGTGAGTGGCCTCTATTCCACCCTCCAATCCCTTCAATCAGTCGAACGTAAAAGATGTAAAATAAAAATAAAGCAAAAACAATTGTAATTTTGAGAGATTTATTCATAGTAATTTTTCAAATAATAATTAATGATGTTTTACTGATTAGAGGGTAGGATAGAGGACACCCACCCACCCTACATATACAAATGAACTTTAATTCCTTATCGTCTGGCGGTTTCCAATAAAATTAATTACAAAACTTCTTGAATAAAAGAATAAAAAAGAAATTAAAAATGTAAAATATTTCAGGGAGTAAATTAGTAAAAATTTGATGCATGATGGGTGGGTAGACTTGAAATCTAAATTGGATAAGATTAGCTATTTGGGGTTATTTATATTTAAACTTAAATTTTGATTTTGTTTTATTTTTTATTAGATAAAGTGTTTTATTGTTTTAGCAGCAAAATCATCAACGGTTAGCAATTAAAGTTATCATGTATATGTAGGGTGGGTGGGCGGCCTCCATCCACCCTTCAATCAGTAAAACATAAGCGAGGGTTTTAATCAAAATTTGTAAAATATAAACAAACAAAATAATTGCATTTTTTAATTCATGTTTTCATACTATTAATTTTAAATAATTTTTTGATAATGTTTTACAGATTGGAGAGTGGGATAGAGGGCAACCACCCACCCTACATATAGCTTTAGGTTTGAAATAACTTTAATTACAAAATTTGAATAATAGAAAATTGACAATGTAAAATATTTGAGTGTTTAAATTAGAAAATATATATATATAAGTACAAGATATGTGGAAATGCTTTAAATTAAGCTTAGATAAGATTTGATCTAGAATGTCATTTATATTTAAACCTAAATTGGGATTATCCTTTATTTTTTATTACATACAAGTTTTTATTGTCTTTAAGCACAAAATCATCAACGATTAGTATTTAAAGTTATCCTGTATATGTAGGGTGGGTGGGTGGCCTCTATCCCACCTTCTAATCAGTAAAATATAAGCGAGGGATTTAACATAAACATAAACATACTTCAACCAGTCTGGAGATACATAAGCACATTTAATAATAAAAATAATAAAAATTAATGATTGCGTCATATCTTCTAAATAGAGAGCAGGTTATTGTTAGTCATTGCGAAGCTAAATCAAAGTTGCTTCCTATTAAGCAAGATGTTCCACAAGGCTTGATCCTTAGACTAGTTTTGTTTCTGATTTATATCAATGACCTTCCTATCAACATCTCAAATACATCCTCTATACTTTACGCTGACGATACTACTCTTGTTGTTCGTGGGAACTCCCTTCCAATAACAGAAAACAAATTAAATACCGACAAAGCATCTGTCGAAGTATGGCTCAATAGTAATAAATTAAAATTAAATATTACCAAAATCAACTTAAATGATGTTAACTTTGAAGCTACTAAAACAACAATTGATTCACAATTGAGCTGACAGACACATGGGAAACTTCTAGCTAAGACATTATTCAAAAATATCTTTATTCTTAGAAGCTTGGAAAGATCGGTAACAACAAATACGGTTCGTTCTTAATACATTGCGTTTGTACATTCGCATATTTGTTATGGTTAATTCGTCAATTTTAGGTGACATATTTCGTATGCAACGAAGATCAATTAGAGAGGTGGCAGGCCTTACGTATCGTCAAGACTACAAAGAGCATTTTAAAAAGTTGAATATACTGACTCTTCCATGCATATAAATCCTAGACCGTTTAATGTAACATTAACCAATTCAGCCAGAATACATCTTTCCATCACCATGATACACGAGGAAAGAATGAGTTGCGTTTCAGGTCATTTAGACTTTCCAAATCATTATATGGCACAAGATACTTTGGTATAAAAGTTTACAACATGTTACCAAGGATGATTCAAAATTATCAATGTAATGTATTTAAATCTAAAATACGAGAATATCTGCTCCGTAATTAATTTTATACAATTGATGAATTTCTATCAAGCTCTCTAGTATTTGATAAATAATCATTATTTTGTACATAGACCAAGTAAATTTGATTACCACCTAATGTTCAATATTTTATTAAACTTTGAAAATGGTTTACTTATTCCAGTTCATGGCTAGCAGCTTTTATTAAAGATGTTGTGATCTCATCATAACCGTGTGATGTTTTGTTTTTTAATGAGTTTATAATATTGAGAATTTGCAAATAGTAAAACATTGAAAAAGGCTTTAAACAATTTTTAATTTCTTTTCTTTCCAGAAAAGCTTTCCCTCTTGGATGAAAAACTTTGTTTAATAGATTTTCTTCTGTATTGCAGAGCCAGATTATCCTTTTTTATTGACCAACAGTAATCAGCCACCATTAAAACATTCCACCTACATTGATACCTACGTTCCATTTCTTTTATGTCTTTGTGGAATTTCTCACCTTACTCCTTACTCACATCACCAAGATTTTCAAGATGCGAGTGTAAAAAGTGAACTTTAATACTCATATTACATCCCAATTCTACAAATTTCTGTGGCATGTTTATCACAATTTCCTTGTAGTTAAGATCCTTATTGTTTCCCAAAAAAACCTTCAAAAACATTAACAAATGAAATCTATGCATATTTTGAGGTTCGGTATTAATAAATTCTTGAGTTAAACTCCTCATTCGAGGACTGACAAAAATTCTTTTTTTAATTTTGCATCTGAGAAGGTATTTGAAACAGTCTCCATCTTTATTTAAAACTTTAATGTATTGTTTTATTAATCCTAGTTTAGTATGCAGTGAAGGTAACAAGATTATTTTGTAGATCAACAAGACTTTCGTGCAGAACATTTTTTGATCCGGAAGTTAAATTATCTCATATTATCCAGTCCTTTTTCTTCCAATGTTGATGTCTACTTCGATTGTCCCACTCACACAAAAAAAAACATGGGTGCTTCGTTTACCCTAACTGCTGCCCTAGAAAAAGTCCCACAATTTTCAAATCCCCATAAATTTTCCAACTATGATCATTGTATTTGATTTTTTCAAGCAGCACTTTGAGATTTTCGTAGCTTTCCGTTATTTGCATAGAATGGGCAATCAGTATCGATAAAAAAACATTCCCAGCTCTAAGGCTGAGCAAAAAAATATATTAATGGACTTAATTAAGCATTACAGGAATACTGTTATAAAGAGAAAGTTTTGTAAAATACATAATTAATGATGAGCCTTACAACATTCGTTTTTTTGGTATATTATTATAAATTGATAGTTGAAATATAAAATGTATACTTGTAAAGCCATACAATTTTAAATAGCGGACCTTTGAGTGTCCTTAAATTTTTAACAACAACGATACGGTTTAATGGAACTATCCCCTACCCAAATGCAGTTCACAACCACCACCTCTGTGTAGAAATGAAGGACGTTAATTAACATTTATAATTAATGTACAGGTAGTAGCCGGATCTATTTCCGTGCCAAATTACAATTAATTGGAGCGGTGATGCGATATAAAATGGGCGTCAGGAGTTCGTAACGAAGTTACCAACATGTAAATTGCAATATTCATAAGGGGCCCATCCTATCCCAATGTATATGTAGATCCAGACTTAGGAAGACTTAATGCAATAATAAGTGTGATATTGGCTCCTGGATAGGTCGTTCATTTGCTTAATTACTTATAGGAGGGCCGTAATTTACATGACTGGGGATATGGGTGCTGATGGGGGTTAAACGTTCCACATTTCTAATTACACAGCGCCGCGGATAATGGAAGAAATTGTTTACTTGTATCGAAGCCGGCATCATTTATTTCAATCGCTAACTTTAATTTGTTATTTAACCTCATTACCAGCAGAATAATACTTAATTAATTGATTAATAGTTGCTGTATATAGTTATTTATCTAGAAGCGTAATTCAAACACTAATTCATCAATAGAATAATTAATAATTCAATTTATAAATTCAAGTTATAATAGAAATGAGGTATTTTCAATATAATTCAACCATTTAAAATATCTCTTTTATATTATAATATGGTAGTAAATTGGTAATGTTTAATTTAATTTAATATGCACTTTATAATATTAAATATTTTATGTTGTTAAAAACAAAAGCATCGCATTGGCGACTAATCAATAATTCCGGTTGATTAAATGAATTCTGATGGAATATTAGGCCGTCCGCTTTGCGTCGATTCAAAAACCCAAACCGATTCAACATTAATCATGGCTGCGGTTTTTTTATGCATTCATCACACGTTCGGAATCGGGTGGGCTTTAATAATTTCTGAAAGCGTCATTTAAAGGTAAATAGAACGGACTGCCATCCAGCTGTATTAAATTATTAAATAGACGCCAGGGTGATACTATGCACTAGTTAAATGATTGCGCAATCAACTGATGAGTCCGTCAATGGGGTTGTGTTTAGCGTTTTGACCAGTGAAGTAATTGTTTGATCTCTTTGAAATGCATTATGTTGTCGAAACCTCATGTTATTACGTCGTGTGTATAATAAATCATCATTTAATTGATGAAATTGATGTAATATATATTACCATATTATTAATTATTATTAATGCTTGGATCAAGAAAGATATCAAAGCGTAAATCTTTGTCGGGTAGCAACATTGCCAGAAAAATTGCTTAATGCATAACTGCTAAATAAATGTTAGATAAATTAAATATTCTGTATGGCACTAAATCAGATCTATCAGTTGAGAAACTGCAAATACGTTTTTTGGCTTCAGGTATGATAGTGGTAAGTCGGTCGTAGAAAATCATATGCAAGTGCAGCAGAAGCCCGAGGACCTGGTCACAGTAGGCGAAGAAGTGAAAAAGAGTTATGACTCGAATTCTAAGCTCTCTACCGCCGAGGTTACACCAACGCGCAGCAAGGCCACAAGAATCTGCCTAAGCTAATCGAATTACTGAGGTTGCAGGACGATTGACTAACCGAGAGTGACCTCAACACGCAATGCACTCTTTTCGAAGACGACCAACAAGGCAAGAAAGCCAAACGCGTATCCAAGAGGAAACTCGGGCGTGGAATGCTTCAAATTTGGAGAGGGGCCATGTCAAAAACATTGCAAGGGGAAGCCATGCGCAAAGTACCTGACCTACTGTAAAACTAACAACGAGTTCAACAACTGCAACCAAAATTTAGTCAAGGATTGCCCTAAGGGACACTCAAACCAACGCAACGCTAAAGATGAAGTCAAAGTCAAAACTCGCCGCGCATTCACCACTACAAGCCTGTCATCAGCCGCGTTCGATGACTTTAACTAGAAGGACGACTGCAGAGATTTCTGGTACCTGGATAGTGGGGCAACTCAACCTATGACCTTCAGACGTGACTGGCTGACAAACTGCTCGTCTCTGGAGGAGAAGGTTATCATTGTCATAGGAGATTCAACAAAATTAAATCCAGGTAAAGCTAGAATTCTTTGTCGGAATCACTTGACAGAAGGCAGAGCTGACCAACGTCCTTTACATCCCTAAACTAGCTTTTAACCGGTTTTCAGTGCACAAATTGGTGACAAAGGCTATGTACAATCAGCGAACAGCAATCGATCGATATTTGAGAACAGTGACAGGAACAAGAAGGTCGCAGTAGCAGAACGAAATGGACAACTTTATCAAATGATGATTCGCCATAAGAAACCTAACATCTGTCTGGCGACACGCTCTTTTCCTGATTATCATGATTAGCTAACACATCAGAATGTTGAATACATCAAGGATATTCCACAGCGCACCAACGTCAACTACTTCGATGCTCGTACGGGAAGTAAACACGAAGGTCGCCAAGGAAATACTGGATCTGTTGCATGTCGACTGGGAATAAATGAGCAAGACGTCCCTCGGTGAATCCAGGTACTTCCTATGCTATTCAGAGATGACTACTCGCATTTCAGGACCGGCTATTTCTTAAAGAGCAAGGACGAAGTCGCACAAAAATTGTAAACGTTGGTAAGATTGATCGAAAACCAGTTCGTAAGAAAGGTTTAATGTATCAAGCCAAATAACGGGATAGAAATCAAGAATGCTGCAACGCAAGAACTTCTAGATCAACTGGAAATCTTTCACAGCAAGAATCAAGCAAAAAAACAGTTACAAAAACTTCTCCCACAGACAGACGTATTTTGGCTTTTAGAGGTCGTTGTCTCCACTTCATACTTGCTTGTTTAGATTCTAAAGTGCAATGATGCACCCAGGTCTCTTTATAAGTGACAATGTGACTTAAAAAATCATCACCTTCTGCTTGGTATCGCGCCAAAAGTCTTCCACAGACAGCAAGGACCGTCTTGCTTTATGATCTTTCGTCAGTAGGCGAGGAACCCACCTTACCTAACTCATTGGAAATGCCGGTTTGGGCACTCCCTACCTCTGCGGTAATTTTGTATACTGCAAGTCGCCGGTCAGTTTCAATCTGCTCACGGATAGCAAGAATGTTTGTCTCAGTAATGCTTGTTCGCGGTCGGCGCGCATGACACATGTTTTCCATCGTTGTGCTTTTAAATTTTTTTTTGAAAACGTATTATCAGCGAACTGTGCAGTCAGTTGAAGAAAAATTTGTATGACTTTATGACGCCAAATGCGTTGCTCAACAGACGTATGTACCTCGTGTTCAGACCTGGTGCAACAATAAGCATTAGTAAATTTAGGAACTGTCATCTGCCATCTGTTTCATTTGCTATATGACAGCTGATCTAGCATCTTGCATTTTTTACCTGTCAACTGTTATCTGTCAATTGCCATCTGGCATCTGTTATCTATCAACTGTTATCTGGCAATTGTCATCTATTGTATCTGTCATCTGGTATTTGTATCCGTTACCTGTCATCTGTTATCATCAGCCAAATGACAAATTTCATCTGTTAACTACCAAATGCCATACATAATTTGTGATTTAAAAACTGTCATCTGGCATCTGTTTCATTTGCTAGATGATTGCTTTTTCCCCTGTCAACTATCATTTGTCAATTGCTATCTGACTTTTTTTATCTATCAACTGTCATCTATCAATTGTTATCCATCAAGTGTCATCTATCAGCTGTTAACTGTCATCTGGTATTTGTTGCCTGCTACCTGCCATCTGTTATCATCAGTCAAATGCCAAATTTCATCTGTTAACTATCAAGTGTCATACATCATTTGTGATTTAAGAACTGTCATCTGCCATCTGTTTCATTGCAGTTTTCACCTGTCAAATATCATATGTCAATTGCCATCTGACATCTATTATCTATGAACTGCCATCTGTCAACTGTTGTCTGTCAATTATCATCTGTCATCTAGTAACTGTTATCTATTATATAGCAACTAAGATATGTTATATGCCAAATTATTTCATCTGTCAATTGTAATCTGTTAACTACCATTTGTCAAATATCATACGCAATCTGAGAACTATCATTAGTCACAATATGTTTACTGTTTACTGTTACCTTACATGTTTCATCCGTCAATTGTCATCCGTTAAATTTCAGATGTTATCTGTAAACTGTCATCTGGCATTTGTTATCTGTTATCTGTTATCTGTTTGGCTAAATGCCAAATTTTATCTAAATACCAAATGTCATACATCATTTATGATTTAGAAACTATCATCTGCCATCTGTTTCATTTGCTAGGTGATAGCTGTCAACTATTATCTGGCATCTGTTATCTATGACACCGTCATCTGTCAACTGGTAACTGTGGTCTATTACCTAACAACTATGATCTACTATATGCCAAAATTCGTCTGACAATTGTAATAACTCATAACATATTACTCAGCGACCGATAAATAAAATAATTCCGGTTTATATTTGATCCACCCTCGTATATACAAAATATAGTAATTTAATATAGCACCAAAAACTACAATCACAAATATAAGGTAAGATAATTATCGTCAAAACTTCATGCCAGATAATTCATACTGTAGTTACTCAAGGTCAAAATTTATTATAAAAACTTACTCAAAAACAAATAAAGATATTTGTATTTAGCAACATCCTTTAATAGCTTTACAACTTCTTGTCAAAGCTTAGTTTTTAATAAGCCATATTGTTCAAATTTATTATTAAAATCTATTGGAAAAACTTGGGAAAGGATCAAGTGAGGTCCTTAAAAATTAGTAAAACAACATTTAGTAAATGTAAATGTAATACAAAGAAAATCTAATGGTTCAGCAGATACTAGGAAGTAAATCAGTTGAGATGTATTTTGCTGGGTAAGTCGACCTCCAAACTAAATTACAAGGATTATTATCTGGAAAAACCAATCGAAATTTAACTGAAAATCTTTAATAAAACCATAATCATCTAGTAAAAAAATCGTGTGTGCTTCTTTAGCATATTTACTATTCGCAGCTTAAAGAAATCTATAAACAATCTTTTCAGAACTGATAATAGCTTATAAATATTAGCTAAGCAGGTAATAAATAATGTAACAGTCACCAAAATCATCGATATTGCTTGTCTTGAAGCTTTTTGAAATATCAGGTGAATTTCTTTCTGATTTCAAAAATGTATAAGCTGTTTTGTAGAATTTTTCAACATTTTCTTCTCTGCTTCTTTAGAATTGATTCATCATTTTCCAAGAATATATTTTCCTCTATGAAGGAGATAAGAAAAGAAATTTTTGGAAAATGATGAATCAATTCTGAAGAAGCTATATAAAAATGTTCTTCATCCACATTTCTAGGAGATAGATATATATCTTTATTATAAAATAGTTTTACATCTGATAATACGACAATTACTTCTTTGAATACGACTTAGACTCTACCTGCTACCAGGTGTATGTTCCAGAACAATGTGACATAGTCAACTCCATAGATGTCTTATTCGACGAGAACGGTAGATCCAATTCGGGAAATGCCAGGGTGGAAGTCAGAAACGAGATGCCAAATGAAATATAGGAGAGAGAATCCAAACTGGACCAATGCCATCACGACAAGGATTATTAAACGTCAGGCAGCGAGTACGACAATACTGCAGAAGAATTTGTAAAACCAGTTCATCAAGTGGAGGAGTTTGGACTTTGGATTCCTCGTGAACGCAAGAACCTGGTTAAGCAGATACAGTGACTACCTACTGAATCAGTGGTAGCAAGAACCCCAATAGGTCACCCGCCATCTTTGGAGAAGTGCTAGGCTTACCAGTACAAGTTCTTAAGGACCCAAGCTGGCTAGCAGCAATGAAGAATTTGTAAATCCTGTTCATCAAGTAGAGGAGTTCGGACGTGGGATTCTTCGTGACCGCAAGAACCTGGCCAAGCAGATACAGTGACTACCTGCTGAATCAGTCGCAGCAAGGAGGTCACCCGTCATCTTTGGAGAAGTGCAAGGCTTACCAGTACAAGACGCTCTTAAGGATCCAAGTTGGCTAGCAGCAATGAATAAGGAGCTCGACTCGCTTATTGGGATAAAAACGTGGGAACTCGTGCAGCCATTAGAATATGCGCGACCGCTCACATGCAGTTGGGTTCTACGTGAAAAACAGAAAGGCAAGACTGGTTGTTTGGGGATTGGAGCAGAAGAAACAAGTTTACTACTCGGAAACCTCTAACCCAGTAGAAAGATACGACTCGATTAAACCAATTCTAAGTATTAATGCATCGTAAAAATTTAAATTAGCCAACTTTGATTTTGATTTTGATGAGCTTGGACGAATAAATCTAAATAATGCAGCCGGAGGGCTTTGACGACGGAAGAGGACTAAGAAAGAGTCTCTACGACCTAAAGCAAGCTCCCAAAGTACCGATAACGGCCCATGCATCTATTTAAATCAGGACAAGATAATCCTGTTGGAGCTGTTTGTCGATCATGAACTGATAGCAGCAAACGACACCAACGATATGCGAAGAATACTTACCAGACTAAATAAAAAATTTCAGATCACCTCGCCAAGACATTTCCGAAAAAGCTGTCGTACCTTGGAATGCAAATTGAAGAACAACCAAGGGGTATCTTCATAAATTAACAAAGATATGCGGATCATACAACGCTACAACCTTGGCAACTACAATCCAACGCACACACCTATCATTATCATACCTCGTTATTACCAACCCTGAAAATTACACAAACGACGAGCCAACACCGAACTCTATACTATATAGTGAAGCCCTGGGAAGTCTTCTCTATCTGAGCACCATCTCACGACCAGACCTGAGCTTCCCCGTTAACTACAAGAGCAGAACAGTCGACCTATAACCAGCCACTGGAAAATGGTAAAGGATATTTTGCAGTACCTGAAAGGTCTAGATTGGGAATCTTCTTTGATCGAAGTAATGTCGTGTCAGCATATATTGACTCGGAATATGTAGGAGATAGTTTTTCAGGGCGATCAATCACAGGCGTACTCACGAGTGGAGGACCAGTAGTGTGGAGTACGCGAAAGAGAGGCTGAGTATCACGCAGCCGAGTTGGCCATCGACGTTTTTTGCATCGGAAAGGAGCTACAACTTACCAATCTGGATCAATAATACATATATTGAAAGAAACAAATTGACATATCCAGGAAATTCATCAAGGAGAATGTGGGAGTCACGTTGTAGTCGCTACATGTCAGAAGTGCAGACCAGATAGCTGATATTTTCATGAAGCCACACAGTAACAAGATTTTTGAGGAAAAAACTGTTCAAGCAGGAGTGTTGGTGACTTTTCTCCTGAGAGCTCCATTGTCTTGCGAAGGTTGGGCAGCAACCCACCCTTCCCTTTACCTCTATCATCCATGAAATGTTCTTGGTGACGCACCGTCATACGTCTGCCAAAATTCACAAAAGACGCTTTTTGTAATACGATTCAAAATCAAAGCTTTTACATAAACGAGAAGGCTTATCCTTCGAACGACTGATCCTTAACACATCGTCTTCCAAACCCAAACCTTCAAAATCCACAAAAAAGTATATATATTTCTAAACTTGCCATAAACATACTGAGATATCCATGTTTAATAATTTTAGAGTCCCTTCAGTTATAAATTTTGGGATAATCCAATATAATATAAGCTTTGTATTTATAAAATTTTCAGAACATTTTGACAACGTGAAAAAGTATAAAAACAATTTCCATCGGCTTGGAACTTTCTAAAGCCACCAAAAATATAATCAACATTAGAATTTTAGTAATTATTGTCTTTAGGATAGTTCAATGATAACAGACTCAATTTTTGGATGAAAATTTTCTAAATATATTGACAATGTGAAACAGAATTACAATGAGTATAAAACTTTTTAAACCAAAAATAAATAGTGGTATAAAAACTTAAAAATTATTTTCGTTTAACCTTTTTTAAAATTAACTACCACATAGTAACGGTCGCTACATCATTTTCATCAAAAAACTTAGTTAAAATTTCAATTTTAAATTTATTAGTCATTTTATTAATCATTAAAACAAAAATTACCATCAATACGATTTTCTATTAAATTTTAAGGAATGTAAATTGTGTTGCCTATGTAATTTTATAACAACTGTATTTCTTCCTCCTTTTCTCGGTGCAAAAGGTTACAAAATTTTACACCTTGATTTATTATATCAAAATATATCAATATTTTCATGTCAGTTTGCAAAAAAAAACTATTTTATACTTTATTAAACTATAAATTTAACCTGATAAAATTCATAACTTCTTTAAAATTGATTTGGATTTATTAAATTATTCCTGCTCGAAACATAGCGTATTTTTTAATTCAGTGCATTATATAAGTATATATATTAATTGTTCTCTTCAAGGAAGAAATTATGTTTCACTCAAAATTTTTGAAGAAGCTGAAAAAAATATAGAAAAACAATTCCCACAAACTTTAAACTTTCAACATGCGTTTTAAAAGAATAGTATATAAACTTATAAACATTTCAACGCTAAATTCTAAAATAATCGCTTAAAACCGTGGAAGATTTGGGTTTCGCTCAAAAGTTTTAAAATATTCAAAATTTATTTCAAAATAATCTTGTTTATTAATTCTATATAAAACTACAAAAATTTCTGTTTTAAATTTTGAAATATTGTTTAGCTTAATATATGAGAGTTATACGGAAAGTAATACCTATTTGGAAACTAAAGAAAAAACTAGTATTTATTAGCAAATATTAACACAGATACAGATATAAACAACAGAGTCAATACCAGAAGGACGTAATTTTGCATACAGAGAGCTGAAATAAAACTGTATATGTAAACACATCACTCGTGGTCTAAATGGTTAATACTTTCCTACAATCCCTCGTATTTTAGTTATGTGTGAGATTTACATGGTTTCTTATAAAAGAATATTTTATGGGTAAACAGATTTATTATAAAATTTATATAAATCTAAAGGACAATTTTTGCGCAGGATACCACTATTAAGCGAAATTAAACAATTGAAAAAAATTCTCAAAATTACACGTCCAATTTTCTAGTTGCCATATTTCATTCATAGTTTAATATTTCCCCAAAGCAGACGTATGAATATTACGGTCTAGCACGCGGCGTGAAAATTCCGTGAAAATTTAATAATGACAAGAGAATTTCCCCGCTGAAAGTAATTTCCATTTAACGCCGCCTATTCCACGCCTTCATAAACACCAGTTACATTAAACATTTATTGTGCTTACAGGGGCTCCCATACATTTTTTATGTGCCCTAAAGTCCTCTATATCAAAAACGTAGAGAAAAACAATTTTACATCCACTATATTTATATTTCTGGGCGATAAATTAAATTGTTGCGATTTTCAGAATTACTCCGTCTGAAAGGTTTTATATTGCGTTTGTAAAACGCGCCTCGATTTTATTGTATTCCGTTGGGTAATGCGTCCAGATAGAAACCTAATTTGCATCGCGATTGGTAATAAGTAACCATTACAAAATGTTTACATCGGTTAATGAAATTGCCTGTATAATATGTTATTAGCGGTTGTTAATTATGGAAAATTTCGCATATTTTATTCTTATTGCGTTTATTAAAATTAGTAGAAAATGTTCCAATTAAAAAAAACGATATAATTCTTAATTGTAGTTTGTTGCAAGATTTAAAAAAAAAATGTGCGAAACTAAAATCTTCTTCTGTTTTCAGAGATTTTTTCAAAATTTTGTGTAGAAATTTTTAAATTGTTATGTAGAATTTAAAAACTACCGTATTTTGAATTGAATTTTGTAATTTTATAGTTTGAGGCAATTATTTTTCTATGTTTTTGTAAAACATAATTCTTATTTGTTTTTAGTCGATTATTTCAAAATGTAGCCCAAAATTTTTTGTAATTTTATATTGAATTAATAAAATTGGTTATTTTAAAAGGAATCTTGAGAGTTTGTCGTTTGTGGCATTTGTTTTTTTTTTTTTTAATTTTTTTCTACGATTCCACATGTTTAACTGAAACCTTATTCTTCCTCAGTTTTAGGCGATTTCAAAATTTAGCATTGAAATTTTTAAAAACTTTTAAACAAAGTAATTTTTAAATAGATTTTGAAATTTTGACGTTTGCAGCAATTGTTTTTCTATTTTTTTCAAAGATGTAAAAAATGTTGAGCAAAATCGAAAATATTCTGGGTTTTAGGCAAATATTTCAAATTTTGCATGGTAAATTCTATAATTTTATTTAGAACTGAAAAATAGGCTTATTTTGAATTAAATACAATTAAGTTTTAAGTTTGCGACAATTGTATTTTCTAATTTTTCAGCGATTTATAAAATTTTCAGGAGAAATCTAAATCTTCAATCTTCCTCTGTGTAAAGCGATTATTTCCAAATTGAGCGTAAAAATGTTTATATTTTTCTATAAGACCAATTAACAAGATTATTTTTAAATAATTTTTAATATTTTGACCTCTGTGACAATTATTTTTTACTATTTTTTTAAGGATTTCAAAATTTTAAACCGAAAATTCTTCCGCGGTTTTAAATTATTATTTCAAAATTAATAACAGAAATATTTGTATTTTTATATACAATTAATAAACAAGATTTTTTTTTAATAAATTTTGAATATTTTCAAATATCTTCGACTTTTTTAACGGTTTTAAAACTTTTGAGCGAAACCCAAATACTCCACGGTTTTATGCGATTGTTTTAGATATTAGCGTCGAATTATTTATAATTTTATATGAAATCAATAATTACGGTACTTTTAAAATGCATGTTGAAAGTTTAAAGTTTTTGGCAATTGTTTTTCTATAATTTTTTTTCAACTATTTAAAAATTTTGATTGAAACATAATTCTTCATTGCTTTTAGCCGGTTATTTCAAAATGTTTTACAATTTAAAATGGAATTAATAAATAAGAATATTTTAAAATAAATTTTGAACGTTTGACGTTTGTGACATTTGTTTTTTAAATTTTTTTTCAACGATTCCAAAATGTGTAACTGAAACCTAATTCTTCCTCAGTTATAGGCGATAATTTCAAAATTTTGCAAGGGGATTTTTTAAATTTTATATAGAACTAATAAAAAAGTTATTTGTAAAATAAATTTTATAAACTTAACGTTTTTGGCAATTGTTTTTAAGGATTAAAAAAACATAAATTTTCTTCTGTTTTAGGCAAATATTTTAAAATTTTACAAGGTAATTTTCATAATTTTATATAGAACTAAAAAATAAGCGTATTTTGAATTCGATTTTATAAGTTTTTAACAATTATGTTTCCTATTTTTTCAACGATTTAATTTTTTTTTTTTTCGAAATTCAAGTCTTCCTCTGTGTAAGGCGATTATTTCCAAATTGAGCCTAGACATTTTTATATAAGGTTATCTTCTTAACTTCTAAATTGCAAAGATTTTCTTGTAGGTTCTAGAACTTTTTAGAAAATTTGTTTGTAGAAATCTTTTCTTGAGGGTTCAGAAAATTTTTAGTAATTTCTCTTTTCTTTGAGGTTTTCTAAAATCTAGACTTACTTTTTCAAGAATTATAGAAATTTCTTCTCTAGGTTTCAAGATTTTTTAATTCAACCCGCTTTCTAAATTGTGAAGATTTTATTGGAAGCTCTAAAATTATTAAAAAAAGATTCGTTTAGAAATCTAGACTTCTTTTAAAAATTAAACAAAAATTGTAATAATTCCTTCTATGGTATGGATTACCAGGTAGTAATGGACGCAACCATTGTTTTTATCAAAAATTTTACTTTTTCAATTTTCTTTTATTCAAATTTTGTAATTAAAGTTATTCAAAACCGCGAGCCGATCGGTAATTAAAGTTAATAAGTATATGTAGGGTGGGTGGGTGGCCTCTAACCCACCCTCCAATTCCACCCTTCATTTATTATATTACAAACGAGGCTTTATAAATTATTTCTTGATTTTTCTCACGAAGAAAAAAAAAATAAAAAGTCTGCAGAGGAAAGAATTTTAGTTTAATTACAGTCACGAAGTGGCAATTGTTTTTTATGTTTACCAACTGCGACGAGGTTATTGTTTAGTAGTAATATTGTAAATAGATGTTATAGTATTCAATGGCTTTATTTCCTTGCATGGCTTTGATAGCATTTAGTTATTCATCAAAAATTTGCGGCTCAACTTGCGATGTATATATAGGGTGGGCAGTTGGTTTATAACCCACCCTACAGTTATTTTATACTAAACGCAATTTTATAAGTAGGAAATTGTTGGAATGACAACAAAGTTTATAGTTTTAGTGTAAGTATATTTGAATATTTATTCATTAAAACCCTCGTTCATGTTTTACTGATTAGAGGGTGGGATAGTGGACACCCACCCACCCTACATATATATTTTTATTTAAATCACTAATACTGCTTTAGTTTCGAGAAAACGTCAGTAGTTTTAGTGTTGATGTTAAGGAATTCATAAACAGTGTTATAGCTTAATTTTATATGTATATGTAGGGTGGGTGGCCACTATCCCACCCTCCAATCAGTAAAACATAAACGAGAGTTTTACTGAATAAAAATTCGAATTATAAACGAGGGTTTACAATTTAATTCTTTTTAATTTCTTCTCAAGAAAACCTTTTAAAAAAATTTTCGAAGAAAGAATGCTGCCATTTTAATTCCAGTCACGAAGTGGCAATTGTTTTATAATAACCCACCCTACATTTATTTTATACTTAACGTAATTTTATCAATAGAAATAACGACAAAATTTAAAGTTTTTGTGTAAGTTTTTTTCAATATTTATTCAGTAAAACCCTCGTTTATGTTTTACTGATTGGAGGGTGGGATAGTGGCCACCCACCCACCCTACATATTCATTTTTATTTAAATCACTAATAGTGCTTTAGTTTCCAGGAAACGTCAGAGGTTTTTGTGCTGATGTTAAGGAATTCATAAACAGTGTTATAACTTAATTTTATATGTATATGTAGGGTGGGTGGGTGGCCTCTATCCCACCCTCCAATCAGTAAAACATAAACGAGGGTTTTAGTGAATAAAAATTCAAATAACAAACGAAGGTTTATAATTTAATTCTTGAATTTCTTCTCAAGAAAAACTTTTAAAAAAATTTTCGAAGAAAGAATGTTGCCATTTTAATTCCAGTCACGAAGTTGCAATTGTTTTATAATAACCCACCCTACATTTATGTTATACTTAACGTAATTTTATCAATAGAAATAATGACAAAATTTAAAGTTTATTTCAATATTTATTCAGTAAAACCCTCGTTTATGTTTTACTGATTGAAGGGTGGGATAGTGGCCACCCACCCACCCTACATATTTATTTTTATTTAAATCACTAATAGTGCTTTAGTTTCCAGGAAACGTCAGCAGTTTTTGTGCTGATGTTAAGGAATTGATAAACAGTGTTATAACTTAATTTTACATGTATATGTAGGGTGGGTGGGTGGCCACTATCCCACCCGCCAATCAGTAAATCATAAACGAGGGTTTACTGAATAAAAATTCAAATTACAAACGAGGGTTTATAATTTAATTCTTGAATTTCTTCTCAAGAAAAACTTTAAAAATTTTGTTTGAAGAAAGAATGCTGCCATTATAATTCCAGTCACGAAGTGGCAATTGTTTTATAATAACCCACCCTAAATTTATTTTATACTTAACGTAATGTTATCAATAGAAATAATGACAAAATTTAAAGTTTATTTCAATATTTATTCAGTAAAACCCTCGTGTATGTTTTACTGATTAAAGGGTGGGATAGTGGCCACCCACCCACCCTACATATTCATTTTTATTTAAATCACTAATGGTGCTTTAGTTTCCAGGAAACGTCAGCAGTTTTTGTGCTGATGTTAAGGAATTCATAAAAAGTGTTATAACTTAATTTTATATCTATATGTAGGGTGGGTGGGTGGCCACTATCCCACCCTCCAATCAGTAAAATATAAACGAGGGTTTTACTGAATAAAAATTTAAATTACAAACGAAGGTTTATAATTTAATTCTTGAATTTCTTCTCAAGAAAAACTTTAAAAAATTTGTTCGAAGAAAGAATGCTGCCATTTTAATTCCAGTCACGAAGTGGCAATTGTTTTATAATAACCCACCCTACATTTATTTTATACTTAACGTAATTTTATCAATAGAAATAATGACAAAATTTAAAGTTTATTTCAATATTTATTCAGTAAAACCCTCGTTTATGTTTTACTGATTGAAGGGTGGGATAGTGGCCACCCACCCACCCCACATATACATATTTATTCAAATCACTGGTACTGATTTAGGTTTCAGCAAACCAGAATATAATTAGTGTTGATATTAAGGAATTCATAATCAGTGTTTTATCTTAAGTTTATATGTATATGTAGGGTGGGTGGGTGGTCACTATTCCACCCTTCATTTATTATATTACAAACGACGTTTTATAATTTATTTCTTGATTTTTCTCACGAAGAAAAAAAATTAAAAGTCTGCAGAGGAAATAATTTTAGTTTTAATTACAGTCATGAAGAAAATTTTCTTCTAAATTTCTATAATTTTCTCAGATGATCCATACTTTTAGTTTTTTTTTACATTGAGGTTTCTAGAGTTTTTACAAGATTTCATTTTAGATCTATAAAACTTTTTTTGAAGATTCTAGAAGTGTACAGTAATTTCTTTTTTTATGTAATATATAAATAGATTTTTCCAGAATTTTGAGCAAAGATTTTATTCGAGAGTTCTAGATTATTCCCAAGATTTTGTTTAACTTTACAATTTATTAGGATATTTTCTTCAAAATTTCTAGAACTTAGAGGCTTTCAGAAGTTTCAGGAATTCCTCCTCCATATTTTCAGTTTCTTTCATCTTCCTTTCCAAAGAATTTTTTTCCAAGGGCTCAGAAAATTTCCAGAAATGTCTCCTTCAGATTTCAATGTTATCTTCTTAACATCTAAATTGCAATGATTTTCTTGAAGGCTCTAGAACTTTTTAGAAAATTTGTTTGTTGAAATCTTTTCTTGGGGGTTCAGGAAATTTTCAGTAATTTCTCTTCTTTCTTGAGGCTCTAGATTTTTTAGAATTTTGTTGTCTAAAATCTAGACTTACTTTATCAATAATTCAAGAAATTTCCAATAATTTCTTGTTTAGGTTTCAAGATTTTTTAATTCAACCAGCTTTCTAAATTGTGAAGATTTTATTGGAAGCACTAAAATTATTAAAAAAAGATTCGTTTAAAAATCTAGACTTCTTTTAAAAATTAAAAAAAAATGTAATAATTCCTTCTATGGTATGGATTACCACGTAGTAACGGTCGCAACCATTGTCATCATCAAAAATTTTACTGTGTCAATTTTCTTTTATTCAAATTTTGTAATTAAAATTATTGAAAACCACGAAGCGATCGGTAATTAATGTTAATATGTATATGTAGGGTGGGTGGGTGGCCTCTAACCCACCCTTCAATCAGTAAAACATAAGCGAGGGTTTTAATTAAAAATTGTAAAACAAAAATAAACATAACATTATTGCAAAATTTAATAGATTTGTTCAAACAAATTTTAAAATTTAAGAATTTTTGAAAAATAAGACATAACTTTCCAAACAAAAGTTAAATAGTGAATATGGATTTTCAACACTTAACTCCCTCAACAATCAATCAAAAGTTAAAGAGACTGAAAAACTGAAACAGTTTTATTGGAATATTATTTTTTTGTCCTTAATTTAAAAATGTGTTTTCTTATTGATAATAAACTATAGGAGATAATTGTAAAAAAATCGAAATTGAGCAAATTATTAAGAATAACCTCATGGTTTTCGAGAAAAATATAGGGAAAGTACTATGATGGCCCCATCACCATTTTTATTGTTTAAATAGAGATTATTGTATCTATACCTGCACAAATCCAATAATGATGGCACAAGTCTCCGGTGGCAAGGTACTACCCGAATCGGCGAAGATGCTGCCGGTGTAAAAAAGCACCGCGTTGATTCCGCTCAGCTGTTGGAACACCATCAACCCCATGGAGATCAGTAGCGCCCTCGAGCTGGCCTTAGACTTGACGAGGTTCCCGAATCCGGCACCGCCGGCAAGATCGGCCGATCTAATTTCCTCCATTATCCTGCTTATTTCTGCGTGGGAATTAGCGTCGGTGGCGGCGGATCCGATTAGCAGCGGATCGCCGGCGCCGCCGTCCCTGCCGAACCATCTCAGACTCATTACGGCGAGATCGATGTCCCCTCTGGAGCACAGGTAAACCGGGCTTTCTGGCATAAACACCAGGCACGTCAGGTAAACGACTGGTATTACGCCGGGAATTAGGGCCAGCAGGATGAAGTCGTCCACTAAACCGCCTGGAATGGATGGGATAAGTTTTATTAGAGAATCTAAACCTCTCTGGTTGTATTTATTTCTTGTTATTAATTATTAATCTAATGATTAACTGTATACGTTCAGATTAATTACTACTAAGAACATCAAATTAATTTTAATTAATTAATTAACTAACTATAGATGCAATTTACAAACCTTAGAAAAGGTCCAGAAGAGGTGAAGAGTAAAATATGATATTAAAATATATATTCGTATTGATGGAGGGTTTAAAAATAATTAGTTATTTCATTTCATTTATAAATAAACAATTTGATACCTTTATCTTTTGGCATATTAAAAGAATCAAATTATTTATAGAGGTTACATTTTATAAGTCATCATAGTTATTGTATGATATGCAAATTTCAAGCTTTGAAAATGTCATCAAGACATAAATAGGGCCCATGATTAATGTGGCAAAGACGAACAACGACGTTTTTATGGTAAAATAATTTCACTGCGGCTAGAGTTTCTGAAGGGTTAAAGATTTATACTCCGTATAATTTAATGATAGAACTTCCCGCTGAAATATTTCTTTATGCAAAGGACCGCGGGGTTAATTATGCGGATAACTTCATTAAATTCGCGACGACCTAAAATAATGAAATTATTTAATTCCTCCCCAAACTATTGTACATAATTCCCAGGCGTCCTTAAAAGGCCACAGGTCGCAACTTATTTGTGCGATTTTAAATTATTGTCTGAAGTTGTTTTCGGTCCGCTTTCTGCTTTATAAGCCCCACTCACCTAATAAATATCCAATAAGCAATCCACAGGTGATCTGTAACTGGAACAGCGTGCCCAACGTTCCCCTTACCCTGGAATCAGCTATTTCAGCTACGTAACTCGGGGCTGCAACGCAAATGGCACCGCACGCGATTCCTGCCAGGAATCTGGCAACGTACAGCCCATAAATCGTCCCACTGCGGAATAAAAAAAAGAGGGAAACAGGGGGGATAAATTATGTCCTTCGGTGTTTAATGTTAATCCCGGCTATTCCCAGGGATGTGACTAAACATGTTCATACATTCAGAGCAGATGGGAAATTGTGGAGACAACAATACACACACACCTATAATGTTATGGTTTTAAGTACCCAATGAAGTAATTTATCTAATCGAATTTAATAGAGTGCTTCTATTATTTGTAAATATTTTATATATTAAAATGGAACCAATTTTTGGGATAGAGGCCACCCACCCACCCTACATATAAACTGTTACGTTAATTACTGAAAGTGTTTTAGTTTCCAGGGCTTAAAAATAATGCTGTTTTGATGTCATAAAAAACAAAACTTTAGATTATCTGTGAAGGTACTTGTAAGGTGGGTGGGTATCCAAAGAGGCGGAGTTACTAATTATAATAAAGCGGCGTAAACTAGAGTATTTCGACCATATAACGTGGAATGATAAGTAAAATCTTCAAAACATCATTAGGCCAATAAGGTACAAAAACATCATGGCTTAAAAATCTAAGACAATGTTGTGGCCTAACCACCACAGTGCTAAGTTACATGGTGTTCAGGGTACTTAAAGAAGAAGAGTATTTCTTATTTTTATGTCATGTGCTTTTTGTACCAATTTGTTTTTGAATTGCTAAAAAAAATTTCGATGGTTTTAGAATTTTCCAAGAATTTTTCAAGAGTTTTCTAGACTTTCAAAAATTTTTCTTATTAATTAAAGGAAATTTTGTTGACAGTTTTTAAATTTTCCATAAATTTTCCTTCTAGAATTTTAGAATTTTTCAATAAAATCTGTTCAAATTAATGAGTATTTTCTTCGTCTTTTCCAAAGTTTTCCAGTAACTTTTCTACAGATCTCCAGCATTTATTTCTTATTTCACATTATATATTCATTTTTTGCTCCAAATTTCCAAACCTCTCCGGCATTAATTGTTTTGCTTTAACAAAATTTCTTTATTTAATCGAAAATCTTCAGTTTCTGTTCCAGGAGCACGAATTTTCCGAAGCTTCTTGAATTTTCTAATACACCGGTTTTTTTTAAGGGTAGAAAGAAAGCACCATCTCGAAAATTATTCATGTTGAAAAAAGTCGTATCATTTAAAAGTATTCCTAGCTTGAAAATCTTAAATGCTCAAAAATAGGATACAACAGAACACAACAGAGAACTAAGTTTGAAAAGAAAACGCTCTCTGTAAGGCAGTTGATAATAAGCTCCAAAGATATCTAAAAAGTTTTGCGTAAAAAATCGAATCCAATAAAAAAACCCATCGTTAAAATCTGGCCAATCTTTTAAAGACACATTTTTCACATTCAGTACAATAATATAAGAAATTTCTTACTTTAATAAAGCATCAAAGTGATCTCTGGGTGATCAGATAAAATCTACTATAATTAACTCTTAAACTAATGCTTTTTGATAGAAAAAAAAGGCAGTATCATTAATTAACGACTTAAATATGATTTATATAAGCAATAAATATATAAATGAATACCTGAAACATCATTTGAAAGCAGCATTTATGGGTTTGAGTGGAAGATCCTTTGAAGAAGTGAACTCCGCCCTTCAGCCAAAGTTTTGAGTATATTTTATTATTCTGTAATACATTTTTTGTGATATTTATTTAAAAAACCGGAGTGCAAAGATATAATAAAGATATAAAGATGGCCTTTTCATGTTGACTTTAGAGACAAATATTTGAAAGTAACAAGGGAACAATAATTTTCCTAGAAAAAATTACTCCATGGCATTTAAAGTAAACAAAAGTAAAAAGACTTTTTAAAAACGGTTGAGTTAGGAGATTACTAAAATCCCATTTACTTCAGAACGAAAAATCAGAAGGATAATATCAGTGTGTAAATTAGTGTTGAAAATGGAAAGCTTATGTTCTCTTTGATAAAATCTGAACTGTTTTGTAAGTGTTATTAAGGGGGGTAAGAAGGTGCGATCATATTACGGATGTCTGCAACGATGTAAAACCTATTGGGTAGAGCCTCTCTTCCGGTTGTTGTAAGAAAAGCGTATAATATAGGTCAACAGTCCAAACACGCAATCAATTGGATCTGTTATTAAGAGCTTCACCGAATTTATAAAGGTTAGCCAACGATAGAGAAAATCCTGGAGAAATTATTGTAAATAAATTGAGTCCAAAACCACAGACCCAAGGCCGAAACAACGTTCTCGTCATCGCTACAGCATGGAATTATGAAAAAGGAGAATAGCAACCTCAAGAAGTCAATGGATATATATAAAAAAAGAAATTTAGAACATAGCCTCCAACATAATAACAGGACCTAAGATAACCTGGGCCACTATTCTTCAACACCTGGTGATTCTGTTTAAGGCCTGCATAGCTTTTAGATATGTCTCCCTAAACTGGAGAAAAGTCAAATCTTTTAGACCGATAAACCTCACATAGTTTATGATAAAAACCTTGAAGAAGCTTTCCGATCGGTACATCAGCGGCCATTTTCTAAAAAGGAATCCTCTTAACCTAAATCAATACGCGTACATACAAGAAGGCTTAACCCAATGAGAACTCCAATGTATGATATTAAGGAAGCGTTGGTATATAAAATGTCGACATTAGGCCTATTTATTGACATAGAAGGAGCTTTAAAAAAAGCCTCTTTCAGCATCACAGAGCAGGCATTGAAAATGGTCACATTGTGACCGAAATGTACATTTGCGATCAATAAATTTTGTGAAGAAAGGAGACTCAATCTTTCATTTATAGTACAGTACATCTTCACGTAACTCAACAATCATTAAAGCACTCTCAATGATCTGCACTTTAGACTCGATATCGACTTGCTAGGGATACTAAATGAATCTGGTATCCCAGTTATAATATAAGCAGATGGCATAATTTAAAGGATGCTATGAAGGTGTACTCAGTGAACTAATGCAGATTGCCTTCAATATAGTGGAGAAATGATGCTTCAATCCAGCTAAGGTGTACCCAATGCTGTTCACCAAAAAAAAAAAACCGGACAGGAAGAAACCTCCCAGGACATTCGACACCACATTAACTCTGGCTTCACAAGTAAAGTATCTAAGTGTTATCTTAACATGGCGTTCTGGCAGAGTTCTTGGGAGTTCATGGGGTTTATCACATAGAATCATCAAGTGGCTATACACTGCTGTTATAAGACCGACCCTAATATATGCAGCAGTTGTTTGGTGGCCTAAGGTTAAACTCAAAACTGCAAAAAATATCCAAAGACGGACCGGACTAGGCATGGAACAATTCTTGGAAGGGCAACTCAGAGGGACTCTCTTCTAAGGAAATGCCAGGACCGTGATACTTCGACCTACGTTTTCGAAGACTTTAAATTATAGAGAGTGCAATAAGGAAGCGGAGTCGAGAAGATTTTGCTGGGGACATCATGGCCAAAATCGGCCGACCTGGGAGGTATAATTCCCAGCAAAATCCCTAACTTTGTAAAAGAAGTTGGGTGGCTGGAAAACTAGTACTCCCATCACTGGAGGTGTATAATGGGGTCTGTAAAAACTGTGACTTTATTGCCCTTCCATTTTATCCGTATTCGTATGTGGTATTAAGTGTCCTACATTGGAGATTCAAATTTCTCTAAAACTCTGGATCAAGAGAAGTAAGAGCTTTACCTAAACAAAAAAAGGGAAAGTCATATCCTAATCGTTTCTGCCTACTTTAAAGATAATCAAAATAACCAATAAGCAAAAAATAGGAAGACACATAGAGTGTTGCAAATTTTTAATTTAATTAATAATTTATTGGAGAAAATTTGAATGTTTAAGTAATTCTTCTTTTAGATTTTTAGTTTAAAAAAATTCCTTTCCAAACTGTACATTTTTTAAGGGTTCTAAAATATTTCAGCATAATAATAAATAATAATTTATTTGACTTAATATTTGTAACACAATAAAAAAATCTATCTGTCTAAAAATTAAGTGTTTTAGAATTATCAAGTGGTTCCATCTTTTCAATTTTTAGTTTTAGACAAAATCTCTTCAAAACTATAAGAATTTTATTTGAGGGTTCTAAAATATTCCTGCAGTTTTAATTAAACACCTTATCAAAATTTTCTAACGGACATTTTAAAATCAAATTCATTTTTTTTAAATTTTCTAGTAACTTGTAGAGTTAACTATATTATGAAAAGTCATTCTAATTAACAATTTCTTATTTTATGTAATTAAAGTTTTTATTTTTTTTTAATTTAAAGTTTAATCAAGTTTGTTTCAAATTATGAGTATTTTTAAGGGGTTTCAAGAATTTTTTGGAGGTTTTAATTTGTATTTTTTGAAATCTGTTCTATAATATTTATCTATGATACTAAAAGACTTATGCAGATATTAGTATATAATTTCCCTCACATTTTTTATTTCATGTTTTCGTAATTTTGCAATTCGTTCAAATTCTGAACATTTTTTAAGGTTCTACATTTTTTAAGAAACATTTCAGCAATTGTATTCTATTTTGGTTTTTCTTATTTTATCCAATAGAATATTTTCAGCAAAGTTTATTTCTAATTAAAATTTATTTTAGAGATTTCTTTTTACTTTTGAGAAATTTTCCCTACGAAATGTAAAATTAAAGTTTTCTTAAACATATCCTAAATTTTTCTACTAGGTTTATAACATTAACGTGAAATGTCTGTTTTTAATTATGAAAGTTTTTGAAGTTTTAAATTATTGTAATGTTTTTAATGGCTCTAGATTTTTTTACTAATTTAAAAAAAATAACCTCAGTATAATTTCCTATCTATTGTAAATTTTCGAAGTTATAAAAGTATATTTCTAATATTATTAGTGGGTTCTACAATTTGTTTTATCAATTTTACTTTTATTTTGCTAATGTTTTTGAGGAATCCTTTCAGAATTTTTTTTTTTGAATTTTGATTTTTTCTTCCATGGGTTTTCGAACATTTCAGCATTTTTTTTCAGATAGAATGTTATTTTTTCACTATTTTTCTAGTGTTCAGTATTTTTTACCGATTGTTTTAGCAATTTATTATTTGAATTGCGTAAGTTTTCATAATTAAATTATAGAATTTTTAGTCCCCGGTAAAATACTTTCTTATTATTATCCTTCTAGATTTCTAAAATTATTATGTAGATTTTTCTAAATTGGACTTTCTCTATTTTCTGCTAATTCCTTTTGTAAATTTCCAGATTTTCTGGTAGTTTTGTTTTTTTTTTCTAAATTTCTAGAATATTCTAGCATTATTTCTCCTAAATCGAAGCAACTCTTGAAATTTGTAACAATTATCTTTGAAGGCTCTAATTTTTAGAATATTTTCAATCATTACTCTTTTAAATTGCGAGCATTGATAATACCAAACATTTTGGTCAATATTTCTTCAAAATTTTTAGAATTTCCTCATATTTTTTGCTAGATTTAGATTCTAAGAGCATTATTTCTCAAAAGTTGGCAACATTTTTTAGTATTATTTAGCAGTTTTATTTTTTCTTTGAAATTTATAAAATTTACTAGTGTTCTACATTTTGCCAACAATTTTTCTTTTAGATTATTAGAATTTTTGAACAATTTTTTTATATAGATTTTTAGAATGTTCTATTATTATCCTTATCAAATTACTAGAATTTTCTAGTAGATTTATTATTTTGTTTATTTCTAAATTTTTCTAGCGGTTTGTCTTTTGAATGGGAGCAGTTTTTTCTATCAGATTTTTCCATGAATTTTTGCAAATTATACAATGCTTGCATTAATTTCTCTTGAACTTTGTGAGAATTATATTCCAAAAAAAAAAAATTTTAACTGCAATTTTTTGCTAAAGCTAATTTAGCATTACTCATTTTATTCTTTCGCCAATTTTTTAAGTTTTCAGGAATCTCTTGCTTTTTTTATCGAATTTTTTTAATAATTTATCAAATTATAATCAATTTTCCAGATTTCTAGATTTTTTTAAAGCTATTTTACACTTTTAAATTATGGAAATGTTCTTTAATAGTTCTATTGAAATATTTTAATGGTTCAAAATTTTTTTTTTTTAATTTCTTCCAAATTATAAAAAAATTCCTTTTCGAGCAATTTTTTTGTAGTTTTAGATTCATTTAGATCATTTTCTTAAGAATTTATATTATAGAATTTTCCAGATACTTGTTAACTATTTTGCCAAAAGTTTACAACAGTTTCTGTTTAATTTGTTTGTAATTTTCTTAAAAAAATATCTGTGTTCAAAAAAATATCCTTTAAAAATTTCTTGAAATATATTTATAAGGGTTATAAAATTTTCTATTAATTTTCATTTTATTTTGCTGTTGTTTAATAGGAAATTCTTTCTTTTTAATTGCAAACATTTTTTTTAAAGTTTTAGAATTTAGAAGCAATTTCTTTCAAGGTATATTTAAAAAAAATCGAATAAAACTGAGCTTATCTTCATGTCCTTTAAATTTTCTATTTGCTAGTTTTCTAGATTTCTTCAGCTATATTTATTTAAAGTTGTGAACATTTTATGAAAATGGGTTTTCTTTGAGATTTTTCTACAAATTTTTATGCAATTTTTGATGAGAAAATTTTCTGGCCCTCAATTTTATAGCATAAGTTATTTAATATTAGACTTTAACTTCTAGAAGTTTTACTTTTTGATTTCTGAATCTATCTAGCATCACTAGTTTAATTTTAACAAAATTTTTCCCTTAATTTAATCGGAATTTTTTAATGCTATCAATGCTATCATTCTTTTAATGCTTCTTAAAATTTTCAGAAATATTTATTCTAATTTTGAAAATTTTCTTTAATGATTTCTGAATTTCCTATCAATTTCCTTATTTTCTAGAATTGTTCATTTTACATTCTTTAAATTTTTCAGTTTTTAATGTTTCTTAAAATTTCCAGAAATATCGTACCTACAATTTGGGAAATCTGTGAGGAGTTTTCTTATTTAAATTATGAAATTTTCTTTAATTGTTTCTGATTTTCATATAAATTTTCTAATTTTTTATGTTATATTCTTTGAATTTTTTAGTTTTTAATGCTTCTTAAAATTTTTAGAAATATCTTTTCTACAATTTGAAAAATCTTTCAGGAATTTTCTTATTTAAATTCTGAAATATTTCTTTAATGATTTCTGAATTTCCTATCAATTTCTTAATTTTTTAGAGTTTTACATTTAGTTTTCTATATTTCTTCAGCGATATCGGTTTAAAGTTGTGAACATTTTCTGAAAATGGGTTTTCTTTGAGATACTTTAATTTTTCTACAAATTTTTATGCTATTTTTGTAGATTTCGTTCAGTGATTTCAGTTGAGAACATTTTCTGGTCCTGAATTTTATAGCATAAGTTATTTAATATTAGACTTTAACTTATATAGAAATTTTACTTTTAGATTTCTGAATCTATCTAGCATTACTAGTTTAATTGAAACAACATTTCTTGGAATTTTTTCCTTAATTTAATCAGAATTTTTTAATTGTAAAATGCTATCATTCTTAAAATTTTCAGGCACATTTATTCTACTTTTAGAAAATCTGTTCTTATTTAAATTCTGAAGATTTTCTTTAATGATTCCTGAATTTCCTATCAATAATTTTCTTATTTTCTAGAGTTGTTCATTTTGCATTCTTTGAATTTTTCAGTTATTAATGCTTCCTAAAATTTCCAGAAATATACTACCTACAATTTAGAAAATCTCTCAGGAATTTTCTTATTTAAATTCTTAAAAGTTTTTTTAATGATTCCTGAATATTCTATCAATTTCTTTATTTTCTAGAGTTGTTCATTTTACATTTTTTGAATTTTTCAGTTTTTAAAGCTTCTTAAAATTTCCAGAAATGACTTTTTCTTCCTACAATTTAGAAAATCTGTTAAAAATTTTGTTATATAAATTTTGAAATTTGTCTTAAATTATTGCAATCAATCAATCAATCACTTTATTTATGTTAACAGATAATACATCTTTACACAAGTCAAATAAACAAACAAATCGGTAAATTAATCACAATATGGAAAACACACTATTATTATTTAAAAAAATGTTTATAAACGAAAGGGTATGTTTATATAAGTACCCTTTCATTTATACATGTAGAAATAACATAATACAGAAATATAACTATTGCTTAATTTCCTATCGTTTCCTTATTTTGTGGAGTTTTTCATGAAAAAATATGTTCGTGTAAACAATTATTTATGATGGTAAAAATTATTTGAAAATCCTACAGAATGTACAAATATAAAATGCAATAAAATAGATGGAGAGGGCGTGATTCACTAGCTGTCTCCAAGGCCTAAAATGTTAATCCAGAACTGTCGTACCATATTATCTTATTGCCTTATGATTTCTAAATAGTTTTTGACCGTATAAAAGAACGCCAGTTATTAACATTATATGCTTGAAGTAAAGTAAACATAATAAGAGATTTAAACCTTTCGCAGTCAACCGTATTAAAAAAAAACTTTAAATAAATTATTGTAAATTAAATATTGATTTACAGGTGCAGTATTATAAAAATAAAAGTAATAATTAGATAAAATTATTTTGAGCGTTTCTGCACAGTAGTTTTACATTATTATAATGTAATAACTACAAATATTTAAGTTGTTGAACTGTTTAGAGAACAGAATTCGGTAGTTATTCGATTTAACAATATTTCTGAGACATAAGATATTATATTAGATTTATTTAATAATCATTTTAAAGGATAAAAAATGATAATAATATGACGACCATATCACCATGTTTTAAATCTTTATCATACTATCAATTCATTTTATAATTAAGGTGATAAAATAAAATACAACAAAAACATTTATAAGATAAAAAAAAACCGGAGCAGAAAATACAAGTAACAAACGGATGTAACTTCTTATATAAACTTCATTTATCAATTCCACTCAAGTGAGTAATCCTTTCAGGGATTTTATCATACCCACTTGATCATTCGAGCATTCTCCGCTCTGCGGTATTTTTTTCCTATATATCTCTCTCTCTCACACTCACTTATTCACGCTCAATGTATGCACACTGAAATAATTTAAACTGCAGTGTGTATTGTTGTCGTGTTTCGTGGGTATTATCATCGTTATCTACGTACCAGTAAGCTATTATGATCCAAGATGCAAATAATGGGAAGGCCAGGAGCTGGAGGGTCCTTTTAGGTCCCGCTATTGAGGCCATCCGACCGGCCGGAATTGCACCGACGAAAGCTCCAAGGGTTAACAGGGATCCGATCCAGGAGCCCTCTTCGGGGCTGATTGATACCCTCGAATCGGGACTCTGCAGCATCGGCAGGGCAGACGATGTCCACGAGAGGCATATGCCCATGCAGAGAGCACTCAAGTTCGCTGAAACATAAATTTATAGTTAGTGCAGGAGGAGCGTAGCGGAAATGAAGCAAAAAAGAAGGATTGCGATATACGTCTGAATAAATATTTCCCGCGAGGGGGGCACGTAAACTGGGTGTGTGAATTGCGGTCTAGAAATGTAAACAGCGGGGATACGGATGTTGTAAATATTTTTATGGGATAGTATATCAAAATAAATCGGATTTGTAAGTTGTAAAATTTTCAGAGGCTCATATGTATAATCTAAATGAAATCTTGAACTTATATACAAAATCTGACAGTGAATTTATGTTTACTGCTATTTAATAATTATTAGATAATTATAAGATAAGGATTTTCATTAAAAAAAAAGTAATTTTAGAACAAAAGTTTATATAAATTTACAGGAATTAAAATATAATAATAATAAACATAAATATAATTTTACTTTCGAACTTTACATTTTGCAAATTTCTGAATAAGGGATGTATAGCAAAGAGATGCAGGTAATGTACATTCAATAGAAATTAATGCCAGATTTGTAAGCTTTTATAAGCTGAGTCGGCTGCAAGTTGCCATCAAAATTTTGCAAATTTATAACGATCAGAAAGTTTGCAAAGTTTATCAGAAGACTCGAGTAACATTAACAGTACAAATGCAATAGTCGAAACTCAATTGTCACCGCCACACAATTTATCTATCGACTTGAAAGATCCCGCAATGTGGCCAACAATAACAGACAACGTTCGTCTGAACATAATTGAAAATAAACTACGATTACCCTAAAAATAAAGTGGGTCGCCATTTTTCAGACAGCTTTTACCAACGCAAACTATCCAATAACGAAACTGTGAATCGTGACTGGTTAGTATATTCCAAAGCAAAAGATGTTGTGTTTTGCTTTTCATTCAAATTATTCAAAGTTTCGTCTTTTAAATTGGTCACGGGAGCAACGATTGGTACTAAATTACGAATATTTTGCAGGAACATGAATCATCTCTATTTAAATCATCATTTAAAATCATGGCTTGAAGTACAGTTAAGACTTAAAAATAGTAGCAATAGACAAACAGGCACAGCTTATTATTGACAATGAAAGAAGTCATTGGAATAATGTCTTAAAGCGAATCGTTTCCGTTTGTAAGTTTTTGGGAGAAAGAAATCTCCCTTTTCGAGGAAGCGTTGATCGCTTATTTCATCCCAATAATGGGAATTTTCTGGGCTTAATTCAACTTCTTGGGGAGTATAACGCAGTTCTAGAAGAACAAATAAGACTGATACAAACTAAAGAAATAAGTGATCATTATATAAGCAAACGTATTCACAATGAAATTATTGATCTAATGGGCTCTCATGTGCTGAGTGCAATAATTGTGGACGTAATATCATCATCGCCCAGAGTAATAGGGGCTTTTTGCACATCACGGAAAGTACTGGGGAAAATTTGGCTGAAGTTTGTTTAAGGAACTAGAAATAGATATAAAAAATTGCCGTGATGAAAGCTACGACAATGGAGCGAACATGCGTGGTTGTCACTCTGGAGTACAAAGAAGAATTTTGGACATCAACTCAAAAGCCTTTTTTGTGCCTTGTAGTTGTCATAGCTTAAATTTATTGCTAGGCGACATTTCCAAATTATCAGTTGAAGCAATTAGTTTATTTAGAACTTTGTGTCAAAGCCACTTCCGAAACAAGATGGGAGTGTAGACTGGAGAGGGTCAAAGCTGTTCGTTTTTAAGTAGGTGCCATTTATGATGCATTAGTAGAAGTACCCAAATCTGTTAACGACCCCAAAGCGCGTACGGGAACATCCTCCTTAGCCCAAAAATAAGGGCTTTTGAGTTTTTGGTGACGTTAGTGATATGACATGAGCTTTTGTCACAAATAAATGTTGTTAGTAAAATATTTCAACAAATAAAAATAAAATTAAATACATGGATTCAATGTTTCGACAAAACCAAGGATTATTTCCAAAATTATAAAGAAACCGGTGTTTCTGACAGCAAGGCAAAAGAGTTAGATTTGACTCTAGAAGAAATGTCTTACACACAAGCACTACATATTGGAAGATGTCGAATCAAAACGCTTTTTTCTTATGAAATTGAAGATCAACCAATAATTGATCCAGAAACGAAATTTCGAATTGAATTTTTTAATGTGGTCATTGCACAGGCCATATTGTCATTAAACGCACGTTTTGAACAATTAAGAACACAAAATACTTATTTTGGATTTATTTACAACTTTGACAGTATAAAAGAAATGAGCGATAATGACCTCTTGTCTGCCTGTCAAAAAATAGAAGAAGTACCATACTTGTCAGATATTGACGTAGTGGATTTACATGGGGAAATCAAAATATTGGTCAATCTTTAACCAGCGAACACAACACCAATAGGCGGCCTAGAATTTATTTTAACTAATCTAGAGCAACTGCTTCTCAATATCACTGGAATTTTTAAAATCACATTAACAATTCCTGTATCTGTGGCGAATGGAGTTTTTCAAAGCTCAAAGCCTAAACTTAAACAAAACTAGTAAATTGTTATTTGCAGCACAAAGCAATACGAATTATTTCCGGTCTGGGTTATCGCGATGACTGCCGTGAAGCATTTAAAGAACTTCGGATAGTGACGCTCCCTTGTATCTTTATGTACATGAACTGTATTCAATTTGCCGACGATACCACCTTCATAAATAAATCGACTGACTTATTAAAAGCAACGAATGATCAACATCAATACATAAGTAACATCTCTAGCTGGTTTGACAAAAACAGGTTGTCTTTAAATGCCAATAAAACAGTCAACCTGATATTTTCCCCACGATCAGACATATCTAAAGAAACTACGGCAAAATTTCTAGGCGTATGTCTTGATCATAAATTATTTTGGGACAGTCATGGGGAAATTGTGGCAACAATATTATGTAGATCTATATTCCTGCTATGACAGTTAAAATGGAGTATGGCATATGAGTACGGCATTTTAGCATGGGGTCACAGCGCATGTTTAAGTTACAAAGACGTACAGTATGAGTGATATCGAATCTAAAATATCAGACTTATCGTGCATTTTAAAGACATGTACAAGATTTCCCCAATCAGAATAGTGGTACTGCACTGATCTACTGACTTTAAAATATATTCAACGTTTAGATTATTATTTAGAAATTTTTACATGACTGAATGCAAATGTCTAGAAATTCAACTCAATTTTGTAAAATCTCCGTTTTGTTTCAGGATAAGTAACCCTTATTATTTTATAATATATCAAAAATAAATTCATTCTAAGATTAATGTAGTAATTTTGAAAAAAAATTAGCGTATAGATTATTTTTTAGATTTTTTTAAATGACTGAATGCCAATGTTTAAAACTCTAACTTAATTTTATGAAATCGCCATTTTGTTTCAGGATGGATTACCCCAATTATTTTATAATTTATCAAAAATGCATTTTTGCTTAGACGTATCTAGTAATTTTAAAATATATTCAACATTCAGATTATTATTTAGAAATTTTTAAATATCTGGATGCAAATTTCTCTAATTGTTTTATAGTATATAGTATATCAAAAATACATTCATTTTGAGACGTATCTAGTGATTTTAAAGTATATTCAACGTTTAGATTATTTTTTAGAAACTTTTAAAATACCGAATGCAAATCTCTCGAACTGTAGCTTAATTTTGAAAAATCGCCATTTTGTTTCAGCATAGGTTACCCTTATTATTATATAATATATTAAAAACACATTCATTATTTAATAGTATATGAAATACACATTCATTCTAAGGCATATCTAGTGATTTTAAAGTATATTCAACATTTAGATTATTTCTTAGAAATTTTTAAATGGCTGAATGTATTTTTCTAATTTTAACTAAAATTTGTACATTAGCCATTTTGTTTCAAGAAAGGTTACCCCAATTATTTTATAGTATATCAAAAATACATTTATTCTGAGACATATCTGGTTATTTTAAACTATATTCAACGTTTAGATTATTTTTTAGAAATTTTTAAATGACTAAATGCAAATGTCTAGAACTTCAACTCAATTTTGTAAAATCACCATTTTGTTTCAGCATAGGTTACCCTTATTATTATATAATATATTAAAAACACATTCATTATAAGATATATGTAGTGATTTTTAAGGAAATTTAGCATATATATTATTTTTTAGAATTTTTTAAATGACTGAATGCAAATGTTTAAAACTATAACTCAATTTTGTAAAATCGCCATTTTGTTTCAGGATGGTTTCCCTCAATTATTTTATTGTATATCAAAAATAAATTTGTTTCAAGACGCATCTAGTGATTTTAAAGTATATTGTACGTTTAGATTATTTTTTAGAAATTTTAAAATAACTAAATGCAAATTTCTTGAACTTTAATTCAAATTTTTAAAATCCTATTTTTCCTTATTACTAAAATATTGTATACACTTTATAGATTAGAGAATAGAATAGAGACCTCCCGTACACACTAGATTTTTTTTTAATTTTAAGCCAAAATTCTACTTAAAAATTCATTAACCACACAAGTGGAACTACTGCTGCTTTAAAAAACGAGCAAACAATTCGTATTTGATAATGTAAACATGTATATGTAGGGTGGGTGGGTGTCCTCTATTCCACAAGGGTCTTATTAATTGATTGTATCCTTATATCACGGTAAACAAATTATCAAACAAAATGTAACAGATTAAATCAAACAATTTCTTTCAAAATACCCATCATTGCCTAATATTTTGCAAGGGTGAAAATTTGCGCTTTCATGTGTTGACAGGAAATTCCAGTTCTTTAACTTGATGTGAACCTCTTTCAGCCAGTATCTGACGAGTTTTGGATGACATTCAGAAAATATTTCATAGTGCAGGATCATCAGAGATCTTGTCTATTGTCTGAAATTCACTGCTAATGATACCCTGATTTTGATAAAATTAAAGGGCTATGATTTCTTGGCATTCTTTAACAACTTCTTTAGGAAGTGATTCAGACAGCGCTGATGGGTCCACCACATCCAAAGACAATGCTATTAATGTGGATGTAGAGATTTCTGACTGAGTGCTAGGAACCAAGAATTCATTCATGACAAGGCTTAGCTTTATTCCTTCTTCATATTTCTTTAAGTTTTTCTTTTTATATTGGCTTCCAGACCGTTACAACGTTGGAAAAACCAAAAACAATTCCTAAAAAATGCATACGAAACTTCTGTAGAATTTGATTATGATATTGGTGAGATCCAGGGAAATCAGAAGATTAATTTCATTTTCCAGTAGAAACTTCTGATCAGAAGTTTTAATTGATTAAATTGAAGAGAAAGAATTAACAATGCATTCACTAGAATTGACTTTAAATTGGGCCTTTTTGAAAAAGGACAGCAGAAACGAATATTAATTATTTTTCTGAATTAAATATTTAACTGTTTTCCTAATGTAATCATTAAAATCATTTTGCTCAGTTGAGTTTTTAAAATGGTAGTTTTGAGCAATTTTTTAATTGCTTAGAAAATTTTTAATTGTCTGTTAAACACATTTTAAAAAAATCCTGTTTAAAAGTGTTAGACATTCATGAAAGGTATTACTTATGAACAGTATTTTGGCGATATTATATGACGACAGTTCTAGATTAACATTGTAGGTTCTGAAAGCAAGGTAGGAAATGGGCTTGATCTAAATTTCGGTTATGATTTTGGAAAACATGTTAGAGCCGATGTCAAATTAGGTAAGGTTACAATTACTATCTATGGTTAATTCTGTTAAGTGCTAACTCTTCTTTGTTTTTAATGGAAAATGATCATTGAATATTAAGGGTTGTTTATAGAAAGGCAGTTGGTTGATTTTACAATTAACCAATTTAACCAAGTGTCTTTCTATAAACAACTCTTAATATTAAAAATGTTTCACCACGTGATAAATAAGAATCAAATTCAACAAATCATCTTTGAAATTAGTAATGAATTTAAAGATTCATTAAGATCATGCACATAAAATCTATCAGTGGAATTTGATCTTTAGATGACTATGTCTAAGGTAAGGTGAATAAAATGAAATAATTAAATATTTAATTGCAACATTCTGTGAGCTGTTATAACAACAAATGAGGAAATAATCAAGAATTTAGTATCTACACCATAAATCACGCTTACTGAGCTTGCTGAACGAACTCATGGGGGCGATTAAGGGTTTACACCTGGAAAATTACCTGTGGCCGCCGCCAAATATTGCCGGAACTTGCTGCTATCCTCACGTGGACGATTGTCACCTTCGTTCACCATCTCTCCCACTTGTTTTCGCGTTTCCTCCGGGCACCCGCAGTCACTCACTCACTCACCACCAACGGAACGGACCACCAAATAATAATAAACCGCAATCACAACAATTCGACCAGAAACGGCGAATGTCCTCTGCCACCGAGTAAATGTGGTCAATGTCTACGCTCGGCACTCGTTAATTCGAGGTTAGAGGTTACCCCGATAAAAGGGGGCTCGTCTCGCGTTATCGAAGAGAACTGACGACACGCCGTCAAATTGCAACAAAATGAATGAAGAAAGAAAAATAAGGATATTACCAGGGATAAATTTACTCAATCCTTAATAATGTTAATGAGAACAATTAATTCCTCTGAGCATCACCACATCGTTGTCTTACAAAAATTATGCAAGAATTAACAGCTAATGTTTAAAACAACTACTCAGTGTACTAAAGCACTTGCAGGTATTGGATTAGAAAACTAATAGCTGCTTAAAACTTAAATTATATTAAGTACAGGATAACGTTTTTTGTGCTGTTATCGCTTTTAAACTGTCACGAAATTTTTATGTAATAAGAAACAGAATGGTGGTGACTGTTATTTCATTAAATTACGTAATAGAAATCTCTAGACACGTGTTTCGCTATATAACAACTCTTCGTTGAAGTTATTTTAAAAATAGATATATTAGTTGCAATCAGTTCTAATAAAATCGTGTAGATTTAGAAAAACATAATATTTTAAAATTATTAAATAATATATCTAAGTAGTTTATTATTATCGTACATCTTACTCCTAGTAAATATTTTCCTCTAATTAATCAGCCTGTATACATGGATACTTGCTCTAAAGGTAAGATTTTAATTTCTATTGTTCAAACAAAGCTGTACTTAATGTATCTAAAGCTCTAATGCATCTATAAAAATGTTGATTAATTTTAAACACTTTATAACAACTTTTTCAGTTTACTATAAATACAAATCACTATGCTAAAAAGATAGAAGTAGAATTAATTAAAACCAACACTTATAGGATAATAAAAATGCATTTTAATCGCAATTTTATTTATAATAAAATTTATTATTGCAAATTTATTATTACATAAAAAATAAACTTTCAAGTACATCAACTGAATTCCTTGATCTCAACCAATTAGTGAAATGCACCGCGTTGTCCACTTCCTTCTCGTTTCGACGAGGAACCAGAAAAAAAAAACCGACGGCACAAGGTCACGCGGTCGCCTTTATTAAAATTGCAGCATTATAAAAAAAAGAACGTAACCAGTCGAGATAAACTTTGTTGACATTCTATGTGAAATATTTAATTGGAATCTCATCGGTTCACTGGTTGGAATCATTGAAGAGAAACATCGCTTATACTAAAGAAGGATAGACGTATGTAAATCGCGTGTAATCATTACGACAAGTTTAAGTTCAAGTATGGGAGATATTTGTTATGCTGTGTTTATCGTGAGTGCATGCTGGATATTTTTTAACGTGGTTATCATTTATTTATTTATAGTCGAGATTTATTGTTATTTGCGTTCAATTTGACTTGAAAGTTATAGCTTGCTAGAAGTTTGTTAGATCCACAGTGACAAATTAATTTTGCTTGCGATTGAACAATTAAATTATTCGCTAATTAATAATTAATCATTTAAGCCTTAATAGATTAGCAACAAATACATTTTATCAAGCGATTCAGAAAATTTAAATAAACATCAGTTCCAAAAGATTTTGGAAAAGTATCAAATATTAGTAATTTGTCACAATATTAAAATTTTAAAACTCTCGTATTAAATTCAAGAGTTCTGCAAGAAAATTATAGATTGAAATATTCTTCATTACAATTTTGGACAAAAAAGTCCGATAAGATAAGAAGTAAAATTTTGAACCCTCAAAGAAACTATATCTAAAGAAGAAATTAATGTATATTTTTGCAATTTGTACAAGAAATTACTTCTATAAAACAAAACTTTTGAGAAATTCTCTGAAAATGGAAGAAATATTAAATGAAAGTTTGAAAACCTAGGAAATCTGTAAGGAACATTTCGAATTCCTAAAGAAATTTCTAAAGACATGAAACTGTAATTAATGGAAAATATTTGGACAAAAAAATGTTATGAATTTATCTGAAAATAGATTGAAAATTCTAAGACTTCTAAAATTTTCTGGGATTCTTTGAAGAAACTCTCAGAGATCTAAAAAAGAAATTGATGCAAAATTATTGCATTACTGCAAGAATAAATTATTGAGAAATTGTCTGAATAAAGAAGAAAAATAATTTAAATTTCTCAAATTTAAACCACCGAAGAAACTTATTTTGATAGTGATTACTGTATAGTTCGAAACTAGTCACGAAGTATAAAAAGTTAAAATTAAATTTAAATTTAAAAGAGAAATTGCTTTAAAATTTAAAACACTTGAAAAAAAATGTTAGTCAATTTCTAAAAATATAAACATTCTAGAAAATTTTAAAAGTCACATGCTAAATTCACGAGATCTGCAAGAAAATCCTGGATTGCAATAATTATCATTACAATTTTGGATAAAAAGTATGATTTTTGAAACTTGAAAGAAACTTCTAGAGATCTAAAGAAGAAGTTAATCGATATTTTTGCAATTTGGACAAGAAATTACTTTAGCACAGCAAAAAATATTAAATAAATTATCTGTAAACGGAAGAAAAATTAATTAAAATTTTTAAAATCTAGAAAATCTGGAAGGAAAATACCTGAAAGACGAATTAAGGAATTTCTACATGTTTTCATTAATTTTTGTTAAAACTTGTAAGAATATTGTAACAATCTTTGAGGGTTCTAAATTATTTCTACCAGATTTTTAATAATTCCTGTTTCAATTTGCGAACATAATTTCGATGGTTTTTTTTCTCTAGATTTTTATAATGTTCTTTCTAAATTATCAAAGTTTTGTATTATTTTCTGGTACTTATTTTTGCTAAACATCTAGAAGTCTGGCCTTTTCTCTTCTAAATGGAATAATTTTTTAAGATTTTTTCATGAATTGTGCAATTTATACAACTTTTCATTTATTCCTCTTTAAATTTGTAAAAATTCTCTTTAAGGGCACTAATTTCTTTCAGCAGAAATTTAGTAATTTATTTTCCAATGTACGAGCATTTTATCGATAGTTCCAAAGTTTTCCAACAAGTTTGCTCCTACATGTTTTCTTTTTTCTAGATCCTTAGAATGTTTTAGCATTATCTCTTGAATTACTAGAAAATTTTAAATTGGAACAGAATTTCATTAGAGATTTTCTAAAATATATTGCAATATTTAATAAAAACAGATGGAAAAGCAAATTACTAATCACCACAACAGAAATGTTCTCAAATTATTGTAAGAGAGATTCGTAAAAAAAATAAGTATCTGAAATTTTTTTTCTGGAAAATTTTTGAATATTTGCTAAAAAAATGCCTTATTTCTTGAATTAATGGATTTCATAAATTTGAAAACAACTTATTTGAAAAATTGTAGAACCCTTGAAGAAAACTTGTCCCTGAAGAGAAATTCATTAAGTCGCAAACAAAACTGAAAAAATACTGCAAATTATTAAACCCCTGGAAGAAACCATTTGTAAGTTTCAAGAGAAATTTCTGTAAAAGAAAAAGGTTCGGTAAATTCCGTAAATAAAATTTTTGGGGAATTTCTGGGAAATTCTAAAACTCTCAAATTAGCACAAAATTTAAAATATCTAAAAGCTAAATTGCTGCACAGTTTTAAAACCTATAAAAGGGAGAAACTCGAAAGGTGGAAAAAAATTACTGGAAAATTCGTAAAAAAATATAAGAATTACTAGACAATATTATAACTGGTAAAAAAATTATAAACTGGAAAAGAGATTTTTGAAAAAGTAAAAATTTTGAAAATTTCGACTAATAGTGATTAATTTTTAAGAAAATGCTGAACAATTATAAAACTAACAAAAATAGTAGAATATTGTTCCCCATTAACAACATTTTAGATATTTTAGACAATATATGGCACCTTTATGGTTTTATCGTATCGAAAAAGAGTAGAATGTTTTAAAAAACTAAACTACTGAAAAATAACGTCCTAACCTCGAAAAGAATTTCTTTGAAAAATCTTCAGAAGAGTAAAATAAAACCGGACTGGTTGCTGGAAAATATTCAAGGATTTTCTGAGAAAATCTGTAACATTAAAATTAGAAAATTTTAATATGATAAATTGCTGAAAAGTTTTAGAAACTTTGAAGAAAAATTCTTGCTAACTGAAACAGGAATTCATTGAAAAATTCTCTAAAAATTCAAGATAAATTATGGACATTTCTAAAAACAAAAAAATTATAATGGCGTTGTGTAATTACTAAAAACCTGGAAAAGAGATTCTTGAAGAAGTAAAAAAATTGAAAATTTTAGCTAATAGTGAATAATTTTTAAGAAAATGCCGAAACTAACAAAAACTGTAGAGTGTTTTAAAAATCTGAACTACTGAAAAGTAACCTCTTAACCTGGTAGAGAATTTCTTTGAAAAATCTTCAGAACAGTAAGATAAAATCGGACCGATTGCTGGAAAATATTAGAACAATCGAAGAAAGTTTTCGCAAATTAGAAGATAAATTTCTGAAAAAGAATATATTTCTCTTATATGAGAAAAAATTTCAAGGATTTTCTGAGATAATCTGTAACATTAAAATTAAAAATGTTAAAAATCAGAAAGATAAATTGCTGAAAAGTTTTAACACCTTTGAAGAAAAATTTTTGCAAACTGAAAGAGGAATTCATTGAAAATGTGTCTAATAATTATGGAAATATCTACAAACAAAGAATTATAATAGCGTTGTGGTTACAATATTACTTAAATTGACAATTGACAGGTTACATTCTACAAATGACAGATAATATTTAACAGGTGACAGTTGAAGCCTGACAGATGACATTTAACAATTGACAGATGGCAGATAATAATAATAATATGTCATTTAATAAAATACGTATTGATTCTAATTGTTATAATCGACAGTTGTCAATTTACAATTGACTGATGATAATTGGCAGATGATAATTATTAATTAACAAGTGACAATTGATAATTGACAAATAATAGAAGATGACATTTCAGAGTAATTAGTTTGCAGATATAAATTTTGTGCTAATTTGAGAGTTTTAGAATATTCCAGAAATTCTTCAAAAATTTTATTTACGGAATTTACCAAAACTTTTTATTTTCAATCAACCGATGATTGCTGACGGATGACAATTGACTGTTAATTGTTGCTGTTGACACATAGCACTTAATAATTGACAGTTTACAATTAATATATGATAAGCAATAGATTACAGTTGACAATTGACAGATGATAGTAATCAATAAATGATTGTTGACAGATGACAGTGTGACATTGACACATTCACACATACTAGTTAGTAATTAATAGATTACAAATGATATTTGACAGATGATCGTTGATAATTGAATGGTAATAAACGACAGATTACAGATGATAAGTAAAATATGAGAGTTTACAATTGGCAATTAAAAATTTGACAGATGATAGATGATAATTGACCGCTGAATATTTACAGATTATTATCTGTCGTTTGCAATTGACAGATGATAATTGGCAGATCATAGGTGATAACTGACAGATTAAGGTTGACAATTGGCAGATGACAATTAACAAATGATAAACATCATAATTGTTAATTGATAGATGACAATTGACTATTGCCAAATAGCAGCTGGAAGATGGCAATTTACAAATGCTAATCAACAGATGACATATGACAGATGATAATTAAAGATGATAGTTGACAAATGACAGATGATGATGATAAACTACAGATGACAATTGACACATGACAGTTGATAATATACAGATGAGAGATGATAGATGATAATCGACAGATGACAATTGAATGATTTATCTGTCGCAAATATTACAGTTAACAATTGACAGATACTAATTAACATATAACCGTTGACGATAAAAATTGACCGATAACGGTTCATATTGGCAGATTATAATCGACAAATGACAAATAATAATTGACAATTGACATGTTATATTCTACAAATGGCATGATGTTTCAAAATTAATAAATGGTTAATAATTAACGGATGCCAGATGATAGTTGACAATTGACAGGTGATAATTAGCAGATCATAGATGATAACTGACAGATTAAGGTTGACAATTGGCAGATGATAATTAACAAATGGCAAAACATAATTAACAAATAATAATTGTTAATTGATACATGACAATTGACTATTGCCAAATACCAGATGACAATTGACATATGACAGATGATAATTGACAGACTATAGTTGACAAATGACAGATGACAGATGATAAACGACAGATGACAGTTGACACATGACAGTTGATAATTTACAGATGATAGTGGACAAATGACAAATGATACATGACAGATGATAATCGACAGATGACAATTGACTGATTTATCTGTCGTAAATATTACAGTTGACAATTGACAGATATTAATTAACATATAAGCGTTGACGATAAAAATTGACAGATGACGGTTAATATTAATAGATTATAATCGACAAATGACAAGTAATAATTGACAATTGACATGTCTTATTCTACAAATAAAAAGATGTTTCAAAATGAATAAATGGTTAATAATTAACGGATGACAAATGATAGTTGACAATTGACAGATGATAATTATCAGATCATAGATGATAACTGACAGATTAAGGTTGACAATTGGCAGTTGACAATTAACAAATGACAAATCATAGTTGACTAATAATAATTGTTAATTGATAGATGACAATTGACTATTGCCAAATAGCAGTTGAACGGTGGCAATTTGCAGATGCTAATCAACAGATGACAATTGACATATGACAAATGATAGTTGACAAATGACAGATGACAGATGATAAACGACAGATGATAATTAACACATGCCAGTTGATAACTGACAGATGATAGTTGACAAATGACAGATGATAATCGACAGATGACGATTGACTGATTTATCTGTCGCAAATATTAAAGTTAACAATTGACAGATACTAATTAACATATAACCATTGACGATGAAAATTGGCCGATGAAGGTTAATATTGACAGATTATAATCGACAAATGACAAATAATAATTGACAATTGACATGTTATATTCTACAAATGATATGATGTTTCAAAATTAATAGATGGTTAATAATTAACGGATGCCAGATGATAGTTGACAATTGCCAGAAGATAATTAGCAGGGAATAGGAAACTGAACAAGTTTTATTAAAACATGTTTTTCATAAAAATCTTAACTTGCAAGAATTTTTTTTTAATAATAGTTTTGACATTGGTTTCCTTTTGATAATAATATGTGGGCTTTAAATAAAAATGTATACAACAAGTAATTGCAAATATATCAAAGTTGAGAAAATTATTAAGAATAAACCTCATAGTTTTCGAGAAAAATATTATAATGGCCACATAACCATATTTACTTGTTATCAAAATTTCTTAGTTCATCTTATCTGAATATAATAATAACTCTTGTTTGATCATATTTAAACATAAAATCAAATTCATATTTCTATAATTTCTAGAAATTTATTTGAATTTTGTAACAAATGTTCTTCAAATTTTTTTTTGCTTTCTAAATATTTATATTTTTTAATTTCTTTTTAATTTTTCAGATTCTTGTCCCCATTTGTTGTTTCTTTTACAAGAATTTTAAAGTATTTTTCATTTTATTTTCCAGGAATTTCTTGTCTAAATTGCGCAAAAAACTATCATTTCCCAAAAGTTTCTTTACGTGTTCTTTAACTTTCCAAACATATTTTTAGAAAGAATAATTCACAATTTTGTTTTATTTTATTACAAACCTTTAGCGCAATTTGTCTTTTATGTTTCTACAATTTACTTTTATATTTATATTTTGTTTTTATTTTTGAGAATGGTTTACTATTTATTTTTTTGCCTTATTATATTACAGTAATTTTTATAATTCTAATTGAGATACATTTGGAATTGTTTAAATAATGTGCACCCAATTTGGACAAAACTAATTAACTTGATGATTTCATAATTGTTTCTAGTGATAATTAGGATCTCGTTACGATTTATAAAATTAGTAACGAATAATAAAAACTGGTTTGATGTTCTATTTTCGGTATATAATTGGTCACACTCTGAAAAACGTGTTGAAATTGAAAACAATGAAATCTGCATAATTAAGAACGTGTGAATAATGTATGAGTTCCTTGTAAAAACCGGTAATAGAAAGGCGCGTGGTAAATTTAATAAATTAATTTATTCACATTGACAACATAACAAAGCTTAAATAATAATCAGTTAATGATGGAAAGGATCACAAATTAATGAGCATAGCCGATTTGGGCTTGGGGTAAGTTGGTGGCGGCGACGCGGAATCCGTTGACTGGATCGGAGACGTAGTGGACGGTCTGGAGGATGCCGTTGGCGTCGATGTAAGAGTATCCACCTCTGGTGATTCCGTCGGCGGTTTTAGTTTCAGATTTTGAGCTTAAAGGACCGGCGTAACCATAGGTGTACTGCCCGTAAATATCTTGGGCGTGATGTTGGGAAATAGGGGCGGCTGGAGCGTAGCTGATGGTGTTGTAGTGAGCGGGCGCTACTGGGATGGCGGCGATGGGTTCTTGGTAGTGGATGGGCACGATGTTTCCTTCAAGGTGTGCAGGGCTTAAACGAATAGCGGCATCACGGGCTTTAGTAGCTTCGACTGCTGCTAAATGTTCGGCTCTGGCCTTAACGACCTCAGGTAAATCCTGAACGACCTGGGGGACTACAGCGTGTTGTGCTAGGGATGCTTGTACGGCTGCGAAGTGCTCATTACGGGCCTTTACCACCTCAGGAAGATCTTGCACAGGCTGGGGTAATTGTTGAGTGTGTGCGAATGGAACGGCTACAGGGTTGGAGTATGCAATCCTTGCTACCTCCTCACGTTCATGTTTAATAGCAGCAAAATCGGCCAAATGTTTAGCTTTAGCATAAGCCACATCTGGTAAATCTTGTGGTAGATTACTAGCTGCTACCCTAAAACCATGCACGGAATCAGCTACATAACTCACGCTCTGCAACAATCCGTTGCTATCAATATACGAGTATCCACCATGAGTCACACCATCAGCAGTTTTCGATTCTGATTTAGTCGACGTTGGCGTGGCATATCCATAAGTGTACTGCCCGAAAATATCTTGTGCGTGGTACTGCGATTGCACCGGGTGCGCGTATGGAGAGATCCCAACGGTAACACCATAATACGGCTGCTGCACATACGAGGCCCTAGCCGCAACCGCCAAAACCACCGTCACCTAAAAACCACAATTAAAAATCAATCAATATTCGATTACAATAATTACAAACTTACAAAAATACTCGCTAACATGTTCTCTTTTACGCTTCAATGCTAGATGCAAGAACTCGCAATAACTGACCGGAATGTCCTCTAACCACTTATATACCCGCCCCGCCTTTACTTGCGCCAAGTCTTATGTGTATGTGTGTGTGTGTGTGCGAGTATATGTGTAACATTTCTTACAAAATAATAATAATTATTCACAGGTTCATTGCCGCGATCAATGAAGAATCTCATTCCATCGCCAAGGCCGAGTGGGCTTGTTGCTGTTCCGGTCCGTCCATAAAAAGTGAAAACCGAGATGGACCTCGAGCCAGTTTTGCGTGGTGGTTGTGTTCAACACTGGCCGGACATCTCTTGCGGCACCATCTCTCAAGGTGGGCCGACGCCCTTATGCGTTTTAAATTAATATAAAGGTTAAAATGCTTAAATTTTAATACTGGAATTTGGAAAAAAATAAATGGGTTCAAAATTATTTAATTTATTATTGGTGAAGGTAATGTTTTTTAATTAAAGCCATTGACAGAATGATATCAGAAGTAATAAGTAATTGAATGGACTGTATGTGATGTGGGAACAATAAATAATCATTTATTATTTTCAGGAGGGCAAATCTTTCCTTAGAGCGAGTGTTTAACCATCATAGTAGACATATCATCAACACCTAAAGATTTTCCCATTTTGAGTTGTTTAATTAGCTAGTTAAGCTCTTCTAAGGTGGACTGATAACATGTCCATTATTAAAGCACTTCACTTCAGGATTCGAATTTCTCACTGAGGTTGCATGCAATTTCCATATACAAGTAAATTTTGAAATTTTAAGTGCACAAACTCTGTGTTTAATCTTCTTACAGTCATATTATGAATCATCCACGTAAAATATAGAAATATTAAAAAAGACATACAGTAAAAAGTTCATTAAAATTGTATGAAACATAATGTATTGTTGAAAGTATAATCCTTGCATAAAACTCGTGATTTCAATCACGGATCGGCTGTGTGTTGCCTTTAAATTACGTACATACGCCGCTGCAGGAGTTTTCATTTCCACGTTTCCACAACTCCACAACGCGCAAACAAGCCCACCTAGTGAAATCCCGTTATTTTTATGACGGCTGCTCTAATTAAAGCCAAACAATCCGCCACCATTTTTACGCTGAATAATGCATGAGGGGACGCGTCTCCGGCGTGCAGCGGCGCGTCCGGATGAAAAATGCACCCCCCGACAATTAATTATCTCTCGGACATTTGTCCAGGGATTAACAGGAGGGATGAAACGTGGCCCCGGCGGACGATTCATCCTTCGTCGAGACGATTTATCGCGAAAAACTCTCCGCACGTTCCTCCGTAAATGGTAATTTGATTTACTGACCTCTCCTCCTAAATGCCAGATGCTGATTTTTATTCCCGTATTTATTGCGAAACACTGTCAGTCAATTCATGATTATTTTAAAAATTAGTTAGCAACCTTTATACAGTCATTTTTAAAATATAAATGTTTAATAAGATTGATATATTTAATACTAACCATTTGTAGAAATTATAACTACACTTATAACATAACGTTCGATATACAAAACATAAATTTCAATTCTAATTCGCGGTGTGATCCGTTATTAAGTAACGTCAAAGTTATATTAATGCAGCAGTGTTTCCGTAATTTGCATTATTTCAAATAATGACGACGCCGGCTTCGATCCGAAAATTTCCTCAGAGAAAACGTTGATTATTTAGCATGCGACGATGTTAAGAGCTAAATGCAATTATCGCGTACTATTAATGGCTGCACATCCATTCTGCTTGTTGTTTAAATTATGCTGCAGCACACTGCTTATTCATAAGCATAAATTATGCAGTGCTATATTCGGAGGACGAAGGTCACGGCCGAAAGGAATTAATTGAATTCATTTGTGTATTATAAATAGAAACAATAATATAAAAAATATATATCTATAAAATTATAGAACTTATAAAGTAAGGTCTTGTAATTTGGAGATAAAATTAATCAACAATTCTGATTAGAAAAAGAAAAAAGGTGATGAAAATTTCTAGAAATAGAATAATGCCTAAGAAGCATTTGAGAAGGTATTAGAAAAATCCTGCACAACGAGATTAGAAATTATAGAAATTGTTGCTAACATTTGAAAAATTTTAGAACTATTAAAACAATCTTGCAATTTGGAAAATTGTTGCCTCAAATATCAAAGTCTGGAAACTCTCTAAGTTTGGAAGAAAACTCCGGTGATAAATAAATGATAAATCAAGAAGTACAGATATTTTTAATTTAAGAAAATAAGACAGAACGTAAAATAAAGTAAAATATTGTGAAAAAAATGTAAAGAAGTCTAACAATCTAAGGCGGCAAATGCTGGAAAATTAAAAATGCTGTGGAATTTTTGATTAAACATTTTGAAGCTACCAAAATAGGCTTGAAGAGATTTTCTTCAAAATAAAGAAACCTATAAAAAAATTAATTAAAAATTCCAAAACTCTTCTTCTTCCAATTCGGAGAAAATATGTTAAAATAAATTAAGAATTAAGAAAATGTTTAAACTTTTTTGGCAAATAGAAAATAATATATTGAAGAGACCAAATGAGATAAAAAATGCAAATAGATTTTAGAATTATAAAAAAAATCTTTCAAATTGCAGAAAACTTCTAAAGAAATATTGTTTTAAAATTCAAAGGTTTTGTAAGAAAAAGTTGACAAAATAAGAATAATTTGCTTTAAAATTTAAAACTACGTTAAAATAATCTCCCAATTTGGATAATGTAAAAAAAAACTTAAACAAAAACTTCTGGAACTCTTTGCAATTTGTACAAAAATTCTGATGAAATAAATGAAGAATTTTTAGCAATTCCAATTAGAACAACGAAAATATAATTTCTGAAAATTATTACTACTTTAAACTACTTTGAAAAATTTGAAAATGCTTTTTAGAAATTCCGAAAAAATCAAGCTAGAAGAAACAATATTTCAGAACTAGAAAAAAACTTTCAATTTCGACAATTTTTAAAATTATTAACAAAATCTAGAAATCTAGAAAATTTTCAGGAAGTTCTTGCAATTAGGAAGAAAATTCCGATGAAATAAATCAAGAATGTTTAGCAATTCTAATTAGAAAAACAAAGATATGAATGCTGAAATTGAATACTACTTTAAACTACTTTAAAACATATTGTGGAAAATTAGAAAAATCTTTAAAAAAGCGAAAAAATAAACATTTTGCTAGAAAAACTATAAACAAATTTCGCAGTTTCGACAATTTTAAAAATCTTTTACCAAATTTTTCAGAATCTTTGAGCGAAGTTCTTGCACTTTAAAAATCAATTCGGATGAAATAAATGAACAATTGTTTCAAATTTTGATCAGAAATTGTCCCAATTTAAAAGAGAAATTGCTGAAACATTAGAGAAATCTTATGGAAAAACTGTTAAAAAATTTTGAAACCTTTGAAAAAACTTGTGGCATTTTGTAAGAAAATTCCAATAAAATAATTAATTTCGATAAGAAAACTTAAGTAATTTTATGCAATTTGTTAGAAAATTCCAATTAAATAAATTCAATTCTGATTAGAAAAAGAAAAAAGGTGATGAAAATATCTAGAAATAGAATAATGCCTAAGAATCATTTGAGAAGGTATTAGAAAAATCCTGCACAACGAGATTAGTAATCATAGAAATTGTTGCTAACATTTGAAAAATTTTAGAACTATTAAAACAATCTTGCAATTTGGAAAAATTTTGCCTCTGGAAATTCTCTAAGAATTACAGATAATTTAAATTTAAGAAAATAAGACACAACGTAAAATAGAGGAAGATATTCTGAAAAAAAAGTAAAGAAGTCTAACCAAACAAGGCGAGAAATGTTGGAAAATCTTATAAAATTGAAAAATTTGATTAAAAATTCTGAAACTACCAAAAAAGAACTTGAAGAGATTTTCTTCAAAGTTAGAGAAACCTTTAAAAAAATTAATGAAAATGCAAAACTTAAAGAATCTTCATCCAATTCGGAAAAATCTGTTAAAATAAATTAAGAATTACGAAAATATTTAAACTTAATTGGCAAATAGAAAATAATATATTGAAGAGACGAAATGAGATAAAAAATGCAAATAGATTTTAGAATTATAAAAAAAATCTATCAAATTGCAGAAAACTTCTAAAGAAATATTGTTTTAAAATTCAAAGGTTTTGTAAGAAAAAGTTGACAAAATAAGAATAATTTGCTTTAAAATTTAAAACTATGTTAAAATAATCTCCCAATTTGGATAATGTAAAAAAAACTTAAACAAAAACTTCAGGAACTCTTTGCAATTTGTACAAAAATTCTGATGAAATAAATGAAGAATTTTTAGCAATTCCAATTAGAACAACGAAAATATAATTTCTGAAAATTATTACTACTTTAAACTACTTAAATTAAATTAAAGAAATATCTTAGAAATTCCGAAAAAATCAAGCTAGAAGAAACAATATTTCAGAACTAGAAAAAAACTTTCAATTTGGACAATTTTAAAAATTATTAACAAAATCTAGAAATCTAGAATCTTTTCAGGAAGTTCTTGCAATTTGGCAGAAAATTCCGATGAAATAAATCAAGAATGTTTAGCAATTCTAATTAGAAAAACAAAGATATGAATGCTGAAATTGAATACTACTTTAAACTACTTTAAAAAATATTGTGGAAAATTTTGCTAGAAAAACTATAAACAAATTTCGCAATTTCGACAATTTTAAAAATCTTTTACCAAATTTTCCAGAATCTTTGAGAGAAGTTCATGCAATTTAAAAATTAATTCCGATGAAATAATTCAACAATTGTTTCAAATTTTGATTAGAAATACCAAGAAATGATTGTTGAAAATTACTAGAAACCTCGTCTTGTCATTTGTAAGAAAATTCCGATAAAAAAATTATTAATCTTCCAAATTGTCCCAATTTAAAAGAGAAATTGCTGAAACATTAGAGAAATCTTATGGAAAAACTATTAGAAAATTTTGAAACCTTTAAAAGAACTTGTGGCATTTTGTAAGAAAATTCCTATAAAATTAAAGAAGAATCTTTTTCAATTCCGTTAAGAAAACTCAAGAAAATTGATGCAATTTGTCAGAAAATTCCAATTCAATAAATTCCGATAAAATAATCCAAGATATAACTGCTGGAAATTAATATAAATATCGATAAAAAGTCGCCAAAAAAGTTTTAAAAAAACAAGATAAGAAATGTTATGTTATGTTATGTTATATTTGTCTTTATCATACATGCTTATAAAAGAAAATATTAACAAAAAATGACAGAAAAAAGTACATACATATAAAAAAAATCAAATTTTGTCAGCATGCTGAAGGGCGAAATTCATTTGCATCAAATGTTCTTCCATTCAAACCCATACTTTCCTCCGCTGTTCCAAACGATTCAGCGTTGGTTACTTATTTTGTTTAGCATTTAGATGCTTATTTTTCCCTTGATTTCAGGATGTGTTTAATAAACTTCAAACTGACATTGACATCAATTGCTTGAATGCTTAAAATTTTGGAAAAATCGTCTGTTGAATTTTTTATTTAAAACTTCAGAAGTACCAAATAATGCATTCTAGAATCTTGAAGAAAAATTGCTGGAAAACATCTTGTCAATTCAGAAAAAATAAATCAATAATTGTTTAAAATTTTGATTAGAATTACCAAGATATGATTGTTGGAAGTTACTAGAAATCTCGAAAAGTCTTGTCATTTGTAAGAAAATTCCGATCAAAAAATAAATAATCTACCAAATTATCCAAATTTAAAACAAAAATTGCTGAAACAATCTCTATAAGAGAAATCTTATAGAAAAACTTGAAACAATTTTGAAACCTTTAGAGAAACTTCTTGCATTTTGTAAGAAAATTCCAATAAAATTAAAGAAGAATCTTTATCAATTCCGATAAGAAAACCCAAGAAACTGTATGCAGATTGTCAGATAATTCCAATGAAATAATCCAAGATATATCTGCTGAAAATTAATAGAAATTTCGAAGAAAATTCCGATAAAAAAATCAATTATCTTCAAAATTATCCAAATTTAAAGGAAACATTGCTGAAATATTAGAGAAATCGTATAGAAAAACTGTTAGAAAATTTTGAAACCTTTGAAAAAACTTTTTGCATTTTGTAAGAAAATTCCAATAAAATAAAAGAAGAATCTTTGTCAATTCCGATAAGAAAACCCAACTGACTTTGTCAGAACATTCCAATTCAATAAATTCCGATAAGATAATCCAAGATATATTTCCTAGAAATTACTAGAAATTTCGAAGAAAATTTCAATAAAAAAAATTAAAACTTGCCTCCAAGAAAGTTTTAAGAAAAACCAAGAAATGCTTGAATGCTTAAACTTAAAGAACATGTTCTCTTGAATTTTAGATTAAAAATTTTAGAACTACCTAAAATTTCTGCATTCTAGAATCTTGAAGAAAAGTTGCTGGAAAACTCCTAACGAAACTTTGGAAAATGCTGGAGAATGTTATATTTATAAATCTGAAGGAAAATTTGCTGTAAAATTTTTGTTTAAAAATTTTTGAACTACAAAAAACCGCAAACTGGAAGAGATTTCCCTAAAACTTCCAAAAGTTAAATTCCAAAACCCTCAATGAAGTTTTTATAATTTTTACAAAAATCTGTTAAAATAAATTAGGAATTTCTGCCAAATTTACTGAGAAATTCAATAATTTTTCTTAGAAGTGCGACAAATTGAGACAAGAAATTATCCTAATTTTTAAGAAAAAATGCTTAAAGATTAGAGAAATCTTTTGAAAAATTGTTAGAAAATTTTGAAACCTTTGAAAAAACTTGTGGGATTTTGTAAGAAAATTCCAATAAAATAAAAGAAGAATCAATATCAATTCCGATAAGAAAATCCTAGAAACTTTATGCAATTTATCAGAAAATGCCAATTAAATAAATTCCGATTAGATAATCCGAGATATAATTGCTGGAAATTATTTTAAAAAAAACAATATTCAAATTTAAAAGAAAATTTGCTGAAATATTAGAGAAATCTTATAGAAAAAAAGTTAGAAAATTTTGAAATCTTTAGAGAAACTTCTTGCATTGAAAATTCCAATAAAATCAAGGCAGAATATTTTTCAATTTCGATAAGAACACCCAAGAGACTTTATGCAATGTAAAAAAAACAATTTAATAAATTCCGATAAAATAATCCAAGATATAATTGCTGGAAATTACTAGAAATTTCGAAGAAAATTCCGATAATAAAATCAAAAATTGTCGCCAAGAAAGTTAAAAAAAAACAAGGCAAGTAATGCTTAAACTTTAGAAGAACATGATCTGTTGAATTTTAAATTGAAAATTTTAGAACTACCAAAAAAATCCTCCGTTCGTGAATCTTGAAGAAAAATTGTTGCAAAACTCCTAAAGAAACTTTAGGAAATGCCGGAAAATGTTATATTTATAAATCTGAAAAAATATTTGCTGTCGCATTTTTGATAAAAAACTAAAAAAAAAACGCAAACTGGATTTCCATAAAACTTATAGAAATTTAATTCCATTTGCAAAAATCTGTTAAAATGGGCAGAAAGACCGATGGTCGATAGCCCAAACGGACAGACTAACCATTATATTCCATTTGTTAATGTTTTTAATTGTATATATAGTTGTCTGAATAAAGATGTTATTCTCTCTCTCTCTCTGTTAAAATAAATTAAGAATTTCTGCCAAATACGTAATGTTGCAAATTTCATGAGATATAGACAAAAATTTACTGAGAAATTCAATAATTTTTCTGAGAAGCGCGACAAATTGAGACAAGAAATGCTGAAAATTGTAGAAATATAAAAAAATGCTTTTTGAAAAATTAAAACGAAAATTATCGAAATCAAAACAATTTTTAGAAATATTTGTTGAATTTGATTTTCGTTTATCACGTGGTGAAACATTTTTAATTTTAATGGTTATTTATGGAAAGGCTCTTGGTTTGTTCGAGAATTATAATTGTGAAACCAACCAAAAGGCTTTCTATAATTTTTGGAAAACTTAGAAAATCTTAAAAAATAATTGCCAAAAATTATAAGAATTTTGTCTGATGAAATGTGGCAAAAAATGTCTTTTTGGGAGAAGTTTCTGAAATTTGGAAGAAAATTCTTATGAAATAATCAAGAAATTGTCGATTATTTTAGAACTACCTAAAAAATCCTCCGTTCGTGAATCTTGAAGAAAAATTGTTGGAAAACTCCTAAAGAAACTTTAGGAAATGCCGGAAAATGTTATATTTATAAATCTGAAAAAATATTTGCTGTCGCATTGTTGATAAACAAAAATTACAAAAAAACGCAAAATGGAAGAGATTTGTCGATTAAAAAAAAAAACAAAAAAACTAGAGATCTTGAAATTTATAAGAAAATTATGATTGGAGAATGTACAAAATTACCTTAAGCTGAAAGATAAATTGCTGGTAAATTAAAGAACAATTCTAGAACTTTCATAAAAATTTAATTCAGTCTGTAAGTAAATTCTGATAAATAAAATCTCGAAGAAAAATAATAAGATACGATAAAAAGATTTTAGAAAATGAAACAAGAAGTGGTGGTTTGGAAAAAGTCCAACAAAACAAGGTAAGAATAGTTGGAAAATTTCAGAAAACTGGAAGAACATTTTTGCAGAATTTTTGATTAAACGTTTTAGAACTATCAATCAAAATCTCGCAATCTGAAATAGAATTTTTTTTTTAAATTATAAAAATCTTATAGGAAAATTGCTCAAAAATTTCAAAACTCTTATAAATATTTCTTTCAATTTGGTAGAAAAATCTGATGAAATAAAAAAAAACAATACTTCCCCTATACATACTATATAGGAAAAATAAAAATAATTTCTGCCAAATACGAAATGTTCAAAATTTCTTGTGAAATAAAAATTTAGAATAATACTGAGCTACTCGAGAAAAGTGAAAGTGAATAATGAAGCAGGATATTCTGAAAAATTTTGGAAATGGAAAAGAACATTTGTTGAAAAATTGTTTGACATTAACAGCTAAAAAGTCTCGAATAAAAAAGAAAGAAAAAATTAAATAAAAGCATCTATAATCCGGATATCCAAGAGGATATTTGCTCCCTCAGCATCATGGAAAAGAAAAGGTTTGATTGGATGAATACAATTTGTGATTGTGAATTTCGCCCATGCTTCTTTCGGCCAAAATTTGAAAAGTTCTTACTGGAAAATTAAAAATATCTTAATTGAAACAAAACTATTAACATTATAGGTATCACCTTAAATTATTCAAAAATTTATCACAAAGTCAAAGCCTAGAGAAACACGTATTTAGGACTATTTCACATAAAAATTTCAAAAAAATTGCAGGTTTTTGTAAGATAAAATAAATCAAAACTTTTGGAATTTTTTTTATTTAATTTCTCTTTTGATAAGAAAAACAGGAAATGATGAAATAATTTCCGGAAATGATAGTATAAATGTAGGAGAATACGAAAAGTTGTGTAGATAATTCCAACAAAGCGCTAGAATATTTGAAAATTTAGCAGTAACAAATTTTAGATTTGTCATTTAAAAATTCTTGCGATTTGGAAGTACTTGAGAAATGTTAAAGAAAATTGCTAGAAATTTCTAGAATTCTCTAAGAAGGCTCTTACAATGTTTGAAGCAAACTAATAAAATAAATCAAGAATTGTTAAAAATTCCAATTAAAAAAACCAAATTTAAGAATAAATTCTGAAAACTTAACGAATTTTTGAAGAGGAAATAAATGTTGGACTTTATTAAATCTTGAAGAACATTTTCTAGAATATTTTAGGGAATTATAGAAAGTTCTCGCAATTTAAAAGAGAAAGTAGACAAATCCTAATGGAACATTTTTGTTGAATTCTGTAATTATCGAAGAAACTTTGTTACAATTTTTATGGAAATTTATGACACAGTAAATTAAGATTTCTACCATTTCTTATAATTAAAAAATTACAAAATAATATGATGTAAGTTTTTCGAAAATTAGAATGAAATATGCTGAAAAAATCAATAATTTTTGCAGAGTAATACAAGACATACCTTAAAATTAGAACATTTGCTAACAAAAATTCAGAACTGCACGAAGAACAATTTCAATTTTAAAACAAAATTCCTGGAAAATAAAAGAAATTTGAAAGAAAATAAAAAAAAATTATCAAGAATTGTTGCTAATTTTTTTTAAAAAAGCAAAATATATTAAAAAGTTATTAGGCAAATAGAATAAATTATGCCGGAAAATCCAAAAATTATTATCTCTATCTTTATTTAAACTTTATCAAAAATGGTTACAATACAAATATAATAAGGAGACATTCCCAATATCGAAGGAAAAAAAGGAAAAGCTCAAAAATTGAGGCAAGAAAGGCTTTAAAAAGATAATTTTCAAAAAAAAATGGAGAACTACTAAATAAACTTCTTGAAGAGGAGAAGGACCAAGATAATTAAAAAATCCTCGAAAAAATATGTTGTAATTTCTTGTAATTTAAAAGATAATTTCAATAAAATAAATCAAAAATCGATTCTCATTCAGATTAAAAGAATCATGAAAAATCCTTAGAAATTACAGAAATAAATGTTGATAAAATTAAGAATTTTTTAATAAAAGTAGGACAAAAGAAGGTAAGATAGACTGAAAATGTAAGAAATCTGTAAAAAATTTGTTGGAAAATTTTTGAACTATCAAAGAAAGTTCTAGCAATTTAAAAGATAAATAAATTTATGGAAAGTTCTAAAGGTATCAAAGAAAGTTTTTTCAATTTGCAAAGAAAATCTAAGTAAATTAAGAGTTATTCCCAATTCTGATAAGAGTAAAATAAATGATAAAAAAAAATCGGAAAATTATAGTACAAAATCAGAAGAATACAAGAATTGTTTAAGATAATTCCAATAAAACGGAAAATTTTAGAAATCTGTTAAACATTTTTGGAAAACTTTAAAACTGCCAATAATATTCTAGCCATTTTGAAGAAAATGTTTAATAAATTACGGAAATATTAAAATAAAATTGGTAGATAATTGCAGAAATGTCGAATAAAGTGTTTGCAAATTTGGAAGAAAATTCCGATAAAGTAAACCTATTCCAATTAGACGAATCAATAATTTATAATTATTTAAAGAAAATAAAAATAAATTCTGAATCTTTAAAAAAAAATTTAAATAAAAGCTTCTTTTGAAATCTGGAAAATTTCAAGCTATTATTGTTTAATAATTCTTTATTATGGCAGATCATTGAATAATACATATATTACACACATTAAAAAATATATATTCAAATCATAGACGATTCTTTCCATTTTGAAACAAAAATTGATAAAAAAATTGGACAAATTTTATAGAATAATTTCGTGAAAATCTGGATTTGAATTTATTGCGGATTTATATATTGCATAAAAATTTTATAAATACTGAAAGAGTTCTTGAAATTTTAGTAGAAATTTATAATAAAATAAAGCGACCAATTTTAATAACAAAAAAAAAAACATTGCCCGAAAAATTAAAGGAAAAATGCTGAAAAATTTAAGAATCTTTGAAGAGAAATCTGAAAATCTGGAAATTTAGTAGCACATTAGCTAAAAAAATCAGAACCACAGAAATAAAAATCGCAATTTAGAAAAAAATTAGTAAATTTTGAACAATATTTAAAAAAAAATCTAGAAATCTTCATATTGAATACTTGCTGTGCTGCTCTTATGATAGGATTAAATGTTTGAATTGGAAAAAGTAATATACTTGTGTGCCATATATATTTATCAGATATACTGACACGTGTTTCGATCCTTACGGATCATTATCAGAGTTGAAATTAATTTATTAAAGAATATTGTCAAGTCACAGTTCTGTGGACGTGCTGGAATTAACGTAATTAACACAACGCACACTTTATCTTCAACGTATATTCACTGTAGGAAATTACGAAGTTTATGATGACATCAAGAAACATTTATTTTAAATTTAAAACCTTTTATTTTAGTATTTTTACGAATTTTATTTCAATATTATATTACAATTTTATTTACTGTTTCATCATCATATCATATTTGTCTACATCATCTGGCAAGTTTGTTATCCGAAGTTATAAGCTGTAAAATTGGATTTTTTTTTTCGTGCCTGAATATAAATGCGGATTAGGTCCCACCCCCGGCCGAGATCTAATGTGAATTAAAATACGTTGACACAATATTCGATCGTGGATTACACGAGTGCACATTAATGTATTCCAAGTTTGTAATTTCACGGTGAAAGTAATCAAGTTACTCAAAAGTTCTAATACCACTCATTGTCCGCGTGTAATGTAATGTAATGATGTAATTTTATAAATAATGGTGTATTTTATGCTTCGTCTGCATTAAACGACTAAATGCGTTCGAAGGCCGTTTTACGTAAATGCTTTAATCTATTCATAAATTCCATCGGCGAGATTATCCATTCGAGATCAATCCAGAAAATACACCTAATGAAATATAAAAGAAATAAAATAATATTACAAAGGCCACACAAAAATCTAGTTCATATATAAATAATTAAAACAATGGTGTTAGACATTGTTAAAAATAAAAAAACATTTTACTGAGAAGCATTGTTTATATTCTATCCTTAAATCCAATATTAAATTGTATTAATATCTCCTATATCCAGTAAAACAATAATTTAATTTAATGTGCAATTCGTTACTACTTTTACGAGTCAATGTCATTTTTTTTGTAATCTCTTTCAAAATTCAACTAAGCCACTAGGTGAATTTCTACCTAACAATTTTTGCGTCGTTCAAGGGCAGACAGAAATAATTATAATCGTAACAGGTGACTTTTATCCATATCCGTATAAGAGGCAGCTGACCAACGTCAAATAACAGTTAACTGTAGACTGATAAAAGGCAGTTGATAGATTATAAATAACATTTGATATATGAGAGAAAACATATTACATATGAAAGGAGAAGAATAACAGTTGCATTTTTATTTAACAATAGACTATAATTTGTCTATTGTTAAACAAAAATCCAAATGTTGATGTGATGTCAGATGATTTAAGATTTGACATATTCCAGGTGAAATTTTAGATGAATGAACATAAAAGATGTAAGATAATTTCAGATATCAGGTAATAGATAAAAATTTGTCAGGTATCAGATGTGATTTGGACACCTATTGTTTTCCCTATATTAAGTATTTCTTTTCATTACCTTCAGAGTTTTAAATTTAATATTTAAAGTTCTTCTAAGTTTGAAATCCAGCATAATGACCATTTTGAACTTCTAAAACAATTTGTTTTAGGTTTGCTGCAATAACGTATATATTGTAGTAAACCTAAAACAAATTATTTTAGGTTTACCTTGTGAAGATAATATTAAGTATTGTAGCTTAATAATATCTACACAACGTAAACCAGTACAAACTATCCTGTCTCGTAGATACTGTAAAAAGTATGAACATATTTTTCGTGCCTTAGAAGAGAAGAACCTTACAACACAATCATATGGTTTAGAAAATATTGAGCATTATATAATGACAATAAACAATAATTTTATAACGATAAACGTAGAAAAAAATCGTACAACAAACGTAATTTTTCCACTTGAATTAATGTTTACGCAAACGAAACGTGCTTGATATATGGTGTACTTAATACGATTTTACTGTTATGTATTCAAACACAAACTTTCGCAATAAATTTCCATTTCCGACTCGTTGAATCAAACCAACTTTTTACACACACACACATCGAAATGTATGCCTCCGAAGATTAATACATCCTCCGGCGAGGAGCATCAAATTCCCCGGGATCGATCACGTGCTGAAAAATAATCCAAAAAATATTAAACACCGCCGGCGCGTTCAATCGTTTCCGCGGTTCTAGTCTGCAAAAATTTTTCCGGTCGGACCGAAATCCTCCGCGTGACATTTCCACGGGACCTTGGTCGTGATGTTGGTTTCTTTTTTGGCAAAGAAATGGCCGGCCGCGCCCTCTCCTTGCCCACGCGACAACAGGAAGTTGATGGACTTGAAATATTTCAAGATCCTATTAACGACACTCCAATGCGCAAAAATAATACGTACGAAATAAAGGAACATAAAAAGAGGTGGTGGGGATTTGTTCTGGTCTTTTGCGTATCGAGAACGAATTGGACAATCGATCATAAAATTTTAATCATAATCAGGCGATCGAAATTATGTATAGTTTGGTAATTGGATGTAGAGGTTTTTAATTTGTACACTAATTAAAAATTTTGTAAATTATATTTTCAATGACTTTCTTATTTACCACTTGGTGAAACATTTTAAACTATTACTCATGAAGGTTTATATTAAATTACACTTGTTTTATGTCACTTTTTTTTCTATTTTCTCGACTAGTTTCGCTTATCAAGAGTGAGTTACAAAACAAATCTAGTCGAGTAAATAGAGAAAAATTGCAAAACAAGCCAAGTGTAATTTCATTTAAATTTACAAGAGTAATATTGTCAAATATATTTAAATAATAAATGTAGTTTTATTTACTCTTTATAAAATTTTAGTTTTATTGAAATTCAATTTAAAAATATTGGTATTAATATATAATTATAGACATATGTTCTTCTTATATAAAGTTTTATATAATTTAGTCTGTAAGGACAACTTTACCTAATATATTATTCACTACTTAAGAACTTGTGGAGAAATATTTATAGCACACAAAATGTTGACACTAATGTAAATGTAATATACAGGGTTGACTAACATGTGAGCAAAAATACGTGATCAGATGTTAAATGATAATTGATACATGGATTGAAAAGTGTTTTGTTGGATAAAAATAAAAACTAACTGAAAAATTGATTGTTTGGCTTAAGATTTCAGGAATTTTACCGCATCGTTGTTCTGAACCGACTTAATCAGGGCAAATATTCGTGTGACCGTCTTTTCCTCCTTTAAATTTAATCTATTACTAGCAAACCATGTTTGGGCTTGAAATAGTGCAAACGTATTGGTTGTACCTTCAGTGTTTATATCTACTCCAGTTTTAACTAAAGTCATTTCATCTGCAAATTGAATCACGTTGCAACTGTCAACATAAAGAGGAAAATCGTTAATATACACAAGGAAAAGTAACGGTCCAAGAATCGAGCCCTGTGGTACACTATGATTTATAGGTAATGGCATCGATATAATTCCATTACAAGAAACAACCTGTGTTCTATTTATTAGGCAGATTCCCAGCAAATTTTGACTGGTTTCCTGAAAGTTATAAATTCGCAATTTTTGAATAAGAATACCATGTCGAATGCTTTGCTTAGATCCATAAAAGAAGCGATCGTTGTTTGACCCGTTTCAAAGGTTTCAACAATTAGCTGGGTGATAATCTATGTTAAAAACCATATTGGTTATCGTTGAAAAGGTTATTCTTGACAAAATAATCAATTATTTGCAGAGACACAATCTTCGCTATAATAGGAAGCAGTGATATTGGCATGTAATTATTTTTATCATTTGTATCACCATTTTTGTGAATAGGAATTACTTTAGCAGTTTATAATTTTTCAGGAATGTTCACATGAAACATTACTAAAGCAAAAACTAGACTGATCATTTATCACAGATGATGCAATAACTAGGGGATCATTAAAGCAGTTGCTTATATTATTAGTAATTTGAATTTCAATCAAAGTAAGATATAAATTAAAATTTTCAGCGGAAATATCACATGTTGAATTAAAGCTAGAATTGGATTTCCGTCTCTTATTATTTATATTCCACATTTCTTTTATAGGATTTGGTAATAAACGTATATTCCTATCATTAGCCTCAATTTTAGCTGATTTATTTGCACATTTGTAAGATGTTCAGATGTTCTTAGCTGCTTTTTAAGATAAATAAATTTAGGTGTAGTATTTCTATTACACACTTTTTTGTAATAAAAGAAGTAATTCTCTCATTTGTCTAATCTCCGCAATAAACCATTTTGTATTTGCAGGTGTTACATTCTTACGTGCAATTTTTTTTGGAGAAATTTTTTTTAATTGACGTATTCTTACAAATATTTCAAATAATTTTTAAAAAAATGTTTACTTGTTGAGTCGTTTACTTTGTGGTACATCTGGAATATACTGGAGAAAGAAAACAGGATCACTTTGTTTTGGCACTTTTTATTTAACAAATTACACGTGACTATAGTTTCGACTAGTCATTATCAAAAATGAAGTGTTTAACATTACGGAGTCTGACATATTTATATTAACGTGTGTGAAGTTAGCAATAGATTCCAGCAATAGATTTAAAAAATTAATATTTTCAAAATGTGGTAATAAAAAATTAAAATATTTTAACAGTACGTTCTAGCGCATATAATCCGTATAATTACCACACAACCAACCCTAATTTTCAACCCCATTTTAAAAAGTTAGGACTTAGTCACATACAAAGAAATGCGTATATTTCAAATTAAAATTAAACAATGCTCCCAACTTGCCATAACGAAAATAAATATACGGTTGGTCAGTGCACACCCTTAGCTATCCAATGCAAAAATAAAATTTGGGCCACCACCTTCGTAACTTAGAAAAAAAAAAAATAATTTGTACGGTTGGACAGTGCACACCCTTTGCTATCCAATGCAAAAATAAAATTTGGGCCACCACCTTCGGAACTTAGAAACAAAAAATATACTATTGGACAATGTCAAATGCAATCATAACATTTGGGTCACCGCCCTCAGAATTCATTATTACCCTTCTAGTTAATGAATTATTTAGTGCAGGCGAGAGAAATATGAGTTAGATAATTAATTTTTTCACGTAGAATTAGATTATACATTTAAAAAAATGTTTCCACTTGAAAAAAACAAAGGTACCCTTCAAATGAACACACGTGCCTTTCAAATGAACTTAAAAGAGCTATGTTGTAAAATTGTACATAAGGTCAATAGAATTGTCCTTTCAAGTTAAAATACTTTTATTTGAAACTTTTTTTTATATTCCGCTCGGTTTCGGAAATATTCCACTGTGCCAAGATAAATAGACCACCCTGTATATTGTACTGTTTTAGAATTGGATGCATATAAGATTAATGCTTTACAGACAGATTGTTTGTAATGTCGGTTAGGTAAATACAAGCACTTTTCGGGTACAAGAATAATGTTTCTGATAATGCGATTTGTTAAATTTGAAATAAACATACTTAGACGTCCGGGTTTCGACCGGACAATCAGGTTTTCTTCATATTTGTTTGGTCAAGAAAATCTGGGTAAACCGGACAAAAGATTGTCATTGTCAATAATATGTGGTGCATTTTTTTAAATTTATTGAAAATTGTGCAGTTTGTAGTATTCCTGTTTCCAACGCTTTTCTGGAACGAACATTTAGTGTAAATGGGAAATCGTCTCGCCGTAAAGTGAATTGTGCGTGGTCTTCAATATTAGTGCTAGTTGTACTGAATTTAAAGATGCAATCTCATACAATAAACCTTTATTAAAAGCTGTTTCATCGAATTCTAAATATATAAAAAGTAGATTGTAAGCTTTTTTGTCATTTTCAGTAATATTTGAGGCAGTGAAAGGAAAAGTGGTATAAGTCAATTTAACTTTATTTTGAGATATAAAAGGTTTTATTAGAAATAATATAGAAAAATAAAGATTGCAATATTTGATATATTTTGCACATTTGTAAGATTTGTAATACGGTACAGTATTGATAAAAAAATATATCAAATATTGCATTCATTATTTTCTTATATTACTTCTAATAAAACCTTTTATATTTCAAAACTAAGTTAAATTGACTTACACCTTCCACTGCCTCATTTATCGGCTAATAATTAAAAAAAAAATAGTTGGCCGTTTTTTTCTCAAACACATCTGGTAACCCTATAGGCGAGAAAATAAGTAAGGGCCGTGGTTAGCATGTGTACTAGTGAGGAGCAGAGGTACCGTACGAACACTTGTCGAATCCTGCCGAACGACCCCTTCTCCTGTCTAGATGAATGTGCGAGGTTTTCGCAGCTATTAGAAGTCTTTTCAAAGCATTAGAAAAATCTATTTATAACCTAGCATTGGTTGGCGCGTTTCTCTCTGTTTATTGTTTGTTATTTGTTGTAATAATTCTTGTTTTATATTGTATTGTTAACTTATTATCAATATTTGTTGTATTTTTATTTTTATACAGCCAAATTTATAAAAATGGCTTCAAAATCTGATCAATTGTTGAATTTTTTTTGCGATCAGAAATTTTACACTTTGCGAGGAATTAAAATTTCTGATGCAATAATTGGTTCTGCTGCTATGCATTTGTATAACCACGATGACAAATATGCGCGTAGAAATGTTTTGAAGATAATACAAAAAAATCCCAAATACATTTTCTCTAAGCTCGATTATTTAAGAAAAATAAGCGGAAATAATCGTAAGCATCCCATAAATCTAAAAGGGCTTGAACCAAATAGTTTAGAAGTTGAAACGCATATTTCAGGACACATGTTTCAGATATCGATAAATCCAATGGTGATGAATTCGCGCAGAGTCTTTCAGAAAATAATATTAGGGAAGAAATGATGACATTCTTGATGTCACAGGAGATGAAGATAAAATTAATGCAATTTTGCAATCATTGTATAACAATCCTGTGCCAGTTGATTATCTTCTACCTTTAAATACCATAAATTCTTACCCTGCTCCACTAGAAATAAATAGTTCATATAATATTTATGAAGGACACTTTACCATTAATGAAAATGAAACAAATTTAATTTATAATGATATAAAGAAAAAATTTGACCAAAATGTTTATCAATTTTACTTTGGGGAAAGGTTAAAGCATGTGAACAACACATGCGTAATAAATATTCGTTCTTGTAACTACCTGAAAGAAAAAATCATTATATATGCTTACTGTGGACAAGTTGGTTGCAAAAAAATTAAATTTATTTGTAGTTTAAGTGATGGAATGGATGTGGATGTATATAGCACTTCCTTAAATTTTTATCACGAGGATAATTTAACTCGTCATGTTCGAGGTGTTGAAAGAGAAATGTTGGGTAATTGTTTAAAATGTACAAGTGCTCTTAATATGAGGATGAAAAATATAAAATTGTGTAGCAAAAATTTAAAAAAAAACACTGAATTTACAACGAATCAAGTCGGATGTCGTTTATAGAAAAGTAAAGAATGAAGCTAATTCCCGAAAAGACAATGCCAAAGATGATGTATGTGACCTTATATTAATGCAAAGAAAACACGAGGAATATATTTATAGGGCTAGCCAACCATTATATGTTCACATCATAAGTGGTGAACAAGTCAATATTATAAAGAAACACATTTATGATTCATTTATCCCAACTGTATACATTGATGCTACAGGTGCTGTTATTAGAAAATCATATGCACGGGCCAAACGAGTGTTATATTATGCAGGGGTGGTACAAACTACAAATAAAAGAATTGTTCCCGTGTTCGAATTGATTTCTGCCAAGCATGATACGTCAACTCTGTGTATGGTTAACTGAAACAAAATATTATTTAATGAAAAAAAATTGGCCAACAATTTTTTTTCATTAAAACTTTTAAAATAGCGGTTACAGATATGAGCTTGGCAATAATTAACGCTATATCCGAGGCATGGAATGAAATGGACTTAACATCATACCTTAATAATATATATCAAATATTAGAGGAACAAGGGACATTAGACTATCCCATTATTTTAAAATTGTGTTATGCACACATGATAAAATTAGTGACAAGGGACATAAACAAATTTTATGGTGACAAATACGTTAGGACGTTAATGAAGGAGATGGTAGCATCATTTTACTCAATTAATGATTTTATTGATTTAAAAAAATATTTATATAGTTTCTTTTATATAACTCTTGTTAAATATGAGACGGAATCATTTTACATTCATTTTCATAATTTAATTAAAACAAAATTACCATGTGATGAAGAATACGATGACTTTCCAATTGAAATAAATACAAACTGGCATACATTTTATCAAAATAATTTATTTTACCAATATTTTAATAATGTTTTTCTAAATATTGCAAAAGAAAAAATTGACAAAACATTGAAACTCAATAAATATTATTCAGACAAGTTCGCTGATCTATTTTTGAAACATTATGTCCCATTTGTCCCTATGTGGACAAGTTTAATATACGAAAAAAAACATAATTCCTTCGTGGAAAATTGGTTTGGAATAACTAAAAACAAAATTATGCAAGGTCAATTACACGAAAAGGCTTCTAGATTCGTTAGAAAGATAAGAGATTATAATTTTAATGAATACCGAGAGTTAATACAGAATATCAATAGAAATCGATGTGCCAGTAAACGGAAGCACCCCAAAGCTGAAATTGAAGAAACGTGGTGTAAAAGAAAAAAAGAAAATCATTCTTACTTTAAAGCGAAAACGATATCAAAAATGAAAGTTGATTCTAAGAAAACATCCGTTAACTATATTTCTACAGAACCGAATGTTCAAAAATTAAATAAAAATTATGTTGTAGCCAAATATGGCAAAAATAAATTATATTATGAAAGTTATTCAACACTAGATTATCATAAGAATCATGACGATATGAGGCTGGATAACTTTCTAGTTGATTATATATTAACTTCTTTTGAACGAAATACTGTTAAAATATTTATGGAATATGAAGTGACACGGTTATTAAATAAAGATTATTTTAAGTATGATCCTAACGGTAAAACAATATTTTTGTTTCCAGTTTTAATCCAGAATCATTGGACATTACTGTATATCGACGTTCTAAAAAATAAAACATTATATTTTGATCCTCTTTCCAGGAAAAGCCGAAGCGGCAAAACAATTTTTAGAAAATTATTACCATTTTTATATTCCATTGGACTAGACAAATCTATTACAGATGTAGACAAGAATAAAGAAGAATTTCCAATACAAAATGATACATGGAACTGTGGTGTGTATATTATATATTATAGCGATGTTTTGTTGAATAATTATAAATGGGAGCCTACATTAAATGAAACAGCATATCGCACCACACTACAAAATATAATTATACAAAAATCCGATGATATTTCAAAAGTGTGTCTTTATTGTGCAGAAATTAACTATGACGTTCGATGCAACCTATGCAACAGATATTGTTGCGAAGTTTGTATAACAGACCAACAATTTGCAACAATTTGTGAATTCGGTTGTAATCGACATAAAACAACCCTACAGTGACTCAAATCATGAGAATTATTTCTCCTAAAATTGCATCTGATCGTATTATTTTTGAAAAACAAATTTCTTTCTCAAGCTCAATATGCAGTGACCCATATGTTATTTTTTATAAGTTTCGAATGTGGTAAACTGTATATTTATTTTCGTTATGGCAAGTTGGGAGCATTGTTTAATTTTAATTTTAATTATACGTATTTCTTTGTATGTGACTAACTACAAATTATTTTTTTCTTCTAAGTTCCGAAGGTGGTGGCCCAAATTTTATTTTTGCATTGGATAGCTAAGGGTGTGCACTGTCCAACGGTATATTTATTTTCGTTATGGCAAGTTGGGAGCATTGTTTAATTTTAATTTGAAATATGATCATTTCTTTGTATGTGATTAAGTCCCAACTTTTTAAAATGGGGTTGAAAATTAGGGTTGGTTGTGTGGTAACTATACGGATTATATGCCCTAGAACGTACTGTTAAAATATTTTAATTTTTTATTACCACATTTTGAAAATATTAATTTTTTAAATCTATTGCTGGAATCTATTGCTAACTTCACACCCGTTTTATATTAAACAGTTGAATAGTGGCGTGAACATTAGGTCGCTAAGAAGGGAAACTGGCTAATTTGTGTTTTTGAGAGTAACAGGAATGATTTCTAGAAATGTTAAAATTTAATTGGTTATTTATTTTATGAATTGAGAAATCGAGAAAATTTATTGAATTATATGTTTCTGATTCTACTGAAAAATTGATTGATTGATGGATAGAGTTTATGAAATTATGAAATGGTTTAATTTGTTTATCTGTTCCTTTGAAACATGCAAGAATGTCATCCACATATCTGAACCACCAGTTGATATGTTTTTTCTCCAACGGAGAATTGAGTATTTGTTTTGTTAGGGTTTCCATAAAAATTTCGGCTAATAATGGGAGTAACGGCGAACCCATTGCCAGTCCTTCATTTTATGAATAAAAAGTATTGTTGAAAGTGAAATAGTTATAATTAAGTATGACTTGAATGATGTCTAGGAATTCTTTCTTACCTACGGGATTAATATTATTTTTATATAAGTGGTCTATAATATAATTCCTACATATACCTAAATATGGTTCAATGATTTCTGATGAGTTCCTGTATGACAACAGCGTGAGCAGAAGAAGTAGAGTACGAGTGGAAGATCATCTAGGATGAACTCTGCCCAATTCTCGTGCATTATAAATTTTGGATGAATATTATTTATATTATTTTTGTATGTATTAGGTTTTTATGTTAGCACAGAATAAAAACAAGCAAATAAATATATAAATAGGTTTTATGCAGTCTTTTGTTGGTAAAACTATTTTACAGTTATTTTTGTGTTAATTCTACTTAATTTTTTATAGAATATTGATCTCTGAATTGGAAGATTGTTTTGAAAATAGTATTCATTTCTATGGCTAACTTTCTTCCTGGAGAGTTCGCATATAAAACGACGGGACGGATAGGATCATTATCTTCGTGAATTTTAATTGGAAAAAGTTTACGTTTTTCACTGTCATTGAATAAAGAATTTGTTCACTTAATAAAACACTGGTATAGCGTGAGGTTTCAAAAATTAATTTATTGTACTACGACAATTGTTTCGCCACACTGTGGCATCATCAGGTAGATGTATGATTGTCACAAATTACAAATTGTGTTTATATACTAACGGAGTGGGACTTTGTGAGGGTGGGGATTTGGGGGGAGATTTGCGGTTATTAACAAACATTTTTAAAGATTTTACAAACGGAAAATATGGACATGGAAATCAAAAAATATTTAATAATGGCGAATTATTGGTCTCTGTTTGGTCGTTTAAAATTAGTCCTCTCTTGTTGAATTTGTTTATCTCTACCTATTCAATAAAAGAATTTGTTTGTTTAATTATAGATTTTAATTGTTTAATAAATTGACTTGTGGGATCTTTGTTGATTTCTGTGATGTTTGATGATGTAATTAATCAAAACATTGATTTTTGTGTGTAGTAGTAGTTTTTTCTAAAATCACTATTGAGTTGCCCTTATCGGCCTTAGTTATGATTAAATTATTTTCTTTTACTTTTATCTTTATTTTACTAATTAACTTACTATCGTAATTTTAAACTGATGGTGTTTGTATAGAAAAACAATTGCCACAAAGTGAGAAAAAGCAAAATTGACTCAAAATAAATTAAATATAATATTTCATTAATATCATTCTAAAATTTTGTAATGGTTTTTTAAATTTAAAGCATGAGAATTATAATGAGGTTGTTGCAAATACATTTATTTCAAATAAACAAATAAATAAAAAAAACAATTGCCACAAAGTTATATAGCAAAATTCACTTAAAATAATTTGGATATAATATTTCATTTATGAAATTCTAAAATTTTGTAATGACTTTTTAAATTTAGAGCATGAGAATTATTTTGAGGTCGTTGCAAACCAACACATATTTTTGCTCTCGAGTAAAAACAAATATAAAAACAATTTCCACAAAGTGAAAATTTGCTAAATTTACTTCAAAACTGTTGTATTTAGTATTTTAAGTACAACAGACTAAAATTTTTTAATATTGTTGTTAATAAGAGCATGAGAATTGTTCTGTGATTATTGCAAAACCAGTACAATTTTTATCGATATAGGAAAAATAGAAAAACAATTGTTAGAGGGTGTAAATTTGCAAAATTTACTTAAAATTGATTGTATTTAATATTACATTTTTAATATCCTTAAATATAATAATAGTTTTTTAGTTTATATCATAGAAATTGGTTTGTGGTAATTACAAACTAACACATTTTTCACTAGAGTTAAAAAAATAAATAAACAATTTCTACACGCTAAAAAATGGCAAAATTTATTCAAAAATGATTGGATTTAATATATCATTTATAATATCCTAAAATTTTTTAATGATTTTTTAAAATTGAAGCATTAAAATTGTGCTGTGATAATTGCAAACACAATTTTTCTCTAGGGTAAAAACAAATAGAAAAACAATTGCCACAAAGTTAAAATTTAATAAATTTATTTAAAACTAGTTGAATTTAATATTCTCCTTTTGATATACTAAAATTTTATAATATTTTTGTTTATTAGAATATTAGAACTGTGCTGTGATTATTCCAAATGAATACATTTTTATTGCAGTAGGAAAAATAGAAAAACAATTGCTACCGAGTGTAAAATTTCAAAATTTACTTCAAATTGATTGTATTTAACATTTCATTTTCAATATCCCGAAATTTGATAATAGTTTAATTAGTCTTGGGCATAGAAATTGTGTTGTGGTCGTTATAAACTAACACATTTTTTACTAGAGTAGAAAAAATAAATAAACAATTTTTACAGGCTAAAAAATGGCAAAATTTACTCAAAATTGATTGGATTTAATATATCATTTATAATATCCTAAAATTTTGTAATGGCTTTTTTTAAATTAAAGCATAAAAATTCTGTTGTGGTAATTGCAAACACAATTTTTCTCTAGGGTAAAAACAAATTGAAAAACAATTGCCGCAATGTGTCTGATTCAGTTATTAATAATCTTTTGAAAGATGTAACGTCAATATGTGGGGAGTATTTGGGGCCTGATTTAAGAATAGTTGTTTCTATATCGTTAAACGGAACATTTGTTTTGTTTATAACTCTACTATAGAAGTTTTCTTGCAGAGGGTCTGGAGAATTTACTGTTTTTTTTTTCTCGGAGTTTTTTTAAATTTCTGCTTTTGGATTCTCGACTTCTCGTATGTAATCTTGATCACTTTTTTTGAACGTAGTTGTCAAGTAGATCGAATTCTACAGGGTGGAGATGGTGGTCGAGTTCTGTTTGTAGGATTTTGATATATATCATGGTTATATCTCGGCGTTTGAACCACAATTTGGTAAGCACAAAAATTAAAAAAGTCTTTCAAAAATGTTACGTAAATATTTGTTTCAAGCCCTATAGTAAATTAAGTTGAATCATTTTCAATTGTAAAACTGAAATTGATATTATGAATAAATCCGGAAATTATAAGCTCACTTGTTCCTATTGTAAAATCGTATATATCTGGTCGTAATTTTCGGATAAGATTAAACGAACATAAAAATCATTTTGTCACAAAAATAATAATTCAACTTTTGCAAATCCCTTACTGGAAACGAATCACCCTTTTGAAAATGACCTTCTTTCGGTGATCTACTTAACAGATAAAGGCCATAAAATGGATTTACTAGAAGCCATGGAAATTATTTTTAATTACATAATCACATTATCCATCCCCAAATGCATACAATTTCTCTTTTAATTTAATCTGCAAATAGTTTATATAAAACTAGATCACGATCTTTATTATTAACCGCAAAAATTCTTTGCAAAAAACACTTTCTTAAACAGTTTAATTATAAGTAAATTATTTATTTAATTATAATTTATTTTGAACCGCTTCTAATTATTCTTAATAAAAAAATTATCGTGTAAGGTTCTAACAGGATATTTTTTTGTTAATTAGTGCAGGTTAATTACGTATATAATTAAAAATCCGAAAAAGAACGAATCAGTGTGTGAAAAATTAATGTTCCATTAATAAAAATATGTATTCTTTAATTAAATTATGAATATTCATGGTCCAGTATAACCAGTCGTGTATACAAAGCGAACCACACCTTGCATTCCGCGAGGCTGCACCGAAAGAAAAAAACCATTTCGAGACAGTAAGGCACTGCTCGGACCTTGAACCAAACCATCGTTGTTCGGCCGGTTTCTAATTTCCATGGGTTGCCCAACGGTGCAAGTCGTGCGTGAATTGTGGAAAGAAATGAATTCGAGCATTTGTGTCATGACTCGTGTATTTTCTCATACAAGTGTGTACATATATATACAAAACGTACATTAAATAATAGATAAATTACCCGGCTATTGCGCTGCGCGCAAAACTCCAGGCGTGAACAGTCTATAACGAAAGTTCTTCATCACATTGGTTGAGTTAGGTATTGGTCTAGTAGTGGTGATAGGTGGCGGTGTGGATTTCCTTAACGGTAATGGGGTTGGGGTTGTTGTGGGGTAGCCCTAGATAAAGCCTCGTTGACCAAAGCGAAGTGATGAGCCTTGGCAGCCTCGACTTCAGGAGTATCCAAAGGTTTGCCTTCGCGTGTCACACCTGGATTCACGTTGGTGGTATCGTAAGCGGGCACGATCTGGCGGGCCTGTCCTTGGTAAGAAGGTGCGGAGTACTGCTGAGGTTGTGGCTGGTATTGTTGGGGCTGGTATTGAGGTTGTTGGTACTGTTGTGGCTGGTATTGAGGTTGTGGTTGGTACTGTTGCACTGGGGCGGTGTACCTCTGGGGTTGCGGCTGTTGGTAAGCCTGGTTGCCTTGGTACGCGTTAGAGTTGTATTCTCCGTTATCTTGAGGATTGTGTTGGTAAGCTGGGTGGTTCACGGCTTCAGAAATAGCGGCGTAGTGATTAGCTTTAGCTTGTTGGACCTCTGGAGTCTCCACCGGCACACCATCCTTGATTTGGGGGACGTGCTGTGGCCCGTTGTAGACCTGGTTGTGGGCGGGTGCTGGTCCCCACTGGGCCGAAGCCACAGCCAAAACGCATGATACTAAAACCTAAAATAAAAATAAAAAAATATAAAATAATGTAATGGACAAGTAAATTTTTCTTCACGAAATATTGTTATTAGCACTCAATTTGTGTAACTTTATTTGATGTGACTATAATTATTTTGGAAAGAATGTAAGAAGAATTCAATTAAATTACTTTCGATTAAAGATAGGTTTTCAATCCGCACTCTTAAATCCAAAATGTTTAAAATTTTAAATAATTAACTGTTTAATGACTTTTAATTAATTATTTCGTAACAATCTCAAATATTCCCGAATCGTTCTAATTAATTATAATATTAAAAAAATATTATTCATAAAACGTGTAATTAATTAAACAATTAATAAAAGAAATACTTTATATAATCAAACAATTGTTTTATTTTTTAAATTATTTAGTTTGAGTTTATTTGAAGTACGAATAAAACAATTTTATTGTAACATATAAAACAAACCCGGAACTCGTTTAAATAAATCCAACCTTTGCGTTCACTTATAAACCGAAACACTAGAAATTATCAAGGTAAGATGAATTATCTCAACAAAGAAAAAGAAACAATTTACTAATTCACGATGAAAAAATTAATAATGATAATAATAATCCAAATAAGTTCACTAATAACACATACCAGAACTTTCATTATGGACCTCAAATTGTACGACCTCCTAGTGCTGCTAGGACTGTTCGACTGTGCCTTACCACTACCAAAAGATCATCTTTTATAGGTCCCACCAAAGAATCTCCCCAAAGCAAGGTCCCTTTCACTCTAATTGCGTACACCCTCTACTCGCATTAGAACGCACGCGCGGCGTTTCTTCATTAATAAACTGTATGATTACGAAGGTGATCCGTTGGCTTTTTTTCGCCTTTATTTCGTGTGTATATGTGTGTGTGTCCATCCGACTTTTTCCCTTGAGGTCGGTCACACTTTCGATCAAGGTATGGACACGAGCGGACATGCTAATTCCGATCGAACGTTCGATCGCGTTTTCGATCTTTCGCCACCGAATTTTTGTAAAACTAATTATGAGGAAAAAAATTCTGTTGTGTAAGTAATTTATGGAATTATTGGTAAAATGGAAATAAAAAATTGCACACATGTCAGGAAAAAAATTGGTAAATAATTACTTTTCCAAGACTACATAACACAATTAAGCAACTTAAACTATACGTAATAATAAAAATCAACTAGAATACAAAAGAATAGTTTAATAAAGTTATTGCTTGTTGAGCTACATTCTTGATGGAAACAGATATTAGTATTAGATGAAGAGTAACACTTATTTTGTTGCGTAATGTTTCTATTTTCTGTTGCCTGACACAAGTTTTTATCTTCGTAGACTATTATCCACGTTAAAACTAAATTAGCTCTAGAACAAAACAAGTTTTACTCTTCACCGAATATAAATAATTTGATATCTAATTGAGAATGCGTTTACTTTGTGGTACATTTTAAATCTGATGACATTAAACTCCATTACTTGTTTGTAAACATTAGTGTTTTTGAATATAAATATAGTGGTGAAAAAAGTATCCAATTTAATTGCTACATATTATCTGGAAATTCTAGATACAATCGGACATTGCATTTACTGAAGAATTTTTTTTTAACAAACCACTAAAATATTTATTAGAATTTTCTATTCCGATAATTTTCTATCAATAATTTTCCACGTTACTCTATTTTATAGGACATTTCTAAAACTTTTTACTTTAAAATTGAGGATCTTTTCAACAATTTGTCTTCAATTTTTAATAATGCTTTAATCTATTACATCTCCTTCAAATTGCGAGAAATTTTTTGCAAGGTTACAGTATTTTACATCATCTTTTTCAAAATTCTATAATTATAACCTTATACTCATTGAATGTTTATGTTTTTTTTTTTAAATCACTACACTATATTATATTTAATGAAGTCTGCATTTGAATTATAAATTGTTTCAATTGAATTTAAGGACACTAACTTTTATGTTGAATATTTCTGCATAATTACGATCAATAATAAAATGGGAATAATTATATGTGCATATATAATTATTTAATTACACAATAAAACAAATATATATGTAATGTTCGTATAAAATGTACTGTATTTTAAATACCTACAATTAAATATTAATAATGTAGTTCTAGGCATTAAATTATATTCCCTCTCGATAAAATTTATGTACCATACAATATATAATTATATTCATAGTAGATGCTTACCAAATAAATCCAATTCTAGTTTTTAATCTCTGTAGATATTTATATAATATTTATAATAATATTTATTATAACCGTCGATTAAAATAATGATATTGAAGGATAGCTATTATATCATTAGTCATTGCCATTTGAAAATAATTAACCTAAATTAATTTACAGATGTAGGTGAGCTAAGAAAACTAGGTTTACAAGGTAAACTACGCCTTATAATGTAGTGCTGTAAAATATTTATAGATTATTTAATAGAGGTTTTAAAAATATTTTTGACTGTAGCCTCAATCAAAAATGAATTAACGTCCTAAAAAAACATATTTAATTCCTTACGAATAAATGTTGTGTGGGAATTCTCTTCATCCCATGCGGGATTATTTTTAGAATTAAATACACAATTTCACCCCTCGTGTAACAGGCTTCACTCGTAAACAGAATAAAATTTTCAAAATTCCTTCGAAGATTACAACGTCGAAAAAGCAATTTTGGCTGGAAGTCATCAGGTTCCAAAGCTTGCACTTTTATATTGGGAGAAGTAATACACTTTTTATGTTCCATTTGTTTATTATCAGGTAATGTAGTTACTTGAATACGTGAAGGTTAAATATCACTTAATTAAAAACACAGTTATATTCCTTTCTTCACTTTTTAAAGACACAGTTATTTTCCTTTCTTCCTTTCTTCACTTTATAACTGTGTTTTTAATTAAGTATTATCAGGTAACTGACACGTGTTTCGGTCCTTACGGATCGTTCTCAAAGTTAAAACTGGTTGGTTGGTTCCATCAAGCATGTAGCAAAACAAGTATAGAATTTACTTGCACTTTTAGTCTAGAGAATGGTCAAAGGCCCTGCTCCTTCAGAACTTGCCAAACTGTCACATGATTTGCCTGTAGTCTGTTATCTATTACCCCTGTGCTCGTCGATGGTCCATCTTCAACAATAAAAACAACCAGTTCGTAACAAACGTCTACAAATTGTTCTGAAAAGCTGCCTACTTGGTTGGTGACAATTTGGGTATCTTCTCTAATAAATTATTCGAGCTTCTCGTGTATTACGCCTTGCCTCTCCAAAAACCAAAAGGACGTCAAAAGCTCATCATTTTGATAATAGTGCATTTTTACATTCAGATTATGCACAATGAGCTTTAAAATATTTCAATTTGTGACATACGTACAAAAGAGACAACGTTACAGTACGTATCTCGTTCAGTTTCATGTACTTGTCAAATCTAATCTTTCTTAGTTTTATTGTTCAGTGGCAGCAAGCTACTATGTTTTAAATGTTTTTTTTTCGTAATACTCCTATGTAATTCACACCATCTTTAAACAACACTCTATATCAGCAATTGGGAAGCTACAGAGACTTCAATGGGTATACTTGCAAAGAATGCCGAAGAGTGGCAAAAGGCCAATTGGAAGGCCCAGAAAGTGTTCAGAGGACGTTGTCGAAGAAGACGCCAAAAAAGTCCTAAAACTAAGGTCTTGGTGAAGAGTGATGATGGATCGTACAGATCCCGAATCATGACCAGTTTTTAACGATAAAACCTTAAGTTTAAAGTTTCATCTCAAAAGGATAATTCGTTTCTGAAATACAGCGCCCACCGACAGACACAGACAGAGATATAGAATCCATCAACAATTAGTATTTCAAATTTAAAACACTGTTTGGATGGGTATGCGGCCACTATACCACCCTTCAATCCCTTTACCATCGACACTATTTTTTAAATATTTACCGCACGAAACTTCAGTTCAATAAAAAAGATTCTACACATTTTACTCCTTAAATTAAAGCATAATAATTTAAGTTAATACCAAGATTATGTACAAATTATTAAAAACCAGTATGGTATATAAACGCATAAATTATTGAAGTAAGTCAGAAGTGCGCTATAATTCAACTGTTTCTGTTTGAAGAATGGAATTTAGAGGAAAAAAAAATAATTTTCTTGTGCATTTCTAACTATTTACAACAGCTAACTCTTGTTAATGATGTTGTGATTAGATGGTGGGATAGTGGCCACCCACCCACCCTACATATATATTTAAACTATAATTAAAACACGGTTTATAAATTTGTTTTTAAACAATAGTCACACTTTTGAATTTCCAGTGTTTGCAAACTTAAAACGCTTTTTGTAATTATAATTTAAATAAATATGTAGGGTGGGTGGGTGGCCACTATCCCACCCTCCAATATTTTTACCATAAACACTATTGTTTAAATAATCACTGCTCGAAATTACAAATTATTACAAAATATCCTGCACATTTTAGCTTTCAAATTAAATTTTAATAATTTAAATTCTTGCGTAAATTAATTATAATGTCTTGTGCATTTCTGACTATTTACAAGAGCAAACTCTTGTTAATGATGTTGTGATTAGATGGTGGGATAGTGGCCACCCACCCACCCTACATATATATTTAAACTATAATTCAAACACTGTTTATAAATTTGTTTTTAAACAATAATCACACTTTGAATTTCCAATGTTTGCAAACTTAAAACACTGCTTGTAATTATAATTTAATTAAATATGTAGGGTGGGTGGGTGGCCACTATCCCACCCTCCAATATTTTTACCATCAACACTATTTTTTTTTAATAATCACTGCACGTAATTACAAATTATTACAAAATATCCTGTATATTTTATCTTTTAAATTAAATTTTAATAATTTAAATTCTTGCGTAAATTAATTATGTCTTGTGCATTTCTAACTAATTACAACAGCAAACTCATGTTAATGATGTTGTGATTAGATGGTGGGATAGATGGCCACCCACCCACCCTACATATATATTTAAACTATAATTCAAACACTGTTTATAAATTTGTTTTTAAACAATAATCACACTTTGAATTTACAATGTTTGCAAACTTAAAACACTGTTTGTAATTATAATTTAAATAAATATGTAGGGTGGGTGGGTGGCCACTATCCCACCCTCCAATATTTTTACCATCAACACTATTTTTTTAATAATCACTGCTCGAAATTACAAATTATTACAAAATATCCTGCAGATTTTACCTTTCAAATTAAATTTTAATAATTTAAATTCTTGCATAAATTAATTATAATGTCTTGAGCATTTCTGACTATCTACAGCAGCAAACTATTGTTAATGATGTTGTGATTAGATGGTGGGATAGTGGGCACCCACCCACCCTACATATATATTTTAACTTTAATTCAAACATTGTTTATAATTTTATTTTTAAACAATAATCATACTTTTTAATTTCTAATGTTTGCAAACTTAAAACACTTTTTGTAATTATAATTTAAATAAATATGTAGGGTGGGTGGGTGGCCACTATCCCACCCTCCAATATTTTTACCATAAACACTATTGTTTAAATAATCACTGCTCGAAATTACAAATTATTACAAAATATCCTGCACATTTTAGCTTTCAAATTAAATTTTAATAATTTAAATTCTTGCGTAAATTAATTATAATGTCTTAAGCATTTCTGACTATTTATAACAGCAAACACTTGTTAATGATGTTGTGATTAGATGGTGGGATAGTGGCCACCCACCCGCCCTACATATATATTTAAACTATAATTCAAACACTGTTTATAACTTTCTTTTTAAACAATAATCAAACTTTGAATTTCCAATGTTTGCAAACTTGAAACACTCTTTGTAAGTACAATTTAAATAAATATGTAGGGTGGGTGGGTGGCCACTATCCCACCCTCCAATATTTTTACCATCAACACTATTTTTTTAATAATTACTGCGCGTAATTACAAATTATTACAAAATATCCTGCACATTTTACCTTTCAAATTAAATTTTAATAATTTGAATTCTTGCATAAATTAATTATAATGTCTTGTGCATTTCTGACTATTTACAACAGCAAACTCTTGTTAATGATGTTGTTATTAGATGGTGGGATAGTGGCCACCCACCCGCCCTACATATACATTTAAACCATAATTCAAACATTGTTTATAAATTTGTTTTTAAACATTAATCACACTTTGAATTTCCAATGTTTGCAAACTTAAAACACTCTTTGTAATTATAATTTAAATAAATATGTAGGGTGGGTAAGTAGCCTCTATCCCACCCTCCAATATTTTTACCATCAACACTATTTTTTTAATAATTACTGCTCGAAATTACAAATTATTACAAAATATTCTGCACATTTTACCTTTCAAATTAAATTTCAATAATTTAAATTCTTGCGTAAATTAATTATAATGTCTTGTACATTTCTGACTATTTATAACAGCAAACACTTGTTAATGATGTTGTGATTGGAGGGCGGGATAGTGGCCACCCACTTACCCTACATATATATTTAAACTATAATTGAAACGCTGTTTATAAATTTATTTTTAAACAAAAATCGCACTTTGAATTTCTTATGCTTGCAAACTTAAAACACTGTTTGTAAGTACAATTTAAATAAATATGTGGGTGGGTGTCCACTGTCCCACCCTTCAATACTTTTACCTTCAACACTACCTTTTTATTAATCACTGCATGAAACTAAAAATTATTAGAAAATATCCTGCAAATTTTATCTTTCAAATTAAATTTTAATAATTTAAATTCTTGCATAAATTAATTATAATGTCTTTTGCATTTCTGACTATTTACAACAGCAAACTCTTGTTAATGATGTTGTGATTGAAGGGCGGGATAGTGGCCACTCACCCACCTTACATATATATTTAAACTTTAATTCAAACATTGTTTATAATTTTATTTTTAAACAATAATCACACTTTTGAATTTCGAATGTTTGCAAACTTAAAACACTGTTTGTAAGTACAATTTAAATAAATATGTAGGGCGGGTGGGTGGCCACTATCCCAACCTCCAATACTTTTACCATAAACACTATTTTTTAATAATTACTGCTCGAAATTACAAATCATTACAAAATATCCTGCACACTTTATCTTTCCAATTAAATTTTAATAATTTAAATTCTTCCATAAATTAGTTATAATGTCTTGTGCATTTCTAACTATTTACAACAGCAAACTCTTGTTAATGATGTTGTTATTAGATGTGGGATAATGGCCACCCACCCGCCCTACATATTTATTTAAACTATAATTCAAACACTGTTTATAAATTTGTTTTTAATCAATAAACACACTTTGAGTTTCCAATGTTTGCAAACTTAAAACACTGTTTGTAATTATAATTTAAATAAATATGTAGGGTGGGTGGATGGCCCCTATCCCAACCTCAAATACTTTTACCATAAACACTATTTTTTTAATAATTACTGCTCGAAATTACAAATTATTACAAAATATCCTGCACATTCTACCTTTCAAATTAAATTTTAATAATTTAAATTCTTGCGTAAATTATTTATAATGTCTTGAGCATTTCTGACTATTTACAACAGCAAACTCATGTTAATGATGTTGTGATTAGATGGTGAGATAGTCGCCACCCACCCGCCCTACATATATATTTAAACTATAATTCAAACACTGTTTATAAATTTATTTTTAAACAATAATCACACCTTTAAATTTTCAGTGTTTGCAAATGTAAAACACTGTTTGTAATTATAATTTTAAAAAATATGTAGGGTGGGTGGGTGGTCTCTATCCCACCCTCCAAAAATTTTACCATCAACACATTTTTTTAATAATCACTGCGCGTAATTGCAAATTATTACAAAATATCCTGCACATTTTACCTTTCAAATTAAGTTTTAATAATTTAAATTTTGAGCATTTCTGACTATTTATAACAGCAAGCTCTTGTTATTGAGTTTGTGATTGTAGGGGGGGATAGTGGCCACCCACCCACCCTACATATATATTTAAACTATAATTCAAACACTGTTTATAAATTTGTTTTTAAACAATAATCACACTTTGAATTTCCAATGTTTGCAAACTTAAAACACTGTTTGTAATTATAATTTAAATAAATATGTAGGGTGTGTGGGTGGCCACTATCCCACCCTCCAATATTTTTACCATAAACACTATTTTTTTAATAATTACTGCTCGAAATTACAAATTATTACAAATTATCCTGCATATTTTACCCTTCAAATTAAATTTTAATAACTTAAATTCTTGTATAAATTAATTATAATGTCTTGTGCATTTCTGACCACTTACAACAGCAAACTCTTGTTAATGATGTTGTGATTAGATGGTGGGATAGTGGCCACCCACCCACCCTACATATATATTTAAACTATAATTCAAACATTGTTTATAAATTTGTTTTTAAACAATATTCACACTTTTGAATTTCTAATGTTTGCAAACTGAAAACATTGTTTGTAATTATAATTTTAATAATTATGTAGGGTGGGTGGGTGGCCACTATCCCACCCTCCAATATTTTTACCATCAACACTATTTTTTTAATAATCACTGCGCGTAATTACAAATTATTACAAAATATCCTGCACATTTAACCTTTCAAATTAAGTTTTATTAATTTAAATTATTGCATAAATTAATTATAATATCTTGAGAATTTCTGACTATTTACAACAGCAAAGTTTTGTTAATTATGTTGTGATTAGATGGTGGGATAGTGGCCACCCACCCGCCCTACATATATATTTAAACTATAATTCAAACACTGTTTATAAATTTGTTTTTAAACAATAATCACACTTTGAATTTCCAATGTTTGCAAACTTAAAACACTGTTTGTAAGTACAATTTAAATAAATATGTAGGGTGGGTGGGTTGCCACTATCCCAACCTCCAATACTTTTACCATAAACATTATTTTTTTAATAATTACTGCTCGAAATTACAAATTATTACAAAATATCCTGCACATTTTACCTTTCAAATTAAATTTTAATAATTTAAATTCTTGCATAAATTAACTTTAATGTCTTGAGCATTTCTGACTATTTACAACAGCAAACTCTTGTTAATGATGTTGTGATTAGATGGTGGGATAGTGGCCACCCACCCGCCCTACATATATATTTAAACTATAATTCAAACACTGTTTATAAATTCGTTTTTAAACAATAATCACACTTTGAATTTCTAATATTTGCAAACTTAAAACACTCTTTGTAAGTATAATTTAAATAAATATGTAGGGTGGGTGGGTGATAAATACTCAACTAAATTGAAGAAGGCAATCATAACACTAATTTACAAAAGTGGAGGCAAAGAACTCATTACAAATTGTAGACCTATTATTCTACTAAGTAATATAAACAAAATTTTTAGATAATAAAATCACGTATTTTAAGTTTTGTAAAGAAGAATCAGCTTACATCGGAAATCCAATATGACATTGTCACAGCACAGACAATAATCAGGCATCTGAATTACAATTGAACCTGTTAGCACACTTCCGGAGGTTATTCTATTCGCCAACGCTCCGCACGGTGCAAACGTGACCTACTTTCCCACCATCCCTCGTGTAGATGGGTAATATTAATAGGCAAACTTATCTGTTTTAAATGAAATAATCGTCAATAACTTAACAACTGTGGAGTAAAATTGTTTCCACATAATTTTATCAAAATCAAGAGACTATTAGAATAAAACATATAGTTTAAAATAATTATTAAACAATCAGTAGATGTACAGTACTGTTATTAAATTATTTCCACATCAAATAAAACCACAGTCACCACGAAATTATCCCTTATTGAAGCTATCATAACTCGTGATAATCGCACAGAATTATGGCTACTATTCAATTTGAACCGTTGAACCTGAATATTTATGTAATGATGAATGAGGCACGGTGCACACGTAAATAGAAGGATATATAAATTACCGTGTATGTGTGATGGAAATTGAGTGAAATCATAATGTGCCCCCCGTCTCACTTCGGGCGCTGCGAACGTGAAAATGGATTTTTCAGGAGGGGTAGATTAATGTGTCAAATTCTATACTAAATTGTATGATGAAGTCGAGACGAGGAGAATATAAAACGTCGCTATATTGAAATTTTACGAATCGCACTCCGGGCGTAAATTTATTAACGAGTTTTACAGAAGACAGAAGGAAAAAAAAACACACTCTTAATTAAAAATCAATCGGCTTCCATTACGTCTACTTTATATTGTTTACGGTTGTTTTAAGGTCGTATAAGAAATAAATTGGATGGAAATTCTTATTATGATTTCATTAATATGCTTAAATATAAAAATTCCTTGCTCTTGTAATAATATTTCAAAATGTATTTACATTAATTAAATGATATTAAAACATACAAAAAATATATTTATGTAAAAAGAAATTACAAGAAAATATGTGTAGGTATTCGTACTAATTGTGGTATTATTAAAAAATAACATTATTGATAACAATTTGTTTTCGTTGATGTCAGTTATATTTTATTATTTACTAAACATCTTTATTTACAGGAAAATAAATATAATACATGTTACATAAATTCTTTATACTTTATCTACATTATTGATATTATATCATATTTCTGACTATTCTCTTTCTTTGTATCTGTACATAAAATCAAGAATTGTTAGCATTAAATCGTAATACAAATGCACTGCCAGGAATAATAAATCTGTAAACACAACAACGATTCAATTTTTCTTCGATCGATTTTAAGGAGTGCTAAATCATTTAAAGCATAACCCAGATTTATAATGTCAGTCCGAACTACTCCCTAGATCCCACCTATAAACGTCCCATTTTTGCGCGAATTCTTGTAACAGTTACATAATAATTAATCCTAATGATTAATTCAAGAACGCACGCACTAAACTAGTTGGACTCATCCAGAATATTGTTTATAACCTTCGGCATAATTCATAACGCGAACACACATTAATTCGACCGTTCGCGGCGTTGTTAAAATTTATGGATCCCAGTTTTGCCAAAAGTGCTGCTCTAATTTATGCACCTCCTCAAATACCAAGTGCAACATAAAAAGTTTTTTATGGGCCGTTTCCGGAATTTTTAATGCGGCAGCTTTATCGCTATAGTGCGGATTATTCGTAAATTTATGAATTAGTGTTTGATTCGTAATGGGATTGATGTGCGTTCGGCGCCCTTTTGTCTCCAGCCTTCGGCCTAAAAGCGAAAGTAGAGGCGTTGAAACCTTGCCAAAATCTACAGATTAATATCAACAACGGGAGTCGTCGATTGTCAAAAACAAGATGATTTATAATAAAATTATACCGCGTTAATAATGGGTACACTATAAACATATAACTTCATTTTCTCAAACTTACATTAATGATGAATATGTATTTGTGAGTTTTATGAAGTTAACTATTTAATTAAATAAACACAGTTATTTAATTACATTAACTAAATTTAAATATTTGATGTTAAGCAATTGAATAGGATCAAATTCCCATTTATATGATTATTATCGTATTGACTGAAAAGGAAATCGATACAGGTTTTTTCTAATATTGTGGTAAAGGTTAAAAATAATGTTAATGTTATAAATGATACATTCTAGTATTAGTTTGACGTTTTATTATAAGATCCCACGGTACGATCCAGTTAACTAACAGATTCTACACATCGAAATCCACTTCGCGTTCACAAGGTCAAGTCGCTGACCTTTCCTCAGACTCAACGCTGAATAATCCGATGCTGAATCATGATCTAGATAAAGAATTTTAATCAGTGTTATTAGAGAGTGAGAGTTTTAGGAAATTACGTTCGTATTGACGTAATGTAGATATTTAAACTAATAATTAACTTTAAATTTGATATTCACATTATGAACGTTAAAATCAAATACTAAAATTATATTATACAAATATTCGAAGATAAACAAGTCTATTAATAAAATTATTTCAATGCTACAGTTTATATGTAATTTTTATTCATTAATAAATATTATTTTTATTAATGAATAGTTTATATTACCCCTAAGGAATACATATTTAAAATATTTGATTTTCATAGAAATATATTGTTTTGTTATTATTATTATTTTCAATTATTAATGATTTATTAATTTTTTGTATGAATAATTTTCTTCTGACAAAGAAATGACGTAAGTAAAAGGCAACAGTGGATCCTTCATCCTTGACCAGTAGTTATTGAACAGTTTAGAATCACGAACAACTTTGCTCTTTCAAATCAAGAATAACGCGCAATTAAATGCACCATTGTTTAATATTTGTAATATTAACATGTTATGGTATTCAACATCATTAATTTTATTTGCGATGTTTCAATTACGATTTCGGCCAAGAATAATATTAATATTATTAAGAATTTTTAATTTATTAACCATCATATATAGTTTTAAACATTGGGTTTTAAGAAAAATGTGTCATGGAAACGTAAATTGGAGTCGGACATATATATCAAATACATAAAAATAACATAATTAATTGTATTTTATAGCAACAGGATAAATTCATTATTAGAAGAGTTTAATGTAACTAAAAGTTTATAGATTTAGTAGAACTTTCATTGAATAGATTAATAATTTACTTAAAGTAAAATAATTTTCAGTAATGACTTTACAACGAGGATAACAAATTGATTCTGATTACACATGATTTATTAAATATGCCAAAAAATTTGAAGAATTATTCCCTAGACTGTTCTAAGAATATTTTGTCCTTTGATGATTTTTGAAAACCCGCTTTGTTTCAAAGATATAGGGTGACAATAAAAATTGATTACCTACAAGAACGGTCAAAAATAACCACCTCCAGCTAGAATGCAATAATCCAATCTTCTCCTCATTGAATGCTGAACTAGTCGTTTCTTATTGTGTTATACCCACCAATTATCTGATTCCGCAAATCTTCCACATTTTTCATGACAGTAGTGTAAACTATTGACTTTAGCTAGCTACATAGAAAATAAATCAGAGAGGTTAAGTCCGAGGATCAAGCGTGAGTGCGGTCTACCTCCACCAATCCAGTGATATTCGTATGTGACTGTTAGAAATTCAGAATAATCATATTAAAATACATATGCTATTGACTTTAATGTCCTTTTCAAGATACGCAGGAGCTTCCACAAATATGTTCTCAGTGTATAGGTTAAATAGGACAGGCGATAGGACTACAGAAATTTGCGGCGTTCGTAGATTCGTTTTCAATTTTGCCTTAATGCATCTGATAAATGCCCGACCTTGCAAGTTTTCGATGAGTTTATGATGTTGCACTTCAAATGCCTTCTCATAGTCTACGAAGCATAGACACATATTTTTCCTATGGTCTTGACAGTTTTGTATAAGAACTTGTGTTGTAACTAAAGCTTTTCTTGTGCAAAGTCCTTGCCTGAAGCCAAACTGTGTATCTCTGATTGCCCTTTCGCATTTCCTTGATGAATGATTTCGAGAGATAATTTTAAATTATTACTCATGAGGATAATACGTCTATGTTTCTTAGGCAAGGGAATGAAGGTTAATGACAGCCATTAGATAGGGTATGAGTAATAGAGTATTTTGTTGAATATTTTGCGCAGCACGTCTATACCTTTTTTATCGAGAAGAATTTTTATTTGATCTAATTTAATCTGGGCCTGCAGAGTTGTTGTTCGTGCAGTATTTATAGCTCTTTCAATTTCATCCTTACGAATTGATGGGTCGTCAAGTTGTTAGTGATCTCGAAGTCAATATTGTTATTGTTTAGTCCTTCGTCTGCAAAAGATTCTTAATGTATTGTTCCTAAACTTCCTTTTTCTCTTCAGTATCTAGTATTATTTGGTTCTTCTGATTAACTACTACATTCGCCAGCAAACCATTCACTTTTGCTATTCTAATCTTAGTTCCAATTCGATTTTTTGCTTCTTTATAGTTATAGTCGCCTTGGTTCGTGCCTTTGCCTATTTTTCATTAATTGCACAATTTCCTCCGTCATTGATGTTTATTTTCTGTATTTTGTTGTGCTTATCAGAATATCCGTCATTTTATCCCATAGGCAGATTATATCTTCTTTTACTATGTTTCTTGGTATATTTTTTTTAAGCTAATTTCCGCTGAAACCCCAGCACTTAGTTCTCCTTGTTTGAGCTTCTCGAGGTCAATTATATGTTTTCGAGATGACCTGGTTGGTTTTGCAAGCTTGTTTCTGATGGTTGGAGTGATGGGATGTTTGCAACAGGTTATATGCATGCCTTTGTAATAGGTGAACCAAATCTTTTGTTGATCGATTTATCAGCGGAAAATTGTTGTATATAGTCGCCGACGTGGTAATCGATACCAGGTATTGACATTCATGTCTTATTCTTGGAAAAATTGTAAAAGTCGGTCTCTTCTTTCAATTCTGACTTTTAGTCTATAGGGACCAACTAGGTTTTTAAATCTTTCGTTTCCTAACTTCGAGTTAAAACCCCCAATGATTACATTTAAATTTTGTTTCCTTGTAGACTGCATTAGGTGCTTTATGTCCGAGAAAAACTGTTGGATTTGCTGATCTGTTGCATCAGTTGTTTGGGGTACATACCTGTATGATATTTAGGTTGTCGGGTTGATTCACCATTCTGTCGGAATAAGGAACAAAATTGGTTACATTTTTTAGAAGATGTTCAGAGATAAAAAAATCCGACTCCTCTTCTTTAGTTCATATCTTGGTTGCCAGAATAGTTAAGGGTTCTGCCATTAGTTACACTCTTTCTTGAACCAGGCCACCATATCTCACCTGTGCCTAGTATGTCTATGTTAAGCCTTCTAGTTTCTTGATCTAGGTTTTTCAGTTTTCCAGCTTCGTATAGGCTAAGAACGTTCTATGTGTCTATGGTAATTATATTTTATTATCAACAAAAAAACACTTTATTCTCCGCAAAATGTTCCTAGGAATTAAACACTTCCTAAAACTTAAAAACCTAAGATGTCATTTCAACGAGTCGAGTGTATTTCTTAGATATATACTTTCATTATTACATTTAATTTAATCGTACAAAATAGTTCAATTCTTTTTAACCTTCTCATAGATGAAAATAATACCACAGTTTATTCATCAATAGTGACTTCTCATAGATTTCAAAATCATTTTTCTATTACCTAATTTTCTTCCTTTAGGTACTCTACCTTCTTAGCAACCCTGCTTTCATCACAAATTTTACGTTGATTGTCCTAGTTTACATCAGCAGTTGATCCGTTGTTCATGTGCTCCTGCATCCTCTGCAGATTTTCCATGGCGGACCAACGATTCGTCTCATGAACGAATCCTTGATTTGTATGTATTTTTCGCATTGTCTACTCTTCATTTCGGATTTTGGCTCTTCTTTCATCGCTTTACCTTCGGCATTATGTGTGCCCTTCTCTGGGAGCAAATTTTGTGGCGTGGATAAGATTCGGTCAATTTTGCCTTGTTGATTCGACGTTGTTTATATAATTTCCGGCAGAGAGGATGATTTTACTATTTGTTTATTCAAACACTGTGAATAGTGATTATTTCTATTAGTAGATAATCGGTGCTGATTAAAAATATATACTTTATGTTGACTACTATCTGCTGAGGACAGTTTCTGCAGCAAATTCTAAATCCTTCACACCGGTACCCAAGATCCACAATTGCAGGCACATTAACACCATTCACATCATATCCTGATCCGTCATCCTGTTCTGCGATGAATCCTTAGGACACACATTAATCCCCGACATTTGTGTAGTAACCTCTGGAATTCGGACTTTCAAATTCCCCACATTTTTCATACGTACAGCACGAGTGTGAAACTTTTAGCAATTTTAAACTATTAACCATATTGGGCACGCTTTTATTAACCCCACCTTGATCAGACATTCCTCTACTTGAACCTTTTCCTTTGCATCCACAACCACAATTTTTTAATCTGATATTGATATTTCTAAATCCATATCTTCTAACATCCTAGACTGACTCACATTGTTGGGACATATGACTCCTCAAAATTGCAATTTGAAGTAGCTCTGTAGCTTTTCTAATCTAAACCGAGAACCCTTAGAACATAAACATTTGTATATTTTTGTCGTAACTTCATTATTTTGCTGATTCTCATCTGTATTTGATTGCTCTTGACCAGATAGAGAAAACATGGCATAAGTACTAACAAAAGTAGATTCCTACCCAGTGATTAGTCTTAAAAGTCGATGTTTTAAGGTGGAGTTTAAATCTAGTCGATTCATCATGCTAAATCTACTATCATCTTGGTGGTAAGAGAATTCTAAAGGAGTTTGTTCCGAATATTGGTACATAATAATTTGATTTTCTGATCTTATAACTACTGATTTTAATTTATTCATCTAAAAACATAAGAATCGAAAATTGTTTAATAAAACCGAACGAGGAGGAATTCGAAACACAAAATGTGGTAACAATTTTGTGCCTTGAACTCGTTTGGCTTTATTAAATCATTTTCGTTTTTTATATTTTTAAATGACGATGCTCGTAACACTCCTTATTCGTTCGTTCGTTAACTTCAATTAATTCTTCTTCCTCTGTTAAACAGCTATTTACACTCGTTACATTATTAGAAGTAATCTCTTCTAGTGTAGAATTGCTGGCGTTTAAAGTATGTTGGCTACCAGTAATACTGGCTTTAACTTATTTTGGTGTTATAGATGCAGATTGTGTTTCTTCTTTCTCATTCAAATTATTAGGCTCAACTTTGATCGAAGAGGTATCAAGATCAGCGTAGAATTTAAAATAGTTGCTCGATTTAGAAAAGTCAATCTCATCATGGTTTAAAAATTGTAATGCTCAATTTGGACTAATGAATCGTCAAACTCGGTGTGGATCAAGGAATTATAAAATTTAGTTTCTTCTAAAGAATAGTCAAATTCAACTCAAAATAAAGATTTGACAAACTCCGATTGGAATAAATAATTGTTTTCGGGCTAAATAATAGTTAAGTTCAGTTTGAACTGAAAAATTTTAAAGCTCGATTTAGGCTAATGAATTGTCAATCTAAGCTTGGACTAAAGAATTGTCAGCCTACATAATTATTATGCTAGATTTGGACTAAATTTTAGTCAAAGTCAGCTTGGACTAAGTAATAATCAAACTTGGTTCCAAGTAACGAATAGGCAAGCTCAAAGCAGAATAAATTATCATACACAGCTTCGACTAAAGAATTGTTGCTGGACTTGGACTAAAATATAGTTAAATAGGTAATTGTGTATTATTAAAAAAAAGTTGTTTGTAAACAAATTTATGAAGTATAAAAAATGAAAATGACAGAAAATCTATTGAAACTATAGTCACAAATAGAGTTTAAAAGTGTCTGATATATAAAAAGGTATTTACAATTATTTAAAGAATAGTTAATTAGTTAATTGGCTTAAACTAAATAATTTTTAAACTCCTCTTAGTCTAAAGAATTGCAAAGATAGACTTGGACTTGATTTTTTTGTGGCCACTGAAACAAATCCATATGACCATCTCCGAACACTTGGACTTGTAAAATTGCCAACCTCAGTTTGGACTAAATAATCTTATGTGTAGTCCCTTGATAACCTAACTGACTTTAAAAAAAATGTTGGGTATTTTTGAATCATCATTGATGAATAATTAATAATCTTGAATGAAAGCTAGATGATTTTGAATATTCACCAGATGACCTTGAATGATTTGGAATGTCAATTAGATGACCTTAAGAAATAGACTAAAGAAACAAATCCTTATCAAATTAAGTAAACATTTTTATAATTTATATATATATATATATATATATATATATATATATATATATATATATATCTGTCATGAGGTAAAAGCTTCCGGATGTGAACGAGGATTGCCGCCTTTCCAGTATCATGGTGCAGGAAGGGTTTGAGTGGAAGAACATGATTTGTCATTGTGAACCAAAATTGTATGTATATTTTTGTAGTTAATTTGTTTATAAATGTATTTTTCTAAGAAAGAAGACCGAAGGTGTAAATAAATACATAAATAAAATTACTTAGATATTTAGTTAAATCATTTTACTTGTTTTAGGATGTGTTAGAAAACAAACCCACCCATCCTACCTTAATTTTTTTCTTCAGCCGTAGTATTTCTGTTAGTTTTTTAAAACTAATATCAGTTAGTTGTGATGAGATTGAGGATTTTGAAAGCAGCGTATTAGTTTGAGTTTTAATATATATGTAGGGTGGGTGGGTGGCCACTATTCCACCCTCCAACCTTTAATACACAAGCAAGGGTTTCTCTAGAATAAACTTCGACAAATAACAGAATTACATAAAAAAAGTAAATACTTTTATAAGTAATTATGTATTTGATGAAATCTTTAAGCTGGTTTTACCGATTTGGATGGGATAGAGGATACCCATCCACCCCGCAAAGATTCTTTTTTACATCTATCATTGTTCTTCCATTAAATTTTTAAAATCGATTTCTATTAATGGTGTTAAAATTAAGTAATTCATATGCAGAATTGTGGGTTATGTTTTTATATATATGTAGGGTAGGTGGGTGGCCACTATCCCACCCTCCAACCATTAAAACCTAAGCATAGGTTTCTCTAGAAGAAACTTGATCAAGAAAAGAAAATTATAACTAATAAAGTAAAAAATTTTATAATGTTATAATTAAATTAAAATTAAGTCTATAAGTGTGTTCTATTGATTAAAGGGTGTGATAGAGGCCACCCACCCACCATACATGTATATTTATACATAAATCACTGTTAGACTTTTAATTTTCTGAAAATTTCAGCAGTTACTGCTGATGTAGTTATAAAGATTTGAAACTACTATTGTAGCTTAATTTTATATGCATATGTAGGGTGGGCGGGTGGCCACTATCCCATCCTCCAACCATTAAACCGTAAACATAATTCTCTAGAAGAAACTGGACCAAGAAAAGAAAATTATAACTAATAAAGTAAAAAAATTTATAATTAAATTTAGATTAAGTAAAATGTATGAGTATGTTCTATTGATTAAAGGGTACGATAGAGGCCAACCACACACCCTTCACGTATTTTTATACATAAATCAATGTCAGACCTTTAATTTTCTAAAAATTTCAGCAGTTACTGCTGATGTAGTTATAAAATATGAAACTTCTATTGTAGCTTAAGTTTAAATGCATATGTAGGGTGGGCGGGTGGCCACTATCTCAACCTCCAAACATTAAAACACACACAAGGGTTTATTTTTAAATAATTGGAACTATAAAACAAAAATACTCCTTGCAACAACAAAAAATCAAACCAGTCTACCCAACAGTCGGTTTTCGCTAGACCTCTAGTAAATTTAAAAAATGCCACTATTGCTTCTTTCAAAATTTCTTACCTGCTCGCAAAGATGAAATGGCCTTTCCAAGATGGTAAGTTATTAAAAGAATCATATTAGTATTACATATCTTATTGTTTCTTAAATCGATCTCTATTTTTGGTCATAAGTTTGAGGAATTCATAGATAGCATTTTAGGTTAAGTATATGTAGGGTGAGAGGGTGGCCACTATCACACCCTTCAACGAATAAAACACTGGCATGAGTTTTTTTGAAGGAACTGGACCAAACAAATAAACATTCTTATAATTAATTATATATTTAGTAACATCTTTTGATCATTTTCGCTTGATTAAAAATACCAACGCCACACTTACAACTTACAAAACCCCTCTTCTCGATCACTCTAAATGATACCATTGGCCACAATATATTAACATCACTCAAGAATAACAACAAAAAACTTCGATGTAAAAATTTAAATTGTTATCATCAATGAAATTTACAATAAAGAAACATGAGGTCTTAAAAATAGATCATTTCAGTCAGAATTAAAAACACAACTTGGAGTAAAGAATTTCTGCTATTCTTGGACTAAAAATGTTCAGGCTTAGTATGAATTAAGGAATTTCTAACCTTCACAAACTAAAATAATTGATAGACTTGGACTTGAAAAATTTACAACCTCAGTTTGGACTGAATAATTATTAAGATCGGCTTGGAGTAAAAATATAATCAACATCAGCTCGGACTAAAGAAGTCAAACTCACTATTTACTGAAGATTTAGTATGCTTAATTCAAACTAAAGAGTTGTTGCTGAACTTGGACCAAAGAATTGCCAAACTGGGTTTGGACTACAGAATAACCAAACTCAGCTTGGACGAAAGAATAGTCAGTGTGAACTAAAGAATTATTGCTGGATTTCAATTAAATAGTCAAACTTAACTTATACTAAATAATTGCTTAGTTTATCTTGGACTAACGAATTGATACTCAATTAAATGTTACAGTTACATACATTTAGTGGACTAAATAATTATTTTCAGCTTGGACTAAAGAATTGTCATGCTCAGCTTATGTCAGATTTATTTTCTACTATCGTTTCAACAAAGTGACAATAAATATACCATTTTAGATATAATCTCGTTGGTCTGTACAGAATATATTTTTGACCTTGAGCGCGCAAAGTTTGTAATATGGGATATATTTAGGCTCTGTTTGACACTAATAAGACGAAGACGATCCGAATATTCAAAATTTAAATTTTGAGATCTCCCCAGAGGAATTAATTTAAATAATTAGTTTATCTGTGCTCATGAACTTAATTAAATACTCTTTACAAAGTAAAATAATAGCATTCTTTAATGTGATTAGGTGATTAAATTCATTCAAAAATTACCTGGAATAAAACTAAACGATAATGTTCAATTAATAATTTTATAAATAACTCATTATATGCAAATTTTACACTCTTCATTCATTAGACTGTTAAGATATACATCCACAGTCAGTTATAGACAAGAGTGGTTGCATATTTTCCATATGTAAAACTGTTTCAATTATCGGATTTCCAGGCGAGTATTTATAGACCAATTGTAGTTTGACCTCGGACGTCGTTGGATAAAGAGTGCACGTTTCGTGTTGAATATGGAAATCACGTTCAACGGAAAGCGGGCCGTAGTAACAGGTGCTAGCCAGGGGATAGGAAGACACATCGCCTTGGAGTTGGCGAGGTGCGGTGCAAGAGTCTTCGCATTGGCGCGGAATAAAGATGCGTTGGAGCGACTTAGGTTAGAAGCACCCGGCATTGATGTGGTTAGTGTTGATTTGGCCGATTGGAACGCAACGAAATCTGCATTGGATGCAATTGGCGATGTAGATTTATTGGTGAATAATGCAGGATTGGCTATATTAGAACCATTAACGGATATTACCGAGGAGCACATCGATAAATCCTTTGGTATTAATGTAAAGGCCGTCATTAACGCGACGCAATACGTGGCGAAAAATTTGATCGCGAGGAAATCACCTGGAGCTGTTGTCAATCTTTCATCGCAGGCTTCGATGGCCGGATTGCAGGATCACGCCGTTTACTGCGCGACGAAAGGCGCCGTCGACGCCTTCACCAGGGCTGCGGCGTTGGAATTGGGTCGGCACAATATAAGAGTGAACAGTGTTAATCCAACAGTGATCATGACTGACATGGGTAAATTGGGATGGTCCGATCCCGCCAAGAGTAAGCCCATGCTGGAGAAGTTACCCTTGGGGCGTTTCGGCGAGGTCAAGGAAGTCACCGACGCCGTCCTCTACTTGCTGAGCGATAAGGCCACGCTGATAACGGGGACGTGTCTTCCGGTTGACGCGGGATATCTCGCTGTCTAATACTTGTACTTTTTTTAATTAAAATTATGTTTATAAAATCAAATTAATTTTTATTATAGAGAGATAACAGTAATTAACTCCACTCCTACATTACATCCATAAATTATTAAATAATTTTGTAGGGGCAGGCAATATTAAATTATTTTAGTTATCTCGTGAAAATAAAAGTGATTTCTTTTATCATCCATTATTTATAACATCATCTATTACATGCAATTCATCTGTCATCTTCTACCTTTTTATTTTATTTATTTGTCTTTGGTTTTCTTTCTTGAATAATAAATATAATAATAAATTTAAAAAACCAACATTAATAACAATAATATTTAGAATTTGTTAAATATGACTTTATTATATATCAAATTTAAATAAATTTATAATTAACGCACCATAATCCTCATCAACTTCATGAAATTATTATTTATGCTAGCGTACTCTTGACCTACCACAATATCGTGTTTATTGACCCTGCGTACTCCTGACCTACCCCACTGATTTATGCGTTAACCTATCGTGCCCTTGTTTAACATATAGTGTGTTGAGGCAGGTCAGGAGTACGCTAGCACATTCAACTGTTTCTTAATTTTAGAAATAATTTAAAGGAAACATGTAACAAAAAATAAGTTATATTAATATCAATAATCTCTCAAAATAAAAAAAATACCTCAAGTATTCTAATACAATTAAAATGATTACATTATTACAAATAAACATAATTATAAATGTAATAATCGACCCTTACCACGTGCTAATTCATGGTAAATACTAAACTACCACTTACTATGTTTTTTACCAAAACTATTAGTGGTAAAAAAAACATAGTAAGTGTTAGTTTAGTATTCATAAATGTAATACCCATTGTTTCCATTGAAATTAATACGAATACGAAATTAGTAAATCCGTCCACAGACAGGAAATTATAAATAGAGACCCAACATGATGAGACTGAGGTTAACAAATCACCGGCTATTGATTATATTCGTCTTTAGCGGATTATACAAAATTAATATCAGACAATGGGCGGCTCGGTTGGATTGTTCACGTCTTTGTATGGTCATAATTCATGTAACAAGTGTATTCCTTCACTCGCTCTCTCGGTATTTATGCGGAGCTCGTAAGCTATTATGTGGATAACAACTTCATGAATATGTATGAGCAATTACCGCCGAGCGCTTATTAAAAAAAAATTCGGACCGCACTTTATCATCGGCAACACAACTTACACGTTTATTGTGATGCATATATTAAGAGTCCATTATGATACTTTTAAATATAACAAAATGTATTTAAATCATAATAATAATAATTTATAGCATGTAAATTAAATTTATTTTATAACTGAAGTGTTTTAAAATAATTACATCCAATGTAAGTGGTGAGTTATCATGAGAATAACCCAGGCTAAAGTAAGACGTAGAAGTAGTGAAAAAAGAACGGGTAAGTAATGATAAATACAGTGGAGTAAAAAAATATAAAGATGTGCAAGGTATATTATTAAGAGAAACAAGGAAAAATAGTTCCAAATGAAAAAAACATGAGAGATAATATAAAAAATTATTTTCACTGATCATCTCTGCACTTTCTGCATTTTTACATTATAAATAGTGTAAAAGGTTACCAGCTAAGAATTAAAACAACTACTCCTCATAATAATGCACCAGCAGGTATTGAATTTCATAGAACAAACAACTGCTACAGACATTAAAAGGAAATGAGATGAAGACAGTAATTAATATCAATATAAATTTGTGAGATGTGAAGTTTACTATTTAATTAAATAATTAAAACAGTAATTAATGACAATAGAAACAATATTTTCCTTATATATTCTATATAGGGAAAGTAAAAAATATGATTAAAAATCTTCTTTATTAAAGAAACTGATTTGGAAGATCATGTAAAAGAAATACAAGAGAAAGCAGAGAAGCTTACTGAAGACAGTATCAAGAAATAGAAGGTGTAATTTAAAAGGGATTAGAAAAATATAAGAGACAAAGCCAATTACAGAAATAAATTTAAAAATAGGCCAGAATATGAAAAAGTAAGAAGGAAAGCTAAAGATAAAGAAAACAATTGAATTAGAGAGCATTAAGAAAAATAGGCTAAAGATATAGTAGGTAAATAGTAATATATTCTTTCCATTGTTAATCTAATCGTTTATAACCATCATGATTTAACTGAAAATGATATCGAAAAATAAAAAATAAGGTATTCAAGATAGGTATAAGATACAATATCAGGCACAAGAAGATTTTTTGATTTTGATTACTTTTAGTTTGAAAATGACGACCTCCATTATATCGAAATAATAATCACAAAGTTTGTAATGTTACTAAATCATAGAGAACTGAAGAAGGGAATGTATTAATTATAAAATAGAGTGTACGAAGAGAAATGTGTGAGGCATAAAATTCACAAAAACAAAATGCATACACTTATTAATCAGGTTTAATTAACTAACAGTGCAGATAATGCAGAGAAAAACTGCAATAAAAGAAAATTGATATGAGAACGATAAATTTAAAATGAAGACAAATGGAGGGTTATAATGAGAGTGGAATAATGAGAGAAAACAAATTGAAAGAGAGGGGAATAGAACGAAGAAAAATCCAACGAGATTAATTTACATATAAAAAAATCTTTACACTCCTAACTTTTAATCATCAATTAAATATTTGAGTACCAGAGTCCCAGAACATAACTTTTAAACCCACCCCAAATTCTTCAATTATTTTTATTTAATTAAACATAATTATTAAGTCGGCCAACATTTTTGACTTTTGTATTTATTTTTTTGTTTTTTATGTCAGTTAACTATTGAAAATGAACACGTTCTGTTTGAAATGTACATATAGTGTATAATAAAACGACGAAAAGAGGATATTTTTAACTACTATTCATTATATCATTCTTAATTAATTAAAACTTACAAAAATGTCAAAATTAAAGAAAATTACTGCTGGTACACCAAAATAAAACTAAAAATGATTGAGAACCCTTTAATTGGCTTAAATTTTAAAAAGAGAATATACGTGATGTAAAAGCAAATGTATCAGTACATTAAATATATTTTAAAAAAGTAATCATTATATTTCTTTTCCAATAAATTAATTTGTGATGTGTTAATTAGGTTGCCTATAATGAATACTAATAATACTAATAATTAAATTTTGTTTATTTTTAATTGCCTTTATGCAACTTTAAACAAATATTTTCAATAATATTAAAACACTTAATTACTGCAAAGTATCATTCTAAATGCAGTCCTTATTAATATATTATATTTAAGCCAAACACGTGAATTAAATATTGATTTACAGGTGCAGTATTAATGAAATAAAAGTAGTAATTACATTGTAATAATGGAAAACTGCGATGAAGAATTGCTGAAAATATAATTCTAATTATTACTTTTTTAATTTAAAGTTTCTTGTTTAACTGGTTTCTTTAGTATTTATACTTTATATTAAGATAGGTTAATACGACGTATTCACACGACTATTGTTATAACTGTCGCTGATGACCTTTCCCAATAATTGTCGGCGATACAATTATCACCATTGTACAATTTAAGTGTAACGCTATAGACAATAGATGGCACCTTAGTTGTATTATCTTTCTTTATGCATTTATTATCTAATTATAGTTAAAGCAATAGTTTCCTTTTATTGGGCATTAGGAGAACCAATTATACAAAATTGCATGTCCAATTAAAGTTGTATCATCTGCAAAAAGGAGTAGATAGTATGGTAAAATTAAACGGTATTAAATGCGTCATGAAAATAAAGGTTGTAATGTAATAGACAAAGTATAGAACCTTGTGGAGCTAATTGAGCCATTCTTGATGGAGCCAAATTTTCATATTGGGAGAGGTATAACAAGTGTATTACTTCTCCCAATATCGTTTCTTTTAAAACTGTTTCGAGTAGTTTGCCTATTACAGGATGGAGGAGGGCAATCAGTCTACAACTTGTGACCTAGGAGGTATTATTATTAGATTTAGAGATGCATACTATTATACTTTTCTTTCATTAATTAGATAAGTATTAGTTAATGACATCAATACTTTAAGATATTAATTTGTGAATAATTTCGGGGATAATTTTGAGGATATCTAAAATCTAATACAAGCTTTATTCAATTTCCCAATATGGTTTTTCCATGACAAGTTGTTAATTACTTGTATGCCTAGAAATCTGGTGTTTTCGTTAATTGGAATGAAGTTATTGCCAATAATGATGGAATGGTCAAAAGCCAGTGTGTATATTGTAGAATTCAATACATAATAATAACAATAATAATAATAATCTTTATTTTCAAGGTGTAAAAATTATAGAAAATGAAAATTGCGTCAGTTTGAATTACATGCTATTTAGATATTGTTTTTGAAAAGTTTATTATTAGATTATTTACGGTACATCATGTAATGAATTCATTAATCATCACACATCCAAACGACGGCCGTTGCGAAAATAAGATTCAAATAAAAACCTTTTCTGTTCTTGAGTAAACATATTCGAATTACTTATTAAAGTTAACAACACTTTACATGCACATTTAAGTTATGTTTGACACTTAAAATGTCAGTTCATTTATTTGGCACATGAAAGAATTGACCTACGTTTTTGATTCCAACGCCACCCGGGACTGCAATAATTGTTGGACACCCGTTATAATACATACATGTGCATTCAATATATTTTTAGGAAGATCATTTATGAACAGAATAAATGAAAGTGGTCCAGCTACACTTCTCTGAGCTACCCCTAATATTACATCATGGGCCGCTGATAGTATGTCATCCAGTTTGATAATAATTTTCCTCTTTCCTAGATGAGATCTGAACCAGTCAATGACAGGGCAACGGATTTCTAGATGGTTTAATTTCTCCAAAATAAAGTGGAAATCTAGACTATCAAATGCTCTAGATTCGGTGTTTCCCAACAGGGGGGGGCGGGGGCAATTTGATTGTTAAGGGGGGCAATTCGAAAATGGACCCGACACGAGTTTAACCATTTTGCTCCGTGGCTATTTAAATGCAATGGTAGATTTCTCTATTTACTGCTCATACTTTAACTCATAATCGTATTCTTGAGGCTAGTTATCAAATTTCTTTATTCATCGCTAAATCTGGAAAAAAATCATATTATAGGAGAGAATTTAATAAAACTGTCAATATCAGAATTTCTTAAAACAATTCTTAAAAGATATTGAAAAACTTGTTGAAAAGCTGAAAACAAGAAAATTTTCTAATGGTAAAGCCGTTTACTTTGTAGTACATCTTGAATGATTTGTAAATGAGACACAATAACTTTGTTTTACCACCATATTATAAACAATTATAGTGACTATAGTTTCGGCTATAAGCTAGTCAATATCAAACAAAAAGTTTTTTAATTTTTTTAGTTTGATAATGACTAGCTTATAGTCGTAACTATAGTCACTGTAATTGTCTAAAATATAGTGGTAAAACAAAGTTATTGTTTCTCATTTACAAGAAAATTCTCAGTGCAAATAGATGAAGCAACTTTGAAAGACAGTGAGGCAATATTGATAACTTACGCAAGATATATTGATAACGGGAATTTTGCTGAAGAATTTTTGTTAGAAATATAACATCTTGTGCTGCAGATGGTACTCCTAATCCAGAAATGATTCTTGTGCATTGTGTTCTTTACAGGGAACACTTGGTAGCCAGAAACATCTATCTTGTTCTAAATGAAGTATCGCATTCAGTAATAAAGTGCATCAATTCTATTAAAGCTAATGCCAAATACGAGCATCTCTTTAAGCTATTTTGCGAAGAACAAAATGCAAACCATTTGTACTTCACACTGAGGTAAGATTGCTCTCTAAAGGGAACTGCTTGAAAAGATTTATGGAACTGTTTGGTACTCTTATTGATGTTTATCGCTTACATGAAATGAAGTATCTGTTAACAGCCGATTATAAAGCATTTGTGAGTTATTTAGCCGATATCTTTGAAAAACTAAATATAATAAATCAACTTCAACTTCAAGCAACAAATAAAACTCTCTGCAAAAGCGAAGATATTTGGTTTAATTAACCTTATTGAGTTATGTCAGAAATATATTAACAAAAACTTTAAACAGTTTCATTGGCACCAAAAGTGTGAAATAAATGATATCGCTATACTTGTTATTCTTGATAATTTGAAAATTTTATCAGTTGATTTAAAAGAAAGATTTTCCGATTTAAAATAAATCAAGAATAAAGAAAACACTTTTACTTTTTTATACCACTTTAAACTTTATTTCCTGTGACTAGTTTCGACTACACGGTAATCATTATCAAACTAAAAAAAGTAAAAGTGTTTTCTTTATTCTTAATATTGAAATGTACCAAGAAGTGAACGCCGTTAAGATCCAAGAATTAAAACAAATTAATTTTCCAACATGGATGATGTAGGCAATGTTAGTGGATGTGTCTGATATATCAAATACGCAGTATCAAGAAGAAATTCAAAATTCAATCAAATGTGCAAGAAAACTATGGTTACCGTTTCAATCTTCACATTTAGCTGAATGTGGATTTAGTGCTGTAAATGATTTATAGGTAAAAACAAAAATAGTCTGGATATAACAACGGGAAGACTTTAGACTGAAACTAACCAAATTGGAACCTAAAACATAAAATCTCTGTGCAACAAGCATCAAGCGCAAGGATCTCACTAAATTAAAATAATAAATTAATATAGAAAAATCTTTATTCAAATGATTTCGAATTTGAATTTCAGTTTTTCAATTTATATTTTGAAAATTTACTTACTGTGTTCTGTTAACAACTTCCTAGTGATTTTTTCCTAAAACCTTTAAGTTTCTTAAGTGATTAATTCAATTTTTTAATACTAAAATGTATATGTTACAGAGGGGGACATAAGAATATTGGAAAGGCTTAGGTGGGGGCATGGTACAAAAAAGGTTGGGAAACACTATTGAACGTACAAAGAATTATATCGGAAAACGATTGATGCTTCAAATTCGTTAAACATATTTAATCAAACCGTACGGTTTGAGAATGCTACGTTAATGTATTGAAACTATTGGTCACCAGTGAAAAGTGTGTTTAATTCGTAAATGAAATATAAAATAGGAACTAAAGTTGATCCTGGATGTAAGTTCCTCGAAGTTTGAAAAGCCCTAATTTAATTTTACAGCCTGACATGTCCCAACTAATTAATTATTTAACAAATTTTTTGCCGATTTATGAAAACAAATATAATTAGGTATCGAAAATAAAATTTGGTGATTAATTGCATCAAAGGCTTTACTGTAAATAATAATAAATCCAGTCATCTGTGTGTTTTTTTTTTTAATTTAGCCTTTGCTCCTAATAACTAAAAGTTTGATGTTGTCTGTGAGCCATGGCGACGTTAGTTTCTTTACGGTTATTGTTCTATCTGGGACCAATTTGTCAAATATATGTAGTAGACAAGTATTAAGAAAGTTTACTTTATCATCAATATTATTTAAACAGTAAATTTCAGTTAGCGGAGAAGATTTGAGTTCTCTAGACAACTCATCATAAGAAGAGGAAATCGAGTCGAGGTATGTGTATATTGTAATATATCACTCAATAAGTCCCCGCTTTGACACATATATGGATACATTGTTGACAGACCTATGTGATTTTCAAGTAGTACTAATCTTCAAACAATATGTGTCAAAATATCATGGTATTCTGACTATTCGTTTAGAATTTACAGTCATTTTAGTGACCACAGTTTTGTAATTTTCTAGAAAATTGACAGAAAGGAATTTCGTGTTTTTTGATGGGGAAAATACTGTTGGAGCCAAACAGTGGCTTGATAAGCATTACGGGGATTCAGCACCAGGGAAATCAACTATTATTTATTATAGACTGGTATGCTGTATTTAAACGCGGTGGTACAAGCATCATCAGTGCTGAACTCTCTGGTCGCCCAAAATCGGCAGTTGTTTCGGAAAACACAAAAAATATCCACAAAAGAGTTTTAATAGGCCATAACATGAGGTTCTCTAGATATCAAAAGGTAGTGTCTTTACAATTTTAGATGAAAATTTAGGCATGGGCAAGTTGTTTTGGTAGCTGAGTGGACAGAAGCCGATGATAGTCGTCTAAAGTGACCAATAACTCTGTTCCACATAATTCTGTTCCAATCTCTCGAAGGACATCTTCAATTTCGTAGTGATAATATCGAACAATGCATCACATCGGGTCGTTTTAAGGCACTAATAATTATTACTTGTATTTCTCCTCATTGAGACTTTGCAAAACCCATATTGCACAACTAAGTATAGGTCGTATATTAGAAGCACTGATTACATACTTTTATGTTTCAGGGGAAACATTTATAAAGCAGACCTCGATGCCTCACCGAGTCAGACGCCTTTTTGTAGTCGAGAAAAACAACGGACATTTGACCTTCGAGTTGCTTTCTTTGAATATTAAGAAGTTCATGAGTATGTCTAAGTGTAATTGATTTTTGTCAAAAGAAACCAAAATTACATTTGAGAATACACGTGCATTTTGGTTTCGTTTCACAAAAAAATAACTACACTTATACTTACACATCCTTACTAATTAATTTTTGAAGTTATTTTAAAAAATCTTTACATTATTTTAGTACTTTTGGAGATACATATAAACTTATGTAAATATAAATGTATAGATTGTAAGCATTAAGAACAAAAACTGAGTATTATTGTGTGAGAGTTTTATTTTTTGCTTAACTTCTTCAGTTTGAATTGTTATACATTTCTGGATTTTATAATATCAATGCTCTATCATGTTTTGCTTATAATGATTTTGTTTGAAGATTTTTAAGAATTCTTTGCATCATAACAGGATTTTTAGATATAAATGAAATCTTGAAAATAAATTACTGCTCAATATTTCTCACCTCATTAATATCCTTCAACATCTCTCCGCTTCTCTCTCATCAAACATTGTTGGTTGAGTCTTTCTTCATATAATAAATGGCGATATAAATATGGGATTAATAATAATATTCAGTAGTACAATAATTATATCATTCTTCAAACACCTACTCGTATAGTTTCTCAATATAAAAATTTAAAACTGTTAAATATCTATTGCTTTAGTGTACTGTTACCTATCCTAATAAATTATTTGTTTTAATCCTGACATTTTCCAATATTCTATGCATTATCCTAGCGTACACTTGACTTTGAAGATTATAATGCCGTTGAACAATATCCATCGAAATTGCCTATTCACTAGAAGGCTTCAAATAGATCTGAGACTTAGGAGCAGTACCCAAGCACAAAGATATTTACATATACACTGATGGGTGAAGCAGGGGCTGGTGTAGGAATTTTCTGCAAAAACTTGTCCCTAATAAATAGTACTGCTCTAAGTAAGACAATGAGCACAACAACAATGGTGGAACTCGTGGCTATACTATAGACAGCAAAGGCAATCTCTGAAAATAAGATCAAGGGAAGAAACATGTACATCATAACGGACAGCAGATCAACAATTTTGTCCATTGCCAGCTGCAGAATTACCTTAGCATTAAAGCTGGAATGTTGCGAAGTCTTGGAAAAAGTGGCTTCTGAGAACAAGGTGACCCTGCGCTGGGTAAAAGGACACAATAACAGCATAGGTTACAGTTTGGCGAGGAAGGCATCCGGACGAACAGTATGCGGACCGAACACCTCCCTGACACCTTTCCTGTTAGAGCGATGGGATAAGATATCTGTCTGTAGGGTCTCAAAAAACTTCATTGCAATGAACATAAATGAATAGATACTGTATACAACTGCCCAGAGAAAATCTACGAAAGGTTGTAGGACTCCTAACAGGACACTACAATTTAAGTTTTCACCTGAATAGACTATGACTACAATCTAGTCCCATCTCCAAAAGGTACAAAGAGATAGAGGAAACCGCTGAGCATGTACTTCTAAGATGCCCGGTGTTATCCAACCTGCGTGATCCCACAATAAGAGGGATGTCTAAAGTGTTCAGATATCCTAATAGCCCCTTAAACTGCAGTCATGGCGTTTGCCAATGCCTTGGGTTGGCTAGATCGTAGCAAGAAATGAAGACTCAGATGGGAGGAAGCATAAAGAGCCCACTGGGGCCTACGTGCAGCGGAACTATCTGCCCTTCCATCGAATAAATCCAGATTCAGATCCAGACTTGACCTAGACTTATCAATTTGCTAATTACTTTAGCTTGTTTCGGACCTATTCCAATAAACTATTTATTGCCTTAGCATACTATTGACCTAAGCGTACCCCAATTAAATCTTTATTGTCCTAGCTTATTGCTGATCCAACTTGCTAAAATCAGAAATATATTTCTCAAGTTACGTGAAGATTATTATTAATGTTAAATTGTATTGAAAACGAATGATACTAACACACAGTTTATTCCTTACTTGACTTGTTTAAGTGAAGTAAGAAATAAAATGTGTGTTATTTTCATTTACAAAACACTTCACGTAAACTCAAACCAACAATAGTGTATTGAAAACATTAATTTGTGAAGAAAGTGTTAACGTTTTCAATACAAATTACTTTCTAAAATCAGGTATTTTTTAAACACAAAAGATAATGGTTGCGATCGTTACTACGTGGTAATCTATACTTACACTGGATTGAAAAATTCACTATGTTTTGACCACAAATAATAAATCTAGTAAATAATTAAACAAATAATATTGTGAAGAAATTAAAAATAGGCGTTAAAGAAAGTTGAAATAGCGTTTTAAATAACATTAAATTGTATTATTAAAATGAATCAAAAATGAATTAAATTTAGTATACTAGAAGAGATTTATTTTTCAAATAAACACGCTTTTTTGTTAATATAAACTTTATTTATATTCTACTCTTAGTAATATACATGAATATTTTCAATTTTAAAATTATTACAATCATATATTTAATACTGTTTCATAATTATTAACTTTAAAAAATACCGCCAGAAGAATCGTGACTAAACTTTGTTTTTACAATCGTTGATGCTCCGAAAAAAAAAAGAACAATATCTTTAGTTAATCGTTAATTCGGGCCGTGTAATTCAATGATTCAATGAAGGACCTTGCGTTTAATTATAAACGCAACTATTCTTGGGTGCGGCGATGAAATGTTCTCTTCGGCGAATCGCCCAAAAATTATATACAACCGCCATTACGATTATTTATAGGGGCTAATTATATCATTAGAACATTCCAAATTACAATGGATCGAACACGTTCCAAGGTGTTAATATTTCGATTTGCAATGCAAATGAATGGCCGATGTCAATTATAGGAATCAAGCGGCCCTTGGCCGATTCCGACCATCAACAACAATTATATTGTCACTGTGGGAATTATACCAATCGGATGAAATATTAAACGCTGAATATAAATACGTATTTTAATATTTTTTAAATGGAATACTTAATAGCTATAAATAATTTATCAAATTTTTTCACTTTTAATAATAAATTATGCTAAAACCTTATTTATCCCTAACTATCTACGAGAAATAAAAAAAATAAAAAAGTTAATTGTATCAAATTAAAATTCTTATCTCGTTTTCAATCAACCTCAAGGCCGTTGATTACCGGTCCGAAAATGGGAATGGGGTACAGATTTTTCATTTTCTGTGCATTAATTAATGAACAAATCCTTCTCGGTGCGTGTTCAGCATCGCCAATTTAACACGTGCCTAAAATCTGCATAACACCACCGACGTAATTAATTCGTCGTCAGAGTTGACCATTCCGCCCAATCTGCGCTATTACCATATTAGAGATAAATTGGTGTAATTAATTGAACAAACATTTTTTTTTAAATCGAAAACATTTCGTTGTGTTATTGAGCGACTCTAATAGAAGCAGAACGTTTGATCTCGACGAGATAACGCTGGATTATTTATCGCTGCGATGCAGAAGGTTGGTCGAGTGTCAAATTGAAGAAAATTAATACTATTCAGATAGTGAACTTGTTGTGGTGGTATTATGTTTCTTTCGGTGTTTAAAAATCAAAATGATTAGCATTCAGTAGTAATCGGGTCGTAATGCGATGATTGTAATTGATATCGATTTGTATTAATTACACAAATGTTAAAAATTAAATTAAATTATTACAGTGATTAAAAACATTACTTTTACTTATATTATTGACTTAGTGCTACAATGATTTATCTATATCTATACCTATAGGTTAGGTTAGGTTGGTGTGGCAGCACCTCTTCGTGCACCGCGAAGAGATGCACACTTAGGCCTAGATAGGCCCGTTGTGATACCAATGAGGGACATACACGAAGATCCATGGATCCGGACGGAGAATTCTTCCTTTAGAAAAATCCACCGCCCGGCTGGGATTTGAACCCACAACCGTGTGGCCCGTGAGCAGGCACTCTACCCACTAGGCCACCGCGGTCCCCATCTATACCTATACCTACTCATTAGATATATTTGTGCAAATATTAAAAATCACGGTAGTTTATTTACATAAACTTCGACAAATCGTTTATCAAATAAAATCCGAAATCGTGTGATAACAATGCGGAATTTATTTCGCGTGCGCATTCCTTTGTGGTGTAAATTATCGAAGGAACGTGCGGAGGTGGTAGCCGGAGAATTCGATGGGAAGCGAGAATATGGAATTGCGGCACCTCCGCCAAAGACGTGACGCCGGTGCAACCCGGGAATTAATGCGAAAACTATTGCAGCACCGCAATTGCATGCGAACGGTCAGAGGATTGACCTCTCGCATTCAGGGACCGCAGTATCTTAACGCCATCAGGGCATTTATTAATTGGTAACCATTCTAATGGTCGCAGTGCATTTGCTAAATGGATTCGCATAAATCACCCAGCTATTATTTATCCGGTGTCCTGCTGATTAACTATATTTAACAGCAGAAATTTTCGACAATTGGCATGTTATTATGTCAGAGCCGAAATTTATTCCACTCTTAAATTATACATCAGAGTTGTTTATCATGCGATCTAAAATAATTCTTGACATTTAAAACAATGGTCGTAAATAAATGTGTTTTTTTTTGGGTAGTGAGAAGCAGTAAACACGAACAGGTGTAAACGAACACGCCCATAAAAATTACAAGATCATTGTATTAAAATTGAGCCGTCGTGGCCATGGCGAATGCACTCGTACTTAACGGAAGATTTTGTACTAAATAAATGTCAATGCTGATGATAATTGATATGCAAAAACTTTATCAAAATTTAGAGTGGCTATAATATATAATATAGGCATTTATTTGATATTCTTATACATATTTAGTGTTAATTTTTGTTTTTTACATTTATACTTTTTTAAATTTCCATTTCTTTGGTTTTACTTTCCCTATATAGAATATATAGGAAAGGTATTGTTTTCGTGAGTGAGTATGCTAGCGGGCACTGTATCTCAAAAACAAATGATCCGTTTGAGAGGAAACTTTAAACTTAATGTCTTATCATAAATAACTAGAACTGAAAAGCTTTTGGTAAACATTTATATAGCGAAAGTGGATGTTAACTTCGAGCATTTTTTTGATTATTCTTGATTATTCTATATCTCTACAAAACAATTGCCGTATCATAGCTATAAACTAAATGGTAACCCTGCAAACGTAATTTTAAGGAAATTCAATTGCGTTCGGTGGTTTGTACAATTGTAAAAAATTAATCACTTGTGGAATTGGCTTGAAATTTACAAAATCTTTAAAGAATTAACGCATTTATAATATGCCTATAAGATAATTGCCGTACCATAGCCAGAAACAAAATGGCAACGCTGCAAACTTAAATTTAAGGAAATTTAATTGCGTTCGGTGATTTGAAAAGTTGTAATAAATTACCTACTCGTTAAATTGGTGTGAAAATTATAAAATCTATTAAGAATTAACGAGTTTACAATATTACTAAAAAAACAATTGCCGTAAATAGCTAGAAACAAAATGGCAACGCTACAAACATAAATTTAAGGAAATTCAATTGCGTTCGACGGTTTGCATAATTGTAAAAAAATAACCACTCGTTTAATTGGCTTAAAAATTATAAAATGTATTAAGAATGAACGTGTTTATAAAATCCACACAAAACAATCGCTAAATCATAGCTGGAAACAGAATAACAACTCTGCAGAAGTGAATTAAGGGAAATTAAATTGTATCCGACGGTTTGAAAAATTGTAAAAAATTAATAACTTGTGGAATTGGCTCAAAAAATGATTAAATCTATTAAGAATTAACGTATTTACAAAACGCATATAAAACAATCGCTATATAATAGCTAGAAACAGATTAGCAACACTGCAAACGTGAATTAAGGGAATTAAAATTGTATCCGGTGGTTTGAAAATATGTAAAAAAAGTAACCACTCGTGGAATTGGCCCAAAAATTATTATATCCATGAAGAAATAACGTATTTGTAAAATTTATACTAAATAATCGGCGTATCATAGCTAGAAACAGAATGGCAACACTGTAAACGTGAATTAAGAGAAATTAAATTGCATTTAACGGTTTGAAAAATTGTAAAACATTAACCACTCATGGAATTGTCTCAAAAATTATTAAATCTAATAAGAATTAACGTATTTACAAAATGCATACAAAACAGTCGTTATATCTTAGCTAGAAACAGAATGGCAATGCTGTAAACGTGAATTAAGGGAGATTTGAAAAATATTACATAACTTTTCAAACAAAAGTTAAAGGAAACTGAACAAGTTTTATAAAAACATGTTTTCTATGAAGTCAATTATCAATTATACCAATATGTTCTAAAATTTTGGAATACAAGATTAAAATCCCATTAATTGAACATATGAATAACAACAACCAATATTGCTTTAGAAAGGGTTTATCCCTAGTTGATGCTATATATAACTTATGCACAAAATTGATGAATTGTTTTAAAGATGGAGCTTATGCACATATATTTTTTTGTGACTTATCTAAAGCATTTGATTGGGTAAAACATTCTGTCTTGACATAGAAACTTCGAATGTATAGGTTCGATGAGACAATAATTTCAATAATAAATTCATATCTTACGAATCGGGAATAGCAAGTGCTTTACAAAAATAATTACTCAGGTAAAACATTATTTCTCTGGTCATTCCTCAAGGATCGATCCTAGGCCCAGTACTATTTATACTATATATCAATGATATTTTCGGTTACATCTCTATTTTAAATGCGATCTTGTATGTGGATAATTCTACATTGATATGTACTGAAAATACATGGAATCAATTAATTGAGTCAACTAGTGACCATATAATAAAGCAGAGAAATGGTATGCTTCTAACAGTCTTTCTTTAAACCGAAAAAAAGCCATAATGTCATTTTTAACTAAAAATATACCAGCACAAAATCCAGAAATGGTATAATCTTAGTTTTAATTGAATATTAATGCACATTGTGACTACATAGCAACAAAATTTTACCTTTTCACAGCTTATTTTTGCGTTGAGAAATATACACGGTACAGACAATTATAATAGGATGAAAATGATATTGCTTATGCTATATGTGTCTGGGGTAACACCAGCCAATTGAAAAGAATTTTAACTAGTTTTTATACTAACAGTTCCTTCAGTATACATATTAGAGACATTAATATTCATTAAACGTAATATTCACCAATTCGCTACTGATATAACGCACGATCATGATACCAGACAAAAAAGTAATCTTAAAATGCCACAATTAAGATTATCACAATCCCAAAAAAGTATAAATTTTATTAGTATAAAATTATATAATAAACTACCTGATCTAATAGGAAGATAAAAAATACAAATCTGCATTAAAAATATGCTTCTCGATGCATCTTTTGCAAGTTCGGGTTCAGTTGTATATTTTATACTTTACATGTTGTGATATTTTTTTCAAACGTCTGTTATTAATCTATTTTTTATCTAATAAATAATGTGTTATTGCTGGTAGTATTACATAATATGAAAGTATGATTTTAGAAATTTAATTACTAAGTTTTAAGATAATGAATATTCATATTTGACTTCTAAAAATCTCTTATGTTATTCTATTCTAATAAACTATAGAAGTTACATGAAATTTATATAAAAATTTATTGTAAAGAGTCCAAAATTAACAGTAATTAAAGTTAATTTGTATATGTAGAGTGGCCTCTATCCCACCCTCAACCGAGTAAAACGTCAACAAAAATTATTTGACATATTTGTATAAATACATCAATTAAAATGCAATTATTTTGTGTTTGTTTACATTTTACAACTTTTAACTTAAACCCTCGCTTATGTTTTACTGATTGGAGGGTGGGATAGAGGCCACCCACCCACCCTACATATACATGAAATCTACAATTGCTAATCGTTGATGATTTTGCTGCTAAAAACAATCAAACTCTTTATGTAATAAAAAATTAAACAAAATACAAATTTGAGTTATAGGTATAAATGACTTGCTATAGCTAATCTTATTTAATTTAGATTTTAAGTTTGCCCACCCATCATGCATCAAATTTTCACTAATTTACTCCCTCAAACATTTTTAATTTATTTTTTATTCAAAAAGTTTTGTAATTAATTTTACTCCAAACCGCACGACGATCAGTAATTTAAACTTGTGTTTATATGTAGGGTGGGTGGGCGGCCTCTATCCCACCCTCTAATCAGTAAAACATCATAAAATATGATTTGAAAAATTTGTTTGAATAAATCTATTGCAACTTGCAATAATGTTATGTTTATTTACGTTTCACAACTTTTAGTTAAAACCCTTGCTTAGGTTTTACTGATTGGAGGGTGGGTTAGAGGTCACCCATCCACCCTACACATACACGATAACTTTAATTACTAATTGTTGATGAATTCAACACCTCTTTTACTTTCCCTATATGGAATTTAAAACATAACTTTTCAAACAAAACTTAGAGGGAATAAGAAATTGTACACGTTTTATTAAAACTTATTCTTAATCTCCGAGAAAAGAATTAATAATTCTGACATTTTTTGCCTATTGCTTATATAACAGGTAATTGTAAATTTCTATAATTAGGTTCACAATAAGCATTGTGAAGCGAATAGTCTAATTATTGTAATAATTCTTTTTAGAACCCTGAATTTTCCAATCCATATTTTTTTTATATATTTAGCATCAATAGTTTGATTCTTTTTTTAACAAGTGTCAAATTATCTCCATTGTCTGAAAGAGTTTTTGTGACTTTCAGATTTTTCGTGCATCGTACAAGATTTCCCCAGTCATTTTTTTAGACCAATTATTAAACAATATGCAGCAAAAGAAAAAAAACGGCATCAGTTGTAACAGAGTAAATCAACCAATTTCTCTCAATACTCCAACCATGGATTAATACTTTGCAATAATCGCGCCTTTCTGTGTTGATAGGAAATTCCATTTCTTTAGCTTGATGTGGACACCTCTCAGCCAGTACCTGACGAGTATTGGATGACATGCAGGATCGTTAGAAATGTTATCTATTTGCCAAAACTCATTGCTATTGCTACCCTGCTTTTGATAATCTTATAGGTTGAGACTTCTTGGCCTTCTTCAACAACTTTTTTAGGAGGTAATTCAGATAGTGCTGATGAGTTCACCACATCTTAAAGAGGTTGCTGTTGATGTGGATGTAGACGCTTCTGACTGAGGCTTAGGGATCAAGAATTCTTTCATCACATGGTTCAGTTTTCTTCCTTCTTCATCTTTCTTTAAGCGTTTCTTTCTATATAGGCTTTCATATAGTCTTTACCTTTTCTGCTCCATGCTGTTATAAGAATATCAATTAGGGGAAAGTAGCCTAATTTGTACCGCTATAGATATCATAGTCTGATAAAGTCTGAGCAATTTGATATCGGTAATTTCTTTTATGTAAAAATAGTTGAGGTTAATGCAGTCGTGTTTGTAAACAAAAAAATACATCGCGGTTACGTCGAGAGAAGTATTTTTTGTTCGACGAAGACGAAAATTTATTATTTTGACGTAAGAGTGAAAGCTATTAACTTGTCTTAAAGTAACTGCAATTGTTATTATATCGTCATAAAGCTTATTTATTTATCTATAATTTGCAGTGACGATTTTGCGATGTTATGTTAGTTTTACGTTTTTGTGCAATATCAAGCATTCAATATTCAGGTTGCCCAAGTTGGACCAAAAAATAGTTGCCGAAATTTGACCTGCCTAATTTTTGCAACTACATTTCTTTTATGATTGATTAAAATTAAGTTGTAGATATTTACCATAGATTCAATTGTATCTATTAAGTGCGGAGGGTTGATCACTCGGAGTGAAAGTGGTCTATTTTTTATTTTATAATTTATCCCAACTCAACAGTATCAATAATTGTATCTATGACAGTTACCGTGGGTATTTTTTTATAGATAAAGAAGTTCTGAGCACATCTTGAAGAATGCCTTTTGGGTTTAACAATTAACCCATCTTTGACCAACGGTGCATTTTAAAATGCACCATTAATTAATAACTTTCTATTGTATAATTCAATTTTTTTTAGTGCTTCTAAGAGTAAACACAATAAACTTAATTTACATGTAGATTAAATAAATATTTCCCTTTACATTTCAAATTGTGGTGCCTGTGTTCTTCGGATGGCTACTTATTTCAATTCATTCCCTACGGAGGAGCAACAGCAGAATAAAACGAAATTGGTTTAGGAGGGAAAATTGTACTGGATTTGCTATTTACAATTAGTGGAGTCTCCAGATAACCACAAGATATTTTTTGATAATTTCTTTACCTCTTACAAATTGATGAAGGAACTATCAAGAAGGGGATATTTTGCGACGGGGTCAATCCGGGATAATCGCATTGCAAAATGTACAATAAAGGCAATAAAAGTTATCCATAAAGAATCTCGCTACAGTTATGGTTGTGCACAAGATGCAATTACAGGGATCGTTCTTACAAGATGGAACTACAATTAGGTAGTAACACTTGCCAGTAACATCGACGGAGTAAAGCCAATACAACAAGCAAAAAAAGGCAGAAAAGTAGCTTTTGATGTTGCAGAAAAATATGATCTACCACATAGTTTTAATAGAGATTTAGAAAAAAAATGCTGCTTAAAATTGGTTCTACCCATTTTTGAAACGAAATTCCCATCTTTCGCTCCGGAAATCTGAAGGAACATCAATGGCGAGATCCTTAGGCTTTAATAGAAAGAATATCAGTCATTTTTTTTCGATATAATTGATACCCGTAGGGCTACACTCTTGATGGAACGAGATATGTAAATTCAATGGGGTAAAACACTTGTTAAGTTCCATAAAATACAAAACTGTTTTGTACTTTGAAAATGATCAGGAATGATCGAAACAAATGTCAGTCAACAGAAAATAAAAATTGTATGGAACTTAACAAGTGTTTTACCCCATTGAATTTACATTTTTTTTCGATTTATTGGAACGAATTATTGATGAGCATAAATTTACAGCCAACAGTATTTTTAAAACTATAAAGGTATTACATAGAAAACTGGAAGGCGGAAAAGTCAAATGACGAAGGTTAAGGACAAACAGGGATATATTATAACAAACCGGAAAGGTATTCTAAAAAGGTATATAAAAAATAGTTGAGGACTTTAACCACCTATTATATAAAAGCCACAATGAAGTAAATTTTGACTCGGAAACAAAACCAGAGATATTGACAAGTAAAAAAGGCATCGTTAATCAATGGTCAGAGTCACTCTGGGTGAAATAAACCTAGCACTAAGGAAAACAAAAAACAATAAGGCCCATTGAGAGGACTGCGTGGTGGTTGATGCAATTAAGATAGGTGGTAACTGTTTACTAGAGAAAATAGCGAAACGTTTTAATCTCTGTTTTTTTTTTAAAGTGGTACAACACCATCGTGATCTTGATTCATAAGAAGGGAGATACAGCCGAACTAGAAAACTATTGACCAATAAGCTTACCTAGTCACCTTTACAAACTCTTCACGAGTATTATTACCACACGACTGGAAAACAAATTAGATTTTTTCAACCAATGGAACTGGGGGGGGGGAGGGGGTTTGGAACCTATGACCATCTTCAGAGAATCAAAACTGTGTTTGAAAAATCAATTGAATACAATAGACCGCCTGTCGTTACTTTGTGAACTTCTACAAGACCTTTGATACCGTTGAGCTGAATGCAGTCTTGGACTCCTTACAAAAATGTCGTGTTGACCATCGCTACACTAAACTAATATATAACATATATAAATAGGCTACCATGATGGTAAAGCTGCATGAAAACACCAACCCCATAAGAATCGGTAAAGGAGTACGACAGGGTGATACTATGTCACCCAAACTGTTTATCACTGTTCTGGAATACGTCTTCGGGACGCTCTAATGAAGAGGAAACAGATTTAAATATAAATGACCTAAACCTAACAAATCTGCGATATAGTTTTGCTGTCTGACAAACTACAAGATATCAGAAACATTCTGGAAGATCTTTAGAAACTAAAGGTTAATATATCAAAAACAAAATTTATGACAAATCTGCTCCCTAGTGGAATTATTACTACTGGTGACTGTGAGGTGGAGCCGGTAGATAAGTACACATATCTTGGTCATGAAATACAAATCTCGAGAGATAACCAAACATGCGAATTAAAGAGAAGAATTACGCTCGCTTGGACTGCAGATGGTCGACTTGGAGATGTTTTTAAAAGTGATCTCCCAATTTGTCTAAAACGAAAGGTTATTTATTAATCAATGCATTCTACCGGTTATGACCTACGGCGGCGAAATTTTAACCTTGACAGTCAAATCTGATGAGAAGCTCAGAATAACACAACGCAAGATTGAAAAATCGATGCTCGATCTGTCACTTCAGGATTACGTCACAAATGAGCGAGAACAGGAGTCACGGATGTTATATACCAGGTGGTTAAGCTAAAGTGGATCTGGGCTGGACATGTGGCTCCCATGACAGATGAACGATGAACAAAAAAGCTGATCGAGACCAAGAGCCGACAAGAGAAACAGGCGAAGACCTCCCATGCGATGGACGGACGATATCAAAAGAATAACCACAAACTGGATGCGGAGCGCTCAAGATAGAGGACAGTGGGCAGAAATGGGGTAGGCCTATATCCAGCAGGGGATGCAAAGGGCTGCTTGATGATGGTGATGATGAGCATTTTTAACGTGGATGAATCTGAGTTTACCACTGTATAAAAGAGTCTCCCAAAAATACCAGGTGGGAAGTCTAATAGGTGGAAGAGGCGTCAATACAACCATGTTATGTGCAGTTAGTGCTGCTGGTCTCTATATTCCACCGATGATAATTTTTAAGAGGATTAATATTTCACCCTGATTTTAAAATTGAAGCACTTCTCGCCAGTATTGTTACGATTTCGGACATAGGATGCATTAACTTAGATCTCTTTCTTGAATGGCTAAAACATTTCCAATATCATATTAATTGCAATGTAGATAGTAAAGTACTCCTACTTCTCGAGGCCCCTCTACATACATCAAAAATTTGCAGGCTTGTGAGTTTGCTAGGAATAATGGAATATTCCTGCTTCAACTGCCTGGTAGTCCAAAAAAAGCTATTTCTAAAGGCTGTAAACGCTGGGTGGTATCACCGTTTACAGCCTTTGGATATAGTTTTTTTTTGGTCGTCTGCAGACTTATTTTACACAAGCTCAGGAAACATTTCTGCGCTTATAAAGGCGGGCGAGACATAAGTTTATTTTTAAAAATGCAATAAAATGAAGAAAATTATAATTTGGTCCATGTATTATGGCTTTATTAGTAAGAGGAAACATTCCCATTAATTATGAAACACAACTTCGTTGAAGTGGCTCTTTTTGCTGGCTTTGCAGAAGTGCATTCTGTCACTCCAATTTTCCAAAACCTTGTTGATGGTTTCGGGCTGTAGCTCACGGATTACTTGGATAATATTGGCCTGAAGTGCTTAAATCGTTTCTGAAATGTTGGCAAAACATCGTTTCTTTACGGTTTCCCACAAAAATAAATCCAAAGGTGCCAAATCGAAGCTCCGATGTGGCCAATTCACATCGCCAAAACGGCTGATACCACGATTTGGGAATTTGGTGTCCAAAATATCGATTGTAGCATGGGCTGTGGGGCATGGCGCGCCATCATGTATAAACCAGAGGTCGTCCAAATCTATGTCTTCAATTTCAGTAAAAAAATGGCTCGTTGTTCCCAGCCTCATTTTCGAAGATAAATGGTTGAATGATGACACCACTCCACAATCCGCACCAAACTGTCACTCTCTGTAGATGCATTTGCTTCTCGACAATAACGTGCGGGTTTATCGAAGCTCCAGATGTGGCAATTTTGTTTGTTAACGTAGCCACTAAGATGGAAATGCGCCTCGTCATAAACGATGATTTTTCGCCTAAAATCGTTGTTCAATTCAGGCTGCTGTAAGGCCTTAACTGCGAAGCGGAAGTTCGTTCGCCTTCAATTGCTTAGTCAATTGGATCTTGTAAGCGAATAATCCGAGATTTTTGTGCAGAATACTCCTCAGGCTAGTGCGTGAAATGTTGAGCTGTTGAGATCAACGGCGAGGTGATGTTCGTGGATTAAGTCTCACATTCTCGGCTACAGCAGCTACATTCTTGTCTGTACGCACCGTGCGAGAACAAGAACCATGAGTGTTGTCCACTAGCATGCCAGTCTCACCAACTTTTTGCACAACGAAGGCGCGGTGGGTAATTCATTTCAAAACTTCTTTTCAACAAACGCACTGTTTGGGCTACACAGCATTCACTTTGGAAATAAGTTTGCAATATTTCCCAACGTTGTTCAAGCTTAGAGTGACTCATTTTGTACCGTGGAGGTATGATACTGACTTTTTGTCAAAATTTCGAGCGGGAAAAAGCTGCCAATAACAAAATAACCTATGATTTAAAAAGAAACCACTAGATGGCCCACCCTTTATAAAGGTGATAAAATCTCTCAAACTCAAATATCAAAATTACCTACTGACGCATATGGCTAAGCAGTTTCTGTGGGAATTGCAGAGGGTGCCTTCCGTGCTTCCGGAATTTGGCCAGTGAATAGGGATATATCTACAGAACAGCTGATGTTTTGCAACCTTCTAAAAACCCTGTTACAACTTCTAGCAGTGACAGTGATGATAAAAATAGAAGTGATGGCGAGAATAAACCATTTAAGAGAGTTCTTCAAGAAATATCATCGCGTGTAAAGAAAAATCCAAATCTAAATGGTCCTTCATCTTCTCGCAGTGCACCAATAGCCCAGAAAACGGTAGAAATAACAAGCAGCTCTTACAAATCGCAAAAAAAAATAAAAAAGATAACTTCACCAAACTTTAACAAAGTACAGAAATATAAAAAACAAACTGCCATTCATGGTTTTGTAAATTTTTTGAAGAAACCAAGGAAGAGGACATGATACAATGTAGTAAATGTTACATTTGGATACATACTCAATGTTCTGCAGTTAAAGTTAGTTTTGTTGCAATTGTCGATAAGAAAGCTAATAGTCTAATTTAGGAAACTAGTGGTCCAAATAAGAAAACCGGTTTTCTAAATAGAATCAATGACATGATTTTGTTAAATATTTTCACCATTATAAAGTGTTTTTAAAATTTAATAAATAGTTGCATTTTGAAGGTACACTTAGTAAGTTTCTTTTTTGATAACTAATTTTTATTGCCTTTTCTTTCGTACAGCTATAGGAATAAAATCGCTGCATTTCAATTTTTTGTTAAATGTAGTCCAGTGATTTTCTTAATGGTTCCACCTGATGCAGTCGCCTCTTTGCATCATAGCATCGCACTGTGCTGTGTAAAACTCAGTTTAAAGATATGTGATACCATCAAGCACCAATTTCAACTCGATTATAACTGGTAAAACGTTTTATTTTCTATATTACTAAGTCATGTTTGATTCAACACGAATAGGGCAGTATTAAAACTCTTAGCCCTTATGATTTTAACTGATGTTGATGGTTTCCTTAGAAGGATTACTGGTGAAGCCAAATTCACAATAGTCCGAATTAGTTGTCTTTGAAGGAAAATCCTGAAAACCCAGGACAGGAAACTCCTTATAATCGTATCAGTATCACCTTGAATTCGAGAAATGAACGCTCATTAGAGAACGCCTGTTCCGACTTTATCAGTGGAGCAAAGAAGCAGAAATTGCAGGTGGAGGAACCAGTTTGTATGCCTATCAAAATCTACCAGGAAGACAGTTCGTAGTGAATGTTCTAATACATGGGATCGTTTCCAAATGAGGATTTATAAGAGGATAATTGATCTTCATTCTCCTTCTGAAATTGGCAAGCAAATTACCTCCATCCAGAATGAATCTGGCGCAATTTTGTAAAAAAAATAGTCATGAAATTGTATATATTAATTTTTAATTTTGCTAATTACAAATTTCAAATTTACAGATCTCGACTAAAGTGGTTTAAAACAATATTTAGTAGTAGTGAGCAGCGTAGGCGTAAGGATGAGCGTAGGTGGATGCAACCACTGGAGTATGGTGAGCTACGACAGCACCATGATGAGCTACAACTGGAGCGGAGTAAGCCAATGGAGCTGCGGCGTAGATTCCACGACGGTGGCGAGCAAGAGCTTCGGCATGAGCGGCGAAATGATGAGCCTTAGCGGCAACCACTTCCGGAGTCTCCAATGGGACACCGTTGACGGAAACTGGAGCTACGGCGGTGGTTGGGTAAGCGTGATGGTAGTAAGGGGCGGCGTAAGCACCAGCTAAGACTGGAGCGTGGACAGCGACGGCGAGATCTCCATTGCGGGCGTGCACGTTAGCTTTATGGGCTAAATGAGTGGCAGTGGCGTGTTGTACTTCAGCGGTATCTACTGGGACTCCTTCGTGATTGATGATTGGAAGATGTTGAGGTCCGGCGTAGTAAGATACTGGAGCCACGATGTGTCCAGCTGAGGCAACGGCCAAAGCACAAGCGAAGACAATCTGTAAAAATATTTTAATCATTATAATTGAAGAAGATAATCTTCACATAACCTTCAAATTCAGCACTTAACTTTTAAGTCATCGTGTCTCCTATTCATAATATATTTTCGTTATTATCTTATTTTGGTTAATTTTTAAAAAACGTGATATTTAAAATGAGTATACAATTTTATTATAGATTTGGTGTTTAGAGAATGGTTGCGACCGTTACTACGTGGTAATCAACTTACACTGAATTAAAAAATTAACCAGAAATTATTTGTAGTGAATTTTTTAATTATTGTGAATATTTTATGAACAAATAGTTTTAAATTACTTACGAAAGATTGCATTTTTGTATTTTTCTTTCTCGCTATTAACCTCCTAAACAGGACTGTTAAGACTGTGCCAAAAACATAATCAGTTGACGTTTATATACTGAAATCAACCCGACACTGTTTACTGCCCTTTCACCAAATTTTGGCACCAATAGATTTGCCAGGGTTACACAAATATCACACACACACACACGAATACGTTAAAAATAAAATAAAAACAGGCATCTGATTTATGGCTGCGCATAAATGTTATCGCGCATTTGCATGAAGGAGTTGCGATCACCGCACCGTGGGATTCGGTATTATCACCTGGAAATTCTAGTTCTTCACCTTTATCCACGGTCACTGAAATACGCATTGTGGATTATGGAATGCTTATTTTGCTATAAACGTCTTATTAAATCATTACGGACGTGGAACGTTTAGCGTTAATTATTACTTGTGGCGTTTTTGTTAATTAAAAAGTTTTAATTATGGCCACGCAATAAATCGCCGCTTGTTTAGTGCCGTGTTTATAAATTAGGGTTACTCTGGGTGTGATTTATTTATTTTTACTAGTTGTTGGAAATTAAAATCGCTTGTCTTTAATTAAAATGTATTTCTTTAATACGTAATTTAATGTATGTATAGTTTAAATGATGCTGAAGGAGAGAGAGAGAGAAAACATCTGCATTTATTATCTGATACATAATGTATTTACAATAATAATCGTAATTGATTTTCTTTATGGCTATCGACCGGTGGTCTTTCTGCCAGTACTGAAGAAGAAATTCATTAAAATCTCAAAGATTAAAGTTTGAGTTTCGAGTAGAAAAGATCTAGTTTTGGATAAGTCACAATAGTAATCTAGGAGGAGTGGGTTTAGTTGGTAGGTATTCAACACTAGCCTATTATTTGTATCTTAAGAAGTTATATAAGTTATGAAGACGTTACGATTAATTCTCTGATTAATTATCAGAACATTTAAAAACTATGCACAATTTTTTGTATCTACGACTTAAGAAAAGAAATTAATTAGAAATACAATAAATTCAGTTTTAAAATCAATTTTCATTCAATACCTGTAAAAAAATAAACTAATCAAAATCTTTGATCGAATTAATTTCCACTAATTATTTAATTCTTAACAAAGTGCATATTTAAACTTAAGTCTATTAAGATTCCTCGTTTAATACAAACAGGATTAGAATACCGATGTGTGAATTAGATAAGCAGAAACTAGTTTCGTAAAGTTTTGTGCATACACCCACACACACACACATAATACATTGTCGAAACTGTGTTGTTACATCCTAACCAAATTTCAATTTCTAGTTAGTCGCACGGCGTGCATCCAGTTTCAATTGGTGGGACATGCAGAGGACTAGTAGATTCCAGACACGTGTCCCGTCTTGTCTCCTCTTCTCCTGCATTACGTACGACCAATTTAAAGTCGTGCGTTATTTCCGAGAGGCGCGCTTCGAATCCGTAAACGTCGTCGTCGACCGGTTGCATCAAGACGGGTGACGCGGTGCAGTTTCCAAATTCGAAAAAGTTGGGAATTCTAATGCACGGTTTCATAAGTGTTGCGGCCGTTTCGTAATGTGCAATGGCCATGAAATTCTTCTCTACGTGCGGGTGGAATAGAATTAGTTGACGTGATTTTTTTATTTTGTTTCTCTTTTTCTAAATTAAATACTAATTTCAAGAAGCTTCTTTCCTCAATCTAGATAATCAATCAAAATTCTATTAATCAAACCAATCTTTTATGATCTCAGATATTTCCATGAAAAGACTTTTTGTTACTTTCCCTATATAGTATATATAGGGAAAGTATTGTTTTCGGTAAAATCCGTTTTGAGAACCTCTGAGGCCATTCCACTAATTTCTGAAAAAAATATCATCCTATTTAGATGTAACTTTAAACTTAAGATTTTATCGTTAAGAACTGGAAGTAAAGTAAGCTTTTGGTAAATATTCATAAACCGGAAGTGGATGTTTACTCGAGGCGTTTTTTTTTGTCAATATTTTTCTAAATATAAGAAATATTATAAAACTTTTCTAAGTCAAAGGGAATGAGAAAATGAATAAGTTTTATTAAAACATGTTTTTCATAGAAAAAATTACAACGTTCTAGAAAAAAAATAAAAATTTTGACATTTGTTGCCAACTGCTTATAAACATGAAATTTATACAAATAATTTTATAGAATTAAAAAGTCAACAAATTATTAAGAATAGTCTTTTTGCCTAAACCTTATAGTTTTCGAAAAAAAATATAAGGAAGTAGTTTTTAAATTTATATTAATTGATAGAATATATTTTTTAAGAGGGCATGTAAAGTAAAGTAATATCAATATGATGGCCACGTCACCAATTTCTATTGTTGTTTTCGGTTGCTTTTAGTCGAAAAATTGTTTGCTTAACCAAAAACTCTAAATTTCTGTTCAACATTTTGATTCTATCTAAACTGAAAAGCAATTTGATAGCCTATAAAAGATGATTATGATTTATGAAAGCTTCCATTTTATTTTTCTTTATTGAAGCTGATATTTCGAAACAAAATTTTCCTCATCAAACAAAAACTCCTGCACACTTGTTTGGTTTCCTTCCAATAAAGTCAACACATCGAAAGCTCAAATGTCGACCATGCTATTCTTAAACTCTCAAAAAGCATTCGATACAATTTGGCATATTGGAAGAAGTTTTCTTACTTTCCCTATATAGAATATATGTATAGGGAAAGAATTGTTTTCGTGAATGAGAATTGGGCGCTGTATCTCAAAAACGAATGATCCATTTATTATAAAACTTTAAACTTAGAATATTATATTTAAAAGGCAGAACTGAAAATCTTTTATTTATTTATATATACAATTATAAATACATCTTATATATGTTTTAAATTGCGATAGATGTGATCGTTAATGTCTGGAGTACCTCGAGATGGAGAAAGAGGTGTCAGAACTCCTGAAAATGTGGATCGAGTTAGGGAAGCTTTTTTCAGTAAGATGGGGCAACTTACCACACAAGGAAGTTTATGGCTTTTTTGAGAGAACAATTTCTAGGACGACTCATTTCGTTACGACGGGATACCGAGTGGCCCCCACGATCGCGTATTTGTTAAGAAACCACGGACTCTTGATCAGCTGTCCAATGCTCTCATCCGAGAAATTCAAGCGATTCCGGCTAACATGTTGGAAGGATGCATGAATAACTTCTCAACTCGGCTTGAGGAGTGTATAGAAAAAGCGAAAATTAAGAAATAACGTATAAAAACTACTATATAATGGCATCAATATCAATGAAGATCAACCACTATACTGCGCCATCAATTACATCAACCTACGAGTCAGAAGATCGTCAGAAACCTGAAACGACACAATATAAAGGCAATACCAGTTAATAGTAATAATTTAGGTAAATCTATAATCAATAATAAAATTGTTTTGCGGGATAAACTAAAAAACAGCGGGGTTTACCAATTAGAGTGTCAAGACTGCGATGCCATTTATATAGGACAGACGGTAAGAAATTTTCAAATTAGATTAAATGAACTCGAAAGAGATATAAAACAACAGAAAACCAAATCCGGCATGGCGGATCATGGGACGAAAAACAAACATGTTATTGGAGGCATTAAACCAGTGCATAATTGCCCAAAAGGTTTAAGAAGTTTAATATTTCAGAAGGTTTTAAGATTAAGCGGGCAATTAAGGAGGGCAAAAATGGAGCAAACAACTAACAGGAGGTCATTTCAAACATCATTTTAGCAGATTGTCTTATTTAACAAAATTATAGCATTACCCTAGTTTATATAAACTGACAGATAATTCAATAATCAGAGTACACATTTGAAAATGACAAGTAATTGTCGAAACATATGTCAGGAAACTGATAAAGCAATTATGGAACAAAATAAGACTTGTAATCAATAAAAATAATTACATAAAATTTTGATTCATTGAAAATCCTAGAAGTTATGATTTAAAAAAAATGTTATACTTATGTTATGTTTATCGGGCGGACCCTGTATAAGGATTGTTTATTAAATTTTGATTTTAATTTTAGAATAGCGTAGTACGCACTATTTAGTTTAGATAGTATGTGGTAAATTTTCCTATCCCATGCTAAAATATTTTCTAAATAACTCCCAAGATATTTCACATATATTAAAGTATTTGGAATTTCATGTTCTGAAGGCTTTCTAAAACTGTAAAGTTGTGGTTTTACCGACGTTTATAAAAAAAAAATTGTTGTACCATTACAAGATCTCTGCTACTACAATCGCGATATCATCAGCAAAATTGATCACAAACACTCCGCTCACATGCTCACTTAGATCATAAACAAAAGAAGTCCTAAAGTTGATCCCTGGACAATAACTCTTGTTGGATCACGCACTTCCTATGTACCTTCACTAATTGCTACAAATAATTATCGGTTAGTTAAAAATGATTGTAGAAGATCTAGTATTCTACTACGTGTACCAAGAGAGTCAAGCTTTTCACACATAAAATTCACATTTACGGTATCGAAGGCCAGAATAATCAAAAGTGTGACATTGGAAATAATGCAGCCATTATATTATATTATTAATTTATCATTTGAAACAAGAGTGTTTTCGGATTCATTGAAAATATCAAATTGTACCAATTCATAAAATGGGGTCAAAGACGAACACGAAGAACTATCGACCTGTATTGCTAGTGATAGGAACATAGACTGCACTTTAATTTGTGATGTAGTACACTCTGTCGATATGTTGTCTCCAAAGTGATTCATAATCATTTCCTCCGTGATTGCTGCGAAATATTCAACAAATATATGGGCTACTGCTGTTTTGTGACTTGTTTGAATGTTTTTAATTGATGAAAGAAATTTCTTTTCGTAATTTGTATGAGTTTTTAATTTTTTTTGCACTATGAGACGATGTGTATCCTTTAAGTTTTAACTCGATGATTTAATCACACTGTTTATCCACCTATGATCTGCTTTAATGGGGTGTTTACTTTATCTTCTAGAATAGGCGATGTTAAAATAATGCATAAATTCATTACAGAATAAATCGAAGGCAGAATGTACATTCCCTGTTTTAACAAACTGAAAATAAATTCTTTTCAAATAAAATTTTAATTCGTTTATATTGTCATTAATATTTCTAGTTATTCTTGTTTCTAGTTTGTTATTATTTTCTTGTTTTGTCTTATTAATACATTCCCAATTCTATAATGTAATATTTGTTACTACATAATCCATTTGTGTTTTCGTGAAACCCCTCTCAAATACCTGTATTCTACTAGGCACATTTAATTTATTCTTCAAATTGAAAGATGCAAATACATTACAATCATATACGAATGTGTTTTAATTAGGTTTTCTAAAAGTTCCGTTAAGTTTTGGATAAACATATGTATATTTCCAGATGGTGAATGGTAGATACAAATAATAACAATTTTCGATTTATGTATTTTTTTCTGGATGGCTAGCCGTTCTGGGTTTTGATTATCGAAAAAATTTGTACTCATTTAACTGTTAACGGTGGAAACTTCGTTAACTTCGTTATACATTGTTCTTCACAAATAAAAAACTGTTTAACTTTGTTTGTATAACACTGACTTTATTAAGTGACTATAGTTTCGACAATTTTAGCTTGTCATTCTTCTAGTTTGATAATGACAAGCTAAAATTGTCGAAACTATAGTCACTTAATAAAGTCAGTGTTATACAAACAAAGTTAAAAAGTTTTTTATTTGTACTCATTTACATAAATCCCCTCAGGCCGCAGGTTAGGATCTGTTAATAAGTGATTAGATTCCTCAGGTACACTAACTTTAAAACATTTATATGCTGCGTTACGATCCATACGTTCAATGGTTTGGATTGTATATTTTGATATTTGCAAATTTTAAATTTAAATGCACTCTTAGTTTCTCTTCTGTGTAGTTACATTTAATTTTCTGATACGGAACCATTTTATTCTTTGCGGTTTGTATACAATTTCGTCATAGTCATTTTTATTACCAGTTATACAGCGTACATTCTCTCTATCTCTTATCCAATACCGTTATTTCCATTTCATCTTTTTTGATTACTGAGTCCTGTATGGTTTGTTTACTTTTGGATTCTAACCTACGCTTTTGCCTACTGCTAATAAACTATAGGACGTACATCAAATTTATATAACAAGTAATTATAAAGAATCTAAAATTGAGCAAATTATTGCAAATAGCCTTTTTGTTTGGTTTTCGAGAAAAACGTAATCGCTATTTTTTATGTTTTCTTTACAACTTTTAATTCAAACCCTCGCTTATAATTTACTGATTGGAGGGTGGATAGAGGCCACCCACCCACCCTACATATACATGATAACTCTAATTACTAATCGTTGATGATTTTTCTGCTAAAAAAATCAAACCCTTTATGTCATAAAAAATAAAACAAAACCAACATTTAAGATTAAATATAAATGACTTTGTATAGCTAATCTTATCTAGTTTAGACTTAAAGTTTGTCCACCTATCATGAATAAAATTTTTACTAATTTACTTAATTAAAAATGTCACCTTTTTCATTTCTTTTTTATGCAAAAATTTTCGTAATTAATTTTATTGGAAACCGCGAGACGATAAGGAATACAACTTTATATGTATATGCAGGGTGGATGGGTGGCTTTCTATTCCACCATCTAATCAGTAAAACATTATCATCTATATACTTAGTGAAATTTATATAAAAGTAATTGTAAATAATCAAAAATTGAGCAATATTTTAAGAATAACCTTTTTGCTTAAACCTCATAGTTTTCGAGAAAAATATAGGGAAAGTATTATGAGAGCAATATCATAATTTTTTCTATTATTTTTTGGCTATTCTGCATATTATCATCCCAAAAATTTTTATTGAAGCTTATCAAGTCAAGTTTTTTGTTTAAATAATTTTCATTTGCACATTTCCTAAAATTAAAATTAGTTATTCATGTTTTGTAGAGGATTATCTCAGAGTAGCCACAATGATGAATCAATGATTGATGTAGAAGTTCAAAGAACACTGAGACTTAAGCATAGGCCATCATAAGAAAGAATGAGGCTAAGCTATTAATTAAATTTTTGATTAATACAAAAATGTTTCACTACTGATGAGAAATTAATTTATCGAAGAAGTTGTGTAAATATTTTTTTATTAATCGACAATCAAATGAATACCTCTATTCCTACCTAGTTTCTTAATACTCGTCCTCTTGATTTATATAAAATAAAAGTTGCTTGTGTTATATCTCAGTAATGTTGCCATCAGTAATATTTTCTAAAATCCGTCTTTAATTCTCAGTTATTCTTATTGCTTGATAGGAACCTGAAGGTTAAACTAAATTTATTGTTAGATACCATGTTTTATTCCCATGCGGTATAGCCAAGGACCCATTAAAAATGTGTAGGTAATAAAATATATTATCGGATAAAATATTTCATTAAGAAACAGCTGCATGTTTTACTCCCACACTTCTCTAACCGATCAAAAATTAAAAAAATAGTATATATATATACAATAATCTTTATTTAAACACATTAACAGTACATAATAACATTTAACATAAATATAAATAAATGTTGTTAGTCCGTCTGGGCTATAGACCTTAGGTCTTTTTGCCCTAATAAAATATTTTATATAATTTTAATTTTCATATAAATATTAATTTTTGTCTGTCATGTATGTCATTTTCAATAAATCTTTAATGAAATTTCTTATTTGTACACGTAAATTACTTTTATAAAATTCAATATTTCTTTGATTTAGAATATTAAAGAAAGGTTCTAAGTATTTTAATCAAAGTCAATATTTCTTGTTGTATTAGCCAGAAACGTATTTTTTAATAAGTGATTTATCATTTTGAGTCTGAATCAACCTTTTTATCGTTCAAAAATTAATGAACAATACTTGGCCAGCAATCTTCTTTTATAGTGCAGTTAATTTAAAAAAAAAACGAACTAGAACCACTACTTATTTTAATAATATACTCACGTTAAAGTTCAAGTTGTCGCCTAATAAATACATTATGTAATAAATGCAACACTAATTTTGTCACGCTTTTTTCGTACAAGTTTAATTTATGCACTCGCTAATATTCGATATTGGACACTGACTTTTAATGATATTCACGATGCACTTTTTTTTAATCAATTGGTCCTGTTCTGGAATATTAATCGAGATGAGGACCTTGGCCATCATGCTTTAGGTCCTGACAGTTTTTCGGGTATAAAAGATTGCACTGTGGCCAGTTTCGGTACAGTTATTCTACAGTCCTACGAAGGAGGTAAAGAAATCGGCAAATATCCAAAATGAAATTCCTGGTGAGTAAATAATATTTACGAGTAATTATTATATTTACAGTTATAGAATTTGCAACCAGAAATAAAAGATAAAAAATAATTTTTTGATTTTATTTGATGAGTAAAATTAATCTTAATTTTTATATATAAAAGAACTAGAAACCTTTCTTTATATTTTTATTTAAATCCAGATATATATTCATTGCTTTTTTTAAATAAATTTAACAACTATTTGATTTCAGTTGTAACTAAAAATCAATTGGTTAGACTTTTATGAGTTACGTAAAGATACAATTGGTTAATCAATAAAGCACTAAAAACCTTTCTTTACAAATTTTATTTAAAAACACACAATGTGACCATTATCAATGTATTAAAATATTGATAATGGTCACTTTGTGTCTGAAATATTTATCTATTAATTTAAACAAAATTTGTGAAGAAAGGTTTTTTATTGCTTTATCAATAAACAAATTAATTGGTTTGTTGCACAGACTTTTTTAGATCATAAGTAGAATCTTATTATCTTTTTTAAAGATTTTTAGTTAAATACGAGTTATTTGAAAAATATTTGGTCTTGAATTAAGTAAGCCATTAATGAAATACTTTAATTCATTTGATTTTAAAAACACATATAAATAAAAATCACTCAAATTGTTTTATTTAAATTTAAGATTGTTATCGCTTGTGCTTTGGCTGCTGCTTCCGCTGGTCACGTTGTCCCAGTTACGCATTATCCCGGAGCTCAACACTTTCCCGTAATCAACCACGAAGGAGTTCCAGTTGATACCGCCGAAGTCCAGCACGCTCAAGCCACCCATCACGCACATAAAGTCAACGTAGCCGCCCGCAACGGCGATCACATCGTAGCTCCTGTAGTTGGTCACGCTCCAGTAGCTCCAGTAGCTCCAGTCGTGCACCATCCAGTTCATCCAGCCCATCCAATCCATCACGTCGTTGCTGACCATGCTTACCCGACCACCGCCGTAGCTCCAGCCTCCATACACGGTGTCCCATTGGAGACTCCAGAAGTTGTAGCCGCCAAGATCAACCATTTCGCCGCTCATTCTGAAGCCCTTGCCCGCAATGGATACCCAGCTGCTGTAGTATACCGTCATCGTCGTGGAGTCTACGCTCCTTTGCCAGTTGCTTACCATGCTGCCTATACATATGCCGCCCATACCCCATACGGATTTGCTCACCACTATTGAGTTAGCAACAGCGTAATGAACCTGTTATACGAATATGACCTTGAATGTATATAATGTAAAGCTAATAAACTCTTGAGTAAAAAAATATTTCGATTACATATAAAATAATTTAAACTTAAATTATTACCTATATTTTTCAAAATCTATAAAGAAACATACATTTTTAATTAATAAGAACTTCTGAACTTTGACAGTTGATAGTGGCCATATTGTTGAAGCTGCATCTTTCGAATGGAATGTAATTTATTCAATTAGTTTTGCCAAATTACTAAGTATGGATATAACAATCAATAATATGTACAAATGATAAAATTGTTTTATTAAAATGGGTGTTTTGTTCAAGCATCATTCCATATGCTTCGCCCATTTTACGGACGCCAAACTCGTCCTACCAAGAGGACTATTCACAGTGTGGTAGATAAATTTAGAGTCTACTGGTTTAGTAAACAATGAACCAACACCCGTACGACGTCGAAATGCAAGATCTGCCAAAAACATCGCCGCTAACCGTCCACAGAAATTCGGAATTTCGCAGACCACAACTTGGTGAATTGTGCGTCGTGATTTGGGCCTGCACTCCTACAAAATTCCGCTGACTCTGGAGCTGAAGGTAAACGATCATAGACAACGACTCTGAATAGCCCTTGGAACAGTTGGAAGCTGATCCTAATTTTTATCAAAAAATCATCTTAAGCGGTGAGGTCCATTTCTAGATGAATAGGTACGTCAACAAACAAAATTATTGAATTTGGGAGGACTACAATCCACATAAGATCTTAAGAGACTTTGAATCACTATTAGATCATCTTTAACGATTAGTATTTTACCTTAATTCACCTTGAAGACCTCAAATTATCGTCAGATGGATGAATATCTCGATAAAATGTTTAAAAATCCTTCTTTAAGAGATATTCCTCTCATGAGTCCAGTGCCTTTCGCTCGTAGACTAAATTGTTTGTAGATTGTTTTTTCGAGGTGTATTTAAAAAAAAATAGATTGAATAATAGTGGAACTTCAACACCTGGTGGTTGCTAAGATTGAAGGCTAGCATATTTTCTATGTAATCTGTATATGTCTGCTTAAATAACTGTAAAAGCTTCATGTTGTATGCTGATTAGTTTCAACGTATTCTATTGGCTGCTCATCATTTTCTCCTCTTGTATCAAAGCTGCACTAAGTACGTACGTATTAACATTTGGTGGTAGATTAAATTAAGTGGTCTGAACAACTTGTTTTAGAATTTAGGTTGTGAACAGAGTTTATTGTAGCAAGTAAAAAGCTTCTAACTGCATCGGTTCTCAATTTCAAATAGTGTCAATTATTTCGTTAATATATATGATTGAAAATACCTTTTTTTATTATCACATACTTTTTGTAACTTTATTAGCGACTATAATTTCGACAGTTTTAGCCTGTCATTTTCAAATACTTCAAATTTACAATTTTTAGATGGCGTTGTACAAAAGGGTATATAACAGGTCAGTTCGGTCGTTAATGAGTAGAATTTCAGGATTACGTTTAATTTTAAAAATTTCAAGAGACTCAAATAAATTCATTTTTAAGCCTTTTTCTGCGAAATGAATTATTTTATGATTATTATTAAGCAAATGATTTGACGACAAAGATATACTCTTCAGTTTATATGTACCCTGATTATTTTTTGCCCATAGTAAGCAGTTTAAAATATATTAATTTGGTGGTGTTAATATTTTCAATTCAACGAATTTGCACTGCTCTGCGTTGTAGTAACAAAATTCTCTTAGCTGCTGCTGAGTGACCCCATGCCAACAAACCATACGATAACGATGAATGACAGAGTGCTAAATATGCAGGTCTAACCATTTTGGGGAAAGACAATGCATCAGATTCCTTAGCAAATAAATATTTTTAGTACATTTATTTTCTAAGCCATCGACGTGGATATCCCACCTCAGTTCTTAGTCAATGTGTAATCCAAGAAACTTAACGGAACTTGTAGCTAATAGCTTTTCATGTTCCTTCAATGTAAATAATTATCTAGCTGGTTTTTGATCGTTTATGCTAAGATGATTTGCTGCAGATGAGGACTTTTATCTTTTGTCGCACTACACACGCATTTGTGAACAAGTTGTTTAGCGAATGATTCATTAATGAAACTGATGTATCATCGGTAAATTGAATTACTGCAACTTCATTATCACAACAGAATGCATGTGGTAAATCATTGATGTACATCAAAAATAGAAGAGGACCAAGGTGAGAATCCTGCGGTATCCCCCGAGATATGGCTACCTCTTTTGATATTTCCTGTCTATATGTGACTACTTGTTTTCTATTACTGAAATAGGAGATAATCATCTGACAACCTGATGGCAACATATTAAAAGCATGCAACTTTATAATCAAGATTTGATGTGATATGCAATAAAATTCTTGCTTTCGAAAGATCCAAACAGTTAAAGTTAAAGAGAAAAGAGAAATCATTTTTGGATCATTTTCGCTCAAAATACCATCAGCGAGCTCACAATAGCGTACACTCTTGTTGTACCTTTAGGAAAGCCAAATTGATTATTTGAAAGGAGATTATTATGCTCAAGATAATCGGATAGTTGCTTATAAAGAACTAGTTCAAGTACCTTTAGGTAGGCTGAACGCAGGTAATAGCTTATACTTTTTAAACTACCTGCAATCCTGTTTAATGGTATAATGATATTTTTTTTGAATTTAATCTCTTTTCAGATTCTGGTTGAAACTAAGTCAGAATGCCGTTATTTTTTGAAATAAATTTTAGATATTATTTCTTTTCTATTATTCTTGTCTTTATTTCAAGATGAAAATCGTAGTGTATGTTACTTTGATTAATGGCATCTTGAGTTATATAGTCCAAGCCAATGTATACAAAGGATTGTACTTCCACCATCGTGATAAGTTTGGAATTGGTATTAGAATCGGTCCATTTTCTGCAATCGACTCTAATTCTAATTAAACTCTGTCTAAGCGGCAGTAATTTTACTTTTCGTTTTGTACATGAGAGGCCTTTCCTCTTCAATCAACCAAAAAATATCCATTTGCTGACTGTAATAAACTGTGTCGTACGTATTTTACATGATCCGTCAAAGAAACTTATTTTATTATAATCGATTATATTTTAAAATTTAAACCTTTACTTTATTAACTTCTCATTTAGTTTAAGCAAGCTCTTGTTTCTCAAGAGGTACTTTCTAATTAAAAAATCGTAAGTCAGTAGACTAGAAGCCGATTGCATAAGTCACCACTTTTTGACTTCTTTTATTCTTACAGTTTTATCTTATAACTTTCCTCACCTGTGTTCTTGTGATGTGCTGGGGTTCACATCTTTTTTCTTGTCTTTTTTCATTATGTTTGTGGTGGTATTCTGTTGCAGGTTTTTTTTTCAGATCTTCTAGTGACCTTACCTGGTCAAAATATTAACGGGTGAATTCAAAATCTCAGATCTTTTAGTTTGGAGTTTAGCAGTTTAGAGATAATTCATATCTAACTGCGTTTTTTTTCTATAGTTTTTCTTTCAGATAGGGAAGTAGTTTGGTTAGTAATTTCAAATGACCTTGTACTTTTCTCGAAGTTTTTTACACCTGTTGAATTGGTGCAAAATTCTCTGATTTCTTTCCTAATTGAGTCGTTTTTGAATTACCTTTACACCGTTGATGTTGACCTAAGTAAAGTATTCTTCTTACTTCTCCTATTTTCGAGGATTCCTCAAACTGAAGAGGGAATTCTGACCGTAATATCTTTTTACAGGTTCGTGTGATAACAATAATCACCTTTTACAACTAATAATGGAAATGTTGTTTTAGCTACTTTGTAAGAATTCTGTATATAACTACATTTATACTATTTTTCATCCACTCGTGATATGTTAGTTACTATAATAATTGAGTGAGTGTTTATTAGACGTAATAACGATTAATTCTTTGATTTAAATCAATTGTTTATTTAACTATTGCATTTCAGGTACAAAGATAAAATGTTGTCTATTGCAGTTTGTTGAAATTGAATTGATGTAGAAAAAATTAATAGTAGCGGGCATAGGCATGGGCGACTGGAGCGGCATGAGCTACAACTGGAGCAGCGGCATAAGTGGATGCTACAACTGGAGCAGTGTATCCGTAGGTGGAGGCTACGACTGGGGTGGTGTAGGCTACTGGAGCTGGAGCGTAGATTCCACGACGATGACGGTATACTACAGCAGATGGGTATCCGGTGCGGGCAAGGGCTTCAGAATGAGCGGCGAAGTGGTTGACCTTGGCAGCTACTACTTCTGGGGTTTCCAATGGAACACCGTTGACGGAGGTTGGAGCTACGGCGGTGGTTGGGTAAGCGTGGTGGTAGTATGGAGCGGCAACGTATGGGGTAGAGTAAGCCAATGGAGCGTAGATTCCACGACGATGGCGAGAGAGAGCTTCAGCGTGGGCGGCGAAATGGTAAGCCTTGGCGGCTACTACCTCTGGGGTTTCCAATGGGACGCCGTTAACAGCGGCTGGGTAAGCTTGGTGGTAGTATGGAGCAGCAGCGTAAGTGGCGGCTACAACTGGGGCAGCTACGGTAGCTACATCACCATTGCGGGCAGCTACGTTGACCTTGTGAGCGAAGTGAGTGGCTTTAGCCTGTTGAACCGAAGCGGTATCAACTGGGACTCCTTCGTGGTTAATCACTGGGAAGTGTTGGGCTCCGTAAACTGTGGCTACTGGAGCTACGTATCCAGCGGATACTGCGGCCAAAGCGCAAGCGAATACAACCTATAATCAAACAAAACATAAAATTACTTACGTTATTTTAATTTTATGATACCATCCTCAAAACTTCTTCAAAATGCTTATAAATGTTTTTACTGTGTAACTTCTAATATTTACATATCAGTACAAAATGCATCACTGTATTTAAATAATATGTATGATATATAATAAAAATATGTGAAATTTTATTCTAAATCCGCTTAGAGTTTTGAGATATGATACGAAAATACGAAGCATTCCTTTATTCTTAAAAAATACTTTTCAATAAACTGAAATCAAATAAAATTCAAACTACTAATAAAGGTTGGAGGCTCGAAGCCATAACTTTGTGATACATCTTAAATCAGAAACTTTATCAGACAATAAATAATAATGATTAACAGAGTACAGTTTAATTTATCATCTGATTAAGTTCCTTCCACCAATAACTATAAATTTTGAGGTGCAATAATAATATAATGTAATTACAATTACAATTCAAAATTTGACTGTGGTGTATACTTTGTGGTAAATCTTGTATATAGTGTCAAAAAAATAATGAATTTAAATTTCATCATAATTATAATTATTTTAATAAATTAATGAATAAAGAGAATAAAGATTCTTACCAAGAATTTCATGTTAACAGATAATTTCTAAACCTCCGTCTAGGACTGTTCAAGAAGTATACTCCAGAAGTGCAAAAATTCAGTTTATATACGAGCGGGGCGCGAAGTTTTGAGGAAGTTCAAGGCAGTACGACGGCTAATTACTATTCGGAAAACTGGACCGGATTGCTCGCAGATCGATGGCCTAACGCAAAAAAAAATAATGAATAAATTTTTTTACCGCCTATGAATAAAATATGTTCGAATCAATATAATGTAATAAGAACGAGATATTTTCGCTGTCTCGACCTTGTCTTAATGACTCGAATATCATCGTCTGTTTCCTCTTTTTGTTTCTTAATATCGCGAATGGGGAATTATATGGTTCATTGGTTTTATACAAATATGTAATAAATATAAAATAAATCCATAGTAAATAGAACTGGACTCAGTTCTATATAGATTATAATTAAGAGATTCTAATCGCTGATATTTAGGTAATACATATTACAAAAGTAAAATTATTAAATTAAAATAATAATCAATTCAATTCAACGAAACAAAAATATATTAATATATTGATGCAAAATATACTTACATTGAATTGAAACATTCGTTATGTTTTGAGTACAAATATTTTTTTGTATTACATATCAGGCTACAGCGTAGAAAGAAAAAAGATGAAGAAGAAAAGTCAAAACTAGTCGGAGTAAAAAAAAACAAAGTGAAACTGACAACTGTTTTAATTAATAAAGTTTATCAAGTTAATTAAAATCTATACTAAATGACATTAGAAGCGTTACTCCTAGAAAGAATTTATTTAACTTGCTAGGCCAGTATAAATTGCATTGCACTATCCACAATGGGTTGACCAAACAGGAAGATCTTTTGAAGTGAGGTTAAAAGAACATATGAAATCAATTATGGACAACAAATATACCACAGTTTTTGCCAAACATTGTATTGAACATAACCATTTTTTCAACGCAAAAGAATTTAAAATCTTACACTCAGATAATAAGGGATTGTACTTAATGCTGAAGAAGGGCTTAAAAATAAATAAAGCAATAAAATCTGGGAAATTTGTCGTAAATAATAATGGAGTGATTTGGGACTCCCCGATTATGGCATCCCTTATTACCTGACTAGAAGTATATATATCCCTTATTACCTGACTAGAAGTATATATATTACAATTCCTGTAAATAATGTTCTCTATTAGTTGTTAATATTAAAATATTAATATGATAAGGAAACTATTGAAATTTTAAATTTACAATTTTATATATTCAACACGGTAACAATTTTACGGTCGATCAAGATCCAGTTTATCGAATGATAATGAGTTATCCGAGACACCTTGAACCTCCTCGAATTTTGTGAACAACGCTAGTATAAAAACCAGCAGCGACCGCTTTTCAATCGTACTTCTTCAACAGTCCTACAGGGAGGTTAAGAAAATCATTCAATATGATATTCTTGGTAAGAAGTTAATAATAAATAATAACAATTTTATCATCATACATACAGAAAATAAATTATAATTATAATTGTATCAATTCAAAATCCAATAATTACAACATCAACTCAAATTTAATATGATTCCAATAAATTTAATTATATTAGAATTTCTTATTCTATGCATTAATTTTAAATTTGACTTTAACTACAAATAATGACAATAATTTAATTAAATGTTATTTTGCCAGTTTCTTAATAGAAATTATTTTTAACTGTAAGGTTTATATTTTAATTATTTTTCTTATCAAATAGGTTGTATTCGTATGCGCTTTGGCCGCCGCTTCTGCTGGATTCGTAGCCCCTGTTGCTTACTACGCTGGAGCTCAGCATGTTCCAGTAATCAACCATGAAGGAGTCCCAGTCGATACCGCTGACGTTCAACACGCTAAGGCTGTCCATTTTGCTCATAAGGCCAACGCTATTGCTCGTAATGGAGATGCTGCTGTAGTTGCTCCAGTTGTATCTGCTGCTTATGCTGACGCTGCTTACTACCACCACGCTTACCCAACCACCGTCGTTAATGGCGTGCCTTTGGAAACCCCAGAGGTTGTAGCCGCCAGGGCTAACCACTTCGCTGCCCATGCTGAAGCTCTCGCTCGTCATCGTCGTGGAATCTACGCTCCATTGGCTTACTCTGCTGCTTACACCACCCCATTCGTAGCCGCTCCTTACCACGCTTACCCAACCACCGCCGTGGCTCCAACCTCCGTCAACGGTGTCCCATTGGAAACCCCAGAAGTAGTAGCTGCTAAGATCAACCATTTCTCCGCCCACTCTGAAGCCCTTGCCCGCACTGGACACCCATCCGCTGTTTTGTACCGTCACCGTCGTGGAATCTACGCTCCAGCCACCGTAGCCTACACCGCCCCAGTTGTAGCTTCCACCTACAAATACACTGCTCCAGTTGTAGCTTCAACCTACGCTCATACTGCCCCATTTGTAGCTTCCCCAGTAGTCAGTGCTTATGCTCACTACTACTAAGCTATATGACATCTTATTGTAATTGATATGTTCTTCCATAATGTACCATAGAATCCAAAAAAAAAATATTTCTGTGATTGTAGATACAGTATTTAATTCAATAAAACAAATTTTACTCACAAAAATTGCTTATAGCTTCTTTCTACTATATAAGATATTTATTTCCTAATGGTCAATCAATGATGACGTGGTAATGATACTATTTTCATTGTACTAATGATGACTTTTTTTCTCTAAAATATCAATTTTTAAAATGTTTAATTGTGGATGCGTTTACTTTGTGGTACATTTTAAATATTATGAAGAAGGAGACAAAATGCTTTAATGCTTTCAATATTTTTGAGAAATTGTCGATTATATTATAAAAGTTCGAGAGTCGAATAGTGGACATCCACCCACTCTACATAAATATTTAAAACTTAGGCTGAATCTCTGATTTTAATTGTTTGAACCAAATCAACAACAACACTGGTGTATTTGTAGAAAACTAAGCCAGTATCAGTGATTAAAGTAACAACGCATATGTAGGGTGGGTGGGTTGCCACTATCCTACACTTCATTTAGTAAAATGTAAGCAATTATTTGTAAAAAGTTTCATTATAATACTACATAAATTTTCCAATCCTCTGCTGTTTATTGTTGATGCTCATAATGTTCTTTTGAAGAAGCCGTCAATTTTATTATAGAAATTGGAAGGCAGAATAGTGGACACCCACCCACCTTACAACAATATTCAAAATATAAGTTCAATCTCTGTTTTAATTTTGATGATACTGTAAACACGGATACTGCTGCGATTTCCTTAAAATTAAGCTAGTGTCAGTGATTGAAGTATCAACGCATATGTAGGGTGGGTGGGTGGCCACTATCCCACCCTCCAATTAGTAAAACATACGCGAGTTTTGCAGAATAGATATTTGATAACATACTTCCTGTAAATTATTCATTAATCAGAGATATTTTTATTATTGCTCTTAATATTTTTGACAAACCGTCGATTATATTATAGAAGTTGGAGAGTGAGATAGTGGCCACTCACCCACCCTACATATATATCGTTACTTCAATTCCTTACACTGGCTTAATTTCTAGAAAACTACAATAGCATTCGTGTTGACATTATTTAAAAAATATAAATCAGTTTATGTTTTGAATATACATATATGTAGAGTGGGGGGTAGGTAACTACCCTCCAATTAGTGAAATAATACTAGGATATGCCGAATATATATTTAATGCTTGAAGCCATCACTTTGTGATACATCTTGAATCAGGAATTTTAAATGAAAATACACTTCGTTGATATCACACACAGGATTTTATTACGTGACTATAGTTTCAACCTTTAAAAGGCCATTATCAAACGTACAATTGTACGTTTGATAATGGCCTTTTAAAGGTTGAAACTATAGTCACGTAATAAAATCCTGTGTGTGATATCAACGAAGTGTATTTTCATTTAAAATTCCTGAATATATATTTAATTAGAGACTTGCTGTAAATATTATTTAATATAAAAGCTTTCAATATTTTTGAGAAATTGTCAATTATATTATAGAAAGTGGAGAGTGGAATAGTGGACACCCACCCACCCTACATAAACATTCAAAACTTAGACTGAAACTCTGATTTTAATTGTTTAAACCATATTAGCACTAACACTGCAGTATTTTTAGGTAACTAAGCCAGTGTCAGTGATTATAGTAACAACGCATATGTAGGGTGGGTGGGTGGCCACTGTCCCACCCTCCAATTAGTAAAATATACGTGAGTATTGTAGAATAAATATTTGATAACATACTTCCTGTAAATTATTCATTAATTACAAATGTTTTTACAATTGCTCCTAATATTTTTGAAAAACCGTTGATTATTTTATAGCAATTGGAGGGTGAGATAGTGGCCACCCACCCTACATATACATCATTACTCAAGCTCTAACACTGGCTTTATTTCCAGAACACTACAACAATATTTGTGTTGACAATATTAAAAAAATATAAATCACCTTGTCACCACCCTCCAATCAGTGAAACATTAGTAGGTTATGCAGAATAAATATTTAATTACAGACTTGCTGTTAAAAATTATTTTCTATTACAGCATTTTTTATTAATTCTTTCAATATTTTTGAGGAATTGTCGATTATATTATAGAAATTGGAGAGTGGAATAGTGGGCACCCACCCACCCTACATATACATATAAAACTTAGGCTGAATCTCTGATTTTAATTATTTAAACCATATCAACACTAACACTGCTGTATTTTTAGGAAACTAGTATCAGTGATTATAGTAACAACGGATATGTAGGGAGGGTGGGTGGCCACTATCCCACCCTCCAATCAGTAAAACATACGCGAGGATTGTAGAATAAATATTTGATAACATACTTCCTGTAAATTATTCATTAATCGCAGTTGTTTTTATTAATGCTGTTAATATTTTTGAGAAACTGTTTATTATATTATAGAAATTGGAGGGTGAGATAGTAGCCACTCACCCAAACACGAATACTGATTTTGTTTTCTGGAAATTAAGCTAGTGTCCGTGATTAAAGTAACAGCGCATATGTAGGGTGGGTGGGTGCCCACTATCCCAACCTCCAATTAGTAAAACATACCCCAGTTTTGTAGAATAAATATTTGATAACATACTTGTTGTAAATTATTAATTAATCACAGATTTTTTTATTATTGCTCTTAATATTTTTGAGAAACCGTTGATTATATCATAGAAATTAAAGGGTAGGATAGTGGACACCCACCCACCCTACATATATATCGTTACTTTAATTCCTGACACTGGCTTAATTTTCAGAAAACTACAATACTATTCGTGTTGACAATATTTAAAAAATATAAATCAGTTCAGGTTTTAAAGACATATATACATGTAGGGTGGATGGGTGTCCTGAGAATACCCTTCAGTTAGTGAAACATTAGCAATTTATGCAGAATAAATATTTAATTTAATTAATTACAGACTTATCAGATATTATCGATTATATTATAGAAATTGAAGAGTGGAATATTGGCCACCCTTTCACCCTACATATAAATTCAAGGCTGAATTTAGGCTGAATCTCCGATTTTAGTTTTTTTAAACAATATCAGCACTAAAGCTGCTGTATTTTTAGGAAACTAAGTCAGTGTCAGTGATTAAAGTGACAATGCATATGTAGGGTGGGCCACTATCCCACCCTCCAATCAGTAAAACATAAACTATTTATTTAATATTTTATTATACAGTTACTATAAATATTTTCCAAATTACAGCAGTTTATTAATGACTCTCATAATATTTTTAGGAAATTATATTATAGAAATTGGAAGGTAGAATAGTGGACACCCACCCACCTTACAAAAACTTTCAAAATATAAGTTCAAACACTCATTTTTAATTTGTTTATAATACAAACACGAATACTGATTTGCTTTTCTGGATATTAAGCTAGTCTTAGTGATTAAAGTAAAAACACATACTTGGAGTGGGTGGGTGGCCACAGTTTTTAAGTAAAGCAGGTATTTGTAAAAACCCGATGTTTTAAGAAATAGTTATAATTAGGAGTAACAAAATAAATACAACAATAATTTGGAATTGTTCCAATAAATCCGACGAGTATTTATTTTTGACAGTGTAGATCAGTATATCAGTAGAAAGAACTCAAATAACTTTCAACAGAAGTCTTTTATATCGGCTGATAGATAGAAAACGAAAACAAGAGGGAAGTTAAATATAGAGAACTAAATGTAGCAGGAAATTAGCTACTAAACAATGAAGAAATGTTGCATTAATTTTGTGATTGGAGGGTGTGTTAAGACTTTTTTTAAAATCCACGTGTTTTTCTTGATGGAAAAATGGGTTAATGTCTACTCGATTATACTATAATAATAATAATAATAATCTCCATTGCTAATCATTTTCTTTTTACAGAATCTACATAAATTTATAAATAACCAATTTTTGCGCAATAATGAAATATTAGCCACTAAAGTTAAAAATTACAGTTATATTTTTCTTTATTTTTTTAACCAACATTAGTGTTAGGGTTGAAAATTGTAAAGAAAAAAAATATAGTGAAATCAAAATGATTAGGACCGTTACTACGTGGTAATATATTTAATCAGTGCGTAAAACATATTGTATTCATTTAAAACTATGAGTAGGTTGGGTGGGTGACTACTATTCCATCCTTAAATTCTTACAACACAAACGACAAATTCTTCAGAAAGAACATGTTTGCAAAATATATATATTTTTATTAATTAAATTTCAATGACGCAGAATTTATTAATTCAAATTAGTACCTATGTTTAACTGATTGGAGGGTGGTATAGAGACCACCCACCCACCATACATATACATATTTATTTCAATAACCGCTTTTTCGATTTAGTAACATTAACAGGTTAGAGTGGAAGAACATTCTTCGAGAGTGAACTCCGCCTTTCAGCTTGCTGACAAAATTATATGTATGGATTTCTTTACTTTTTTATGTATTTCGAATTATATTTATAAAGCAAGTCTGATAAAGTACTAATAAATGAATAAATAAATGAATAATCAGTTTAAATCTTCTGAAATAACCTCTTAACTCTTTGGTAACTATTCTCTATAATTGTTAATTGTATTTTATTAGTTTATTTGACAGAGATAAATACATTTCAGCCATTGTTGCTTTCATGGCTGTTCTGTTTTGTACCATGCAAATTACTTTTATGTTTTGTTAGTTTTTAATATTATGATTTAGAGACACAATAATTTTATATTTTCATACTGTTAACCGAGTATTTAAACTATATCAGGTATTTTAATCTTTTTCTAAAAGTTTTGATTAAATTTTTAAGATGTTACACAAGCTTAACACCTAATCCATCAATCAATTACTTCAGGAGTATTAAGTGGCAGATTTTGACAAATTTAAATGATTTTTTTAAATTGTAAATTGTGACATTCTATATTCAAATTTTGTATTTGTGTATTTTAATAATTTTCAAAAGTATAATTCTATTTTTAAGTTATTCAATTCAAAAATACACAGTTTTTTTGACATATGCAAGAAATAATGTATAATTTCTTTAGAAAGGGTCACGATTACGCTAGTTAAACGTATCATTCATTAGTGTAACGCTCTGACAACGAACATTTTTTTGGGGTAGTTCATATGGCAACCCCGAAATTTACCGGACCCTCGATAAATAACAAACAAGTCTCCCCAACAGGTGGAAGTAAAAGAAATAAGCGAAACCGCACGAAATATTAAAGATTCGAAGAATGAAGAATGGATTAAGGCCTCAAAACGCAACGCTGAAGAAAAAACACTACAAGCCTTCACTAAGATCGCTTGAAGTTCAATATTTGCCTCTAGAATTAGGAAGGGAGTAACCGCTGATCAAGTTAAGCAATATATGGAAGATTTTAATCAAACGCACATACATAAGAGTCTTACAAAACATTTTATAATTGAAGAAATCAAAACCAAATATTCATCTTTTAAAATTGGTATTCCTAAAGAATTTTTGGACTTTTATCGTCCGGAATTTTGGCCAATTAACATTTTTGTAGTAGAGGAGGCAATAAATAAATTTTCTACAGGTTTAGAAGAAAATGCCACCTTTATAATTAATTCAAGTTTTTATTTATTAAATATTTAATTGTGGAGGCGTTTACTCTGTGGTACATTTTAAATATACTGAAGAAAGAAAACAGGATCACTTTGTTTTACCACTTTTTAGTGGTAAAAAAGTGGTAAAACAAAGTGATCCTCTCTTCTTCCTTCAGTACTTTTTATTTATTGTTTCTAAATTTTATTGTAGAGCAATAGACACAATTTTTTAAAACCTTACACCTTATCAGTGTTTTTCTAAGTGATACCATGGAATTTCAAGTTACAGCCTCATGGATCTAATATGTTGCAAAATATTAGATCAATAATAAATAAAGTACGTTCAATTTCCGTTCTAATTTAAAAGCTCTTCTATAAAATAAATAAACTAGTCCAGGAATACAATTTTAATAACAGAAATTGGAAGTACTTTATTTATTATTTATTTACATATACCAATTAATATGGATTACTACACTAAAATATTAGATCGACTAATAATGACCAATTTAGTCAAATTCAAACTACGACCATTTAAATCTTAATTTTTTTCTGTTTCACTAAAACTTGAAATTATATCTGTAATAAATCAACTCCAAAAATAAATAACTTTGTTTTAGGATCCAAATATTGTAGACAAGGACGTTGTGAAGGAGTCACAATATGGCATTAAACTTATTTAGAAACTGTAGATCTCAATCTACTGTATAAATAATGTTATTGAAGTTTGTGGCTTGATCTGATTACCAAATAACATTAAATATAAGATTCATATTCTTACGTGTTACCGGCCGCCAGCAGAAAATTTTGAATTATTTATATTATATTATTATAGAAGATCTATTAAAGCAAATATACAAACTAAAATCTCCATAGTTCTATGTGGTAATTTCAAGTTAGACTCAAAGGAGCCAACTGATGATTACCAAAGATTAAAAAACATCTTACTCATGTACAGTTCGTTTCAAGTAAATACTGAAGACAGCATAACATCTGCTAATCATCTATGTTAATGTTAAAAGACTATTCACCGAACTTTATTGTCAGAGGTTGTTCTCCAGTATGGAAATGATTTGAAGCTTGCAGCAATGTAATGGAGGTCAAGTCTTTTAAATTTGATAATATAATATGTAGAAATATATCTGTTCAAAGAAATGTGCGAAGCAGCAAAAAAATATGTTTCGAATAGACTTGGTCGTTTATTAATTTAGAGTATATACATTTATACACACACAAAAATTAATATTTGTACATTTCCGGATCATTAATTAGAACAAATTAATAGTAGTGGGCATGGGCATGTGCAACTGGAGCGGCGTGAGCTACAATTGGAGCAGCAGCATAAGTGGATGCTACAACTGGAGCAGTGTAACCGTAGGTGGAGGCTACGACTGGGGAGGTGTAGGCTACTGGAGCTGGGGCGTAGATTCCACGACGGTGACGGTAGACTACAGCAGATGGGTATCCAGTGCGGGCAAGGGCTTCAGAATGAGCGGCGAAGTGGTTGACCTTGGCGGCTACTACTTCTGGGGTTTCCAATGGGACGCCGTTGACGGAGGCTGGGGCTACGGCGGTGGTTGGGTAAGCGTGGTGGTAGAATGGAGCGGCAGCGTATGCGGCGGCTACAACTGGAGCAACTGGGGCAACAGAAGCAACTGAAGCAACTGGGGCAACTGGGGCAACTGGAGCAACTGGGGCAACAGGGGCTACAGCGGCTACAGCAACATCTCCATTGCGGGCGGCTACGTTGACCTTGTGGGCGAAATGTGTGGCCTTGGCGTATTGGACGGAAGCGGTGTCAACTGGAACTCCTTCGTGGTTGATCACTGGGAGGTGTTGAGCTCCGTAGAAAGTGGCTACTGGAGCTACATATCCGGCGGATGCGGCGGCCAAAGCGCAGACGAATACAACCTAATAATTTAAAATAATAAAGAAATAATTTCATAAAGAATTATACAAAAATAATGTGTTTAACTTAAGGTTATTATTTACGTAACTATAGATAGAATATCTATTAGTATACTTTCTGCTTAAAAAGTTTTATTTTGTTGTAGATAAATTATTGAAGAACGAACATTTTATGTAAAGTATATATTTCGAAGACAAAAAAATGCGATTGGTGTTATTTCATGGTTTACAATCTATATTTTAGTGAGAAACTCGTATCATGCAAACTAATGAAAAATATTACAAATTTTAAGAATAAAGAAAACACTTTTACTTTCTTATACCACTTTAAATTTTACGGTACAGTCGAAACTAGTCACTACAAATAAATTTTAAAGTAGTGTAAAAAAGTAAACACCTATTATAACTTATATTATCTTAGTACCTCACCAAATAACAACACAAAACTATTGAACTTATTGACGAGGCTCTAAGTTGAAAATCTATATTATATCTAATTAATATTTAATTCTTCACCTTAAAAAAGCCACAGTGTAACGAAACAATTGTAGTGAGTTAAATAAAAATTTAAAAATCAACCACTAATTATTAGTTATATAATATAAATCTATTGTATTAAGGTAAATAATTGATTAATTTAATTTAATTATATATTTTGTGTACTTACCAAGAATTTCATTTTTAATTGAGATGTTTCTTAACCTCCGTTTAGGACTGTTGAAGAAGTATGTTCACAATGGCCCGCACGCAATCTTATATACTAGTCCAAGCCGAGATTTTTTTGGCGAAGTTCAAGGATTAGACTTCATTAATTATACCGAAAACTCGATCGGATCGGCACTAGAAACGGCCTATTAGATGTTGGATTTAACGTGTGCCATAAATCATTATATATGCGGTAAATTTTTATCGAATTTATAATAACATGCAAACAATATAAATTTAATGTAATAAAATTTAGGCAATAAAATCGTTTAATATTTTATAAATTTTTAATATTCCGTAGAAAATATAATAAACTTAGCTATAACCTAATATTAATATATCGTATTTAATAATCATGAATTGAATTGATAATGGAAGGTAACTAAAGAAATAAATGGCAGGTGTATTAGGATTAAAGTTTTGTTTTAATGATAACGATGACATTATTAAATTTAATCAAGAATATAGCGAGTTTTTATGAGTGTATCGCATTAATAATAATTAATATGGTGTCTTAAATTTATATAACAAGTAATTGCAAAGAATTCAAAATTAAGATAATTGTTAATAATAATAATAATAATTGTTTAAAATATAAAGAAATTACTATTTTTATGTTTTTTTACATTTTAGAACTTTTAATTAAAACTCTCGCTTATGTTTTACTGATTAGAGTTAGTTAGAAGGAATGAGAAACTGAACAAGTTTTATTTAATTCATGTTTTTTAGAAAATTATTGACTCGCAATTTAAAAGAGGAATTATTAAACATGTTCGAAAAAAATAGAGCCTTTAAAGAAATTTCAAAAGAAATAAATGAAAAATTGCAAAATTCTTACAAAAATCTGAAAGAAAATGTTGCTTCAATTCAGAAGAGAAATTCTAAAAATCTGGAAAAGGAATTAACAAGTAATTTTAGAAACCTAACAGAAAAATTTTGAAAAGTTTTGCAACCCTCAATAAGAAAGAAGGGATATGAATTAAAAAAAATGTAGAAATTGCACAAGTTATCAAACAAAACAAAATTGCTTCTAAAATCTATAAGGTATATCAATGGAAAAAATTGCAACCATCGCTAATTGGAAGAGAAATTACTAAAAAATAAGCTTAAAAATTTTAAAGATTTCAAAGACAATTTTTACAATTTAGAAGTAGAAATCTAGAAAAGGATTTACCTTTCCTTTCTAGAAATCTAACAAAAATTGATTGCAGTACTGAATGAAATATTGTAGACATTGTAAAATTCATTGTAAAATCTGATTAAAAAAACTGCTCTAATTTAAAAGAAAAACACACAGACATTTTTAGAAGTATACAATAATGAAACTACTAGAAAATTCTGGAAATTTTAAAGGGGCAATGCTAGAAAATTTTGAGAATCTAAAGAAAAATTGTCAAGAATTACTACAAAAAATTTTTCACAAAATGTAGAACCAAGGAAAAAAATTGAATAAGTAATTACTAAAAAGTTGCATATTTTAGCAAGCCCTTTAAGATAATTTTTACAAATTTGAGGAGATATGAATTAAAATTGTAGGAATTGCAAAAGTAATAGAAAATTTAGAAGAGAAAATACAAGAAATTTTGGAAAACAATCTACTATATCACACAATATTTTTTACCAAATTTTGAGAAATTTTAAGAATCTAGAAAAAAAATATATAAGGAAATTCTAAATTTCTGGAAGAAAGATTGTTCAATAATGTTTGAATCAATACTAGCAATATGAAAAAGAATATATAAAAAATGTTCAAAAAAATTAGAGATATTTCTAACAAATTTGAAGAGAAATGGGATATTTTGTTTTGAGTTAACTGAAAATTAATTTAATAAAATGAAACAACTCGCAATTTTATCTGTGAAGAAAAATGATTACCAATTGTTTCATTTAATTCAAGAGAAATAATTGAAAAATTGGGGAAATTGCAAAATTCACATAAAAATCTGAAATAAGAAGTTGCTTAAATTCAGTAGAGAAAATGCTACAGTATTCCAAAATTTTTGAAAAAATAAACTACTAGAAAATACTAGAAATCTGAAAAAAAATAAACAGAAAAATTGTTGGAAAGTTTGTAGCTCTCAATTAGAAAAAGGGATATGAATAAAAATTGTAGAAATTGCAAAATTCATAGTAATACCTGAAAGAAAAAATCTAACAAAAATATTATTGTTAACGGTGCAGGCTTTTACTTTGTTATGCATTATTCTTCATAAATAAAAAACAGACAGTTAACACAACAAGACATTAGCAATCATGACGTTTGTATGACAGATAATTAAAGGCTGAAAGACCGCGGGTCGATAGTCGTTGGACAGAAAACTAGAAGCCAGTGTCTCACATTAGAATTTATTTAATTTAATTTATTACAAGTATTGTATTTATTTTTTCTGTAAAGAAAGATGTTTAGTAGTAGTAAAAAACTTTTTAACTTTTCTGTATAATACTGACTTTATTAAGTGACTATAGTTTCGACAATTTTAACTTGTTACTTCTAGTTTGATAGTGACAAGTTAAAATTGTCGAAACTATTTCCACTTAATAAAGTCAGTGTTATACAAAGTTAAAAAAAATTATTTGTGAAAATTATTATTATTTTTTTTATTTAGAAAGAAATAGTTACATTGCTAGAAATTTTTAGAATTCCGATGAAATTACTGACGACTTTCAAGATTTCAAAAAAAAATCTAGAAATCTAGCAAAAAATCTGGGCATTGGACAGAAAAATCCCAGAAGCTCTAAAAATCTGGAAATTTTGATGAAAAAATGTGAGAATATTATATAATTGTGGAAAAGGTATCCATGACATATTAAGAATCTGGAAGAAATTGCTGGCAAATTATAGAACCATCGAAGAATAAAAAAAATCACAATTTGGAAGTTTACTAGAGATCTAGAAGGTACATTTTTGGGAACTTCTGGCAAATAAATATGCACTTTTAGGGCAAAAACGGCCAAATTTGACAAACAATTTGATACATAATCATCAAAAAGTTTTTTATGGAGCAACTGGCACCAGAAGAATAGAGGGTGAGAATGGAAGAACACTTATTTTGCTAAAACGTTTTCTAAAACCCAATGCCCTAGAAGCTTTCACGACAATAACATCTATTTGCTAGGAGTTGGTAAGCTCTTGATGCATTAGTACTCCCAAATCCGGTACGGGGATGTTAAAGGGGTCTCACGCCGTGTAAATAGCAGAGCCTTGCATTTTGATGCATTAAATTCCATAGCGTTGTCGTAATACCAACGAAGAAGAACGTCAAGGCCGACTTGCAACTGTGATACATCGTTGGTGGAGATGACTCTAGAGAAAATCTTGAGATCATCTGCAAATAGTATATATTTAGACTTTAAACTACAGAATAGATTAAAAAGTAAGCGTCCCGAATAGAAGATACCAAAAATGAAAGGGATGAGGTCACATCACATACAACCTGCACTATTCGTCAGGTATGATTCAATCCACTCCAGGGGTATTCCATCGAAATCAATTTTATTCAATTTGTGTATCAGATGTTTGAGACTCGAACGCTTTTGCGTCAGTGTATAGAACCTGTACCGGGAAGCCTGCTTTGAACGAATTAAGGATGAAGTTGGTAAGTACGAAGATGTTCGTTGTAGTTGACCAGGAAGAATAAAACCCATGTTGCTCATCACAGATTATATTTTTACAGGAGCAATTGACGAACTCGCTCACTAATTTATCCAGAATCTTTAGAATACATAACTTTATGCTAATCCCCCTATAATTAGATACTATACGATCACCGGCTTTGGAAATCTGGTGTACATAATTTAACTTCCATTCATTAAGGAACATACCAAAGTTAAAGGATTTGATGAAGATCTTGAAAAGAGGTGTGTACAGGGAATCTTGACAGTTTTAAAGAAACAAATATTAAGGTTTTGCAAGCAACTTTGGGTATCATTTAAGGTTATAAGAATATTAGTGAAGTGAACTTCTTCATTAATGTTAGAATAGTTATTAGTGGAGATTGTAGTTGCTCCTGGTGTATAAACATTTATAAAGTGTTTAGCAAAAAAGTTTGGTGATGAGCCATTAGATTCATAAAATTCAAATTTATTGAATTTGGATTTGAATTTGCAAAAACAAGGCGACTGGATTTATATTTTTTATGCTCAATTTTTTTTATCAGGTTAATGACATCAGGAGTGAACCATACCAGACAGCTACACCGTCTAATTCTATTACGCTGAAGATATATATGGATGCTAAAATATAAAAAAGTATAAAAATAATCAACACACTCATCAACTGTTTTCATAGCGTGTCATGGTGGAGTAGAAGATACTCTTCCCAAATGCAGATTTTTGTGAAGACATTAACAAGAAAGAACTTCACCCTCGAGGTCGATACTATCGAGAATATGTAATCCAAGATCCAGGACAAGGAGGGGATCCCCCAGACCAACAGAGGTTGATCTTTGTCGGTAAGCAATTGAAAGACGGCCGCACCCTCTCTAACTATAACATCAAGAAGGAATCCACACTCCACTTGGTGTTCAGGCTGAGGGGTGGCGCCAAGAAACGCAGTAAGAAGAATTACTCCACCCCAAAAAAGATCAAGCACAAGAAGAAAAAGGTCAAGTTGGCTGTTCTTAAATTTTACATGGTTGATGAAAATGGAATGATCATTAGGTTCATCTTGAACAATGCTGAGCCGGTCTATTCATGACGGCCATGGAAGACCGTCTTTTCTGCGGTAAATGCGGATACACTCTGGTGTTCTCGAAACCAGAAGATAAGTAAGATCGTCGAGAAATTACCAATTGAATGAATTTAAGTAATTGTTGAGTAATTCGTAGGTAGCATTTCAAAAATAAAACCCAGAATAGTTCGTTAAAAGAAACAGATAACGTAATCAAGAGGGCCGGGTGATGTTTCTCAGGCAATAGTAACGATGTGGCTTCTTCAACTTCAACCGAGTTATTAGAGAAGCTGAGATCAATGCTTACATTATTAGAGTTCTTAATGGCATTACATTGAAAAAACTTCAACTTAAGAAGGGTATAACATGTAATAATGGATTTATCATCGATTGTTTACAGAGGTAGAAGGGCAGGAAAATCGTCATCCTGTTCCCATTCGATCTATTTTGGATCATTTCAGCGAAGCATAGTTGGAGACAGGGAATCGAGATTTACTTAAGAGTATTTAACTCTCCAGGTTAATCATCGACTACGATATTACCATAAAAGCGCCATCTATTATCTAAACGTGTTTATCCACCCATTTCGGATCTAGTGCAACGTTTAGACAATAGATGGCATCTTAATTGTAATATCGTAGTCTGAAGGACTATTATTATAATTAAAGAAAAGACAAACAACAATTTAATGCAACATATTTATTTACTTTTTATAATCAACTAAAATAACAATATCGACATACTTAAAATTTATGGGTGTAGGTGGCAGAGGAGACGTATGGGTAGGCAGAGTAGGCGTGAGCTACGACTGGAGCGTGAGCTACGACGGGGGTGTGAGCTACAACTGGAGCATGGGCAGCGACGACTGGGGCGGTGTAAGCTACTGGAGCGTAGATTCCGCGACGGTGACGGGCGAGGGCTTCAGCGTGGGCGGCGAAATGACTGATCTTGGCGGCAACTACTTCTGGGGTTTCGGCTGGGACGTCCTTGTTGTAGTATGGGTAGTTGTAGAAGTATGGGTGTTGAGCGTTGTAGAAGTATGGGTAGTATTGTCCGTCATAAGGGTAGGTTTGGGCCTTGGCGGCGAAGTGGAGGGCCTTGGCGTGTTGTACCTCGGGGGTGTCTACTGGAACTCCAAGAGCGTTGATTACTGGATGGTGTTCTGGTCCGGTGTAGACAGCTGAGGCGCAAGCCAAAGCACAAGCCAAAATCTATAATAATAACAAAAACATATATATAAGAAATGTATCTCCATTAAATACAAAATTTAACAATAATTAATTTAAATTCTAACACTTCTCTGCCTTGTTATGCAGGTTAAAAAGTAATGATATTATTATTAACAAAACATATCTACTATTATCAACCAATTTTGAACAACAAATGAAATACATAAGTAAAGTTTTTTGAAAATTTTCGAAATTATAGTCAATATATAATGTCTCAGTTATACAAAGTTAAAAAGTGTTTCATTTGTGAATTATTATGTATAACGAAGTAGAAGTCTTCACCGTTAAATTTTGAAGAAATTGTGTCTTAAATAAATGAAAATTACAGTAGAAATATTTTGTTATAATTACAAAGAATATATTTGTTGCTAAATAGATAATATTAATTACATTTTTATCATTTGATTTCTAAGAAAACCACTTTAGAATTACTGAAAACTCTAGAAGGTACGTAATAATTCCAGGCAGAGCAATTAAACTTTTAAATTTAGAAATTAATATTACTATAACAACAAATATATTTTCAGCAGAACTCATAATTAATTCCTCTGATGAAGATATAAATTTTATGAATTACAGTTTGTTAAAAGTGTTTAAAATGCCCTTTTCTTCACTGTTTTTATTTTAATACTAAATGTACATTTCAATAGTTATTACAAACTGACATAAAATATAAATACAAAAGTCAAAAATAAAAAGTTAGACGACTTAATTAATATGTTAAAAAATAAAATTAAACGAAAGAATGGAAATTTTGGGCATTTCAAACACTTTAAATAATAACTCTTCACGCACTCAGCATCCCAAAAGAAATTACAGTTTGTGTTTAAATAGATTTAAGAAATATTTTAATATATCTAGAGGAATAATTTAGTTTAATATTATATATAGTTATTAAAATTAACTTACCAAGAATTTCATTGTTGGTTGATTGGTACTGTATTTAACCTCCAAGTGGTGGACTGTTAAAGACTGATGCTGTATCTTCAGCCGGGACGTCTTTATATACACGACGAAATTGATTCAAATTTGTCGTTTTCAAGGTTTGACAGGTTCATTAATACGCCCATCTCATCAGCACATTCCGGCATAAGTAGTCCGATACAGAAACGTGTTAATAAGCGAATTGTGTCCGGTGCGATCTACATTTAATTACCGCGCGATATTTACGTCGCGCAAAAAAAAACGAGATTTCTGAATTCGTAAATACATCATTAACCCCGAGACGAGAGACAAGTCGATCGTGGTGTATAAAAATTGATCGGAAGCAGTCGAGCCAGTTTCGCTTTGTTCGTTATGGGAATGGACATGTAAGTGGTTTTAACGAGATGTTTCTTTATTTTTTTTTTTTGCTTTGAGTGTGGATTACTTTATGTCTTTGTTTGATGGCACGCTGCAAATTATGTAACTGGTTCGATTCCGATTAGAATTCAAGGTTATGATGTGTGGAACCTCAATATTCTAAATAGAAAAAGATGTATAGTTCTAGAGTGGAATAATTAAGTAAGCAAGAAAATATAAATACATCTTTTCTGCAATAAAATTAACATTAATTAACTAATTGGTTAATGTCATATTTCGTTTTGCTCATTGATTTATATTTTGAGTTTTAAAAATTTTAATTAAATTAGTGTTTCTGATTAAATACTTGAGTGTGTGAAGATTATTATAATTAGTGGTTAAAAGTATATCCTTTCTTCAACTGTTTAAGAAAGGATATACTTTTAACCACTAATAATAAATTAGTATTTCTTAAAATTCCATATAAAAGTTATTAAATTATTCTTAATGTTGGATATCATGCCTACGAGATACTCGTGAGGTTCTAAATGATTTCTATGAATACGTTTTGAAGTCTCTGGTTTCTTTTTTTCGATAATGAGACGCCCTTGTTGAACACAGTCTTATTTAGTCAATGTGTTTAAACCGAAGTTGAAATTCAATATGCTTGCGTTGTCAGTTTCGAGCAGTGAAATGCTCTCAAATGATCTTGTTTCTCTGAGGGATCGTTCCAGTCAAGTTGCTTCCTTTGTCTCTTCATTAACACCAACGTACTTCGTCTCTGTAGTAAAAAAATATTAAAAACCTGATGTTTTCTGTTGATCCAGGTATTTCCATGTACATACTTGAATAACACGTACTATTTACCTTTGATGTCCATAACTTGTTGTGGCAATTAAAGACACCAACAAATGACAACTGACCTAAAATTTGATTAAACATGTTTTGAACATCAGTTTCGAATTGTCCAGTAGGTAAGTGTTTACAATAATTATATTTTTTGGGGTACGTTATTTCTGCAGCAATTGCTTGAATTCTTTTTGGTATGTCAGTATGTGCTCTTCTGCCATGGAGTTTATCTGTATCTTTTTTGTATACTTTGTATCCTATTTTTCATTATTTTTGAGGTATTTTTTTGTATAAAAATGGCTACTGGTTTTGGTTCTTCTACTGGGCTTCACTAAACTTATTTTTTAGTTCTATACAGTTCCAATGTAAAATGCATTCAAGTTCATTGTAAACTCTTTCTGCTTCCGCTGCCATTTTCAAAATTATTAAAGTTTATCTGCAGAATAACCCCCTGCAAAATCATCAAGGATTAGTAATTAAAATTACCATGTATATGTAGGGTGGGTGGGTGGCCTCCATCCCACCCTCCAATCAGTAAAACATAATCGAAGGTTTCAGTTAGAATTTGATGTAAACAAACATAAAATAATTACATTTTAATTGATGTATTCATGCAAATATTTCAAATAATTTTTGATGATGTTTTACTGATTGGAGAGTGGGATAGAGGCCACCCACCCACCCTACATATACATATAAATTTCAATTCCTTATCGTCTGGCGGTTTCCAATAAAATTATTTACACGATTTTTTGAATAAAAAAGAAATTCAAAAGGTAAAATTTTTGAGTAGGTAAATTAATACAATTTATAGGCATGATGGATGGGCAGACTTTAAATCTAAATTAGATGAAATTAGATACGCAAAGTCATTTACGTTTAAACTTTAATTTTGATTTTGTTTTATTTTTAATAACATAAAGGATTTGACGGTTCTTGACAGGAAAATCATCAACGAGTAGCAATTAAAATTACCATGTATATGTGGGGTGGGTGGGTGGCCTCTATCCCACCCTTCAATCAGTAAAACATAATCGAAAGTTTTAGTTAGAAGCTGTAAAATGGAAACAAACATAATTGCATTTTGTATTCGATGTATTCATTCAAATATTTTAAATAATATTTGATGATGTTTTACTGATTAGAAGGTGGGATAGAGGCCACCCACCAACCCTACATATACATTTCAATTACAGATCGTCTCGCGGGTTGGAGAACAATATATTGCAAAAAATTTTTTGATAAAAAGAACTTCAAAGGTAAAATTTTTGAGTGGGTAAATTAATAAAATTTTTGGCATGATGGGTGGGTAGACTTTAAATCTAAATTAGATAAGATTTGGTATGGAAAGTAATTTATATTTGAACTTAAATTTTGATTTTGTTTAATTTTTTATTACATAAACGAATTTGACAGTTTTTAGCAGCAAAACCATCAATGGAGTAGCAATTAAAATTACCATGTATATGTAGGGTGGGTGGGTGGCCTCTATCCCACCCTCCAATCAGTAAAACATAATCGAGAGTTTTAGTTAGAATTTGTAAAATGTAAACAAACACAAAATAATTGCATTTTTTAATTGATGTATTTATTTATACAAATATTTCAAATAATTTTTGATGATATGTTACTGATTGGAGGGTGAAATAGAAACCACCCACCCACCCTACATGTACATATTAACTTTAATTCCTTATCTTGCTGTATCTAATTAAATTAATTACAAAACGTTTTGGACAATAAAGAAAATTTAAAAGGTAAAATTTTTGATTGAGTAAATTCGTAAACAATTGATGCATGAAGGGAGGGCAGACTTTAAATCTAAATTAGGTAAGATTCGCTTTAGAAAGTTATTTAAATTTAAGCTTAAATTTTGATTTTGTTTTATTTTTTATTGCATAAAGGCTTTGATTGTTTGATTTCAGCAAAATCATCAACGATTAGCAATTAAAATTACCATGTATATGTAGGGTGGGTGGGTGGCCTCTATCTCACCCTCCAATCAGTAAAGAATAATCGAGGGTTTTAGTTAGTTTAGTTTTTTCCGTTCTTTCTTCTTGGTCTACCTTTTTCTCAACCTGGTTTTCTTTCTTTACCGCTTTTTTTTTTAAATTTGTTTCTTCTTTTCCAATTTCACTTTAGTTTTCGGAGCACTCCAATTTTTAAAATTTTTCATCATTTGTGCGTTTTTGTGGCTTTTTATTTTTTGATTTAGCACTACCAAATAAAATTGTTCTCGAACAGTAAGTAATGTGATTTTTACGTTGGCGCCGAACAAAAAAAAAATAAAAAGACCCAAAAAACGCACTGGTGGAGATAAAGAAAACATTAATTTTTAGGGATATTTCTAGACCTTATCGAATTGAGATGTTTTATATAACAATTTCTAAAATTTTAATTGAAAATATTCATGTTCAAAAATTTGAACTTTTGTTCCAAATTATATAGAAACTTGATTTTTTACCTATAATATACAGTATTATTTTATAAACAATTAAGTATCTTTATCAGTTTCTTCCTCTTCAGTATCATATGGTGTTTGAGAAGCGATGTAAAATAAATTTTATAAAAAACAACTACCTACAGACACTAAAATTTTTATTATTTGTGAAACAGACACAAAAGGCACTGACTACGAATAGACTGATAAGGATACTAACAATTTTCTATTTTAAATAAGTAAGTGAATGAAACATTACAAAATAAATAATTTCGTTCTGCAAAATGAGACAAATTTAATAAATATTCTGATTAATATTTTTTTTTTCATAAAATCGCAAATGATTGAGACTGTCATATAAATATTTGTCTGGATTTTCTGTTACTGTTCTAATTTTTTTGAATATTTACGAGTGCGTTTTTATTTTTTGTTTGTGCGTGCTGCTTGAACCAATTTTGCTAGGTAGCGCCGAATAAAAAAAATCAAAATCAAGGCCCAAAATATGCAGCGGTGGATAATTTTGAGGACAGTTAAAGAAAACATTGAACTAATTTTTGGTGGTACTCCCAAAAATTATTAGGTTTTAATTGTGTATATAATTCTATCTAAAGTTAATATTTATATTTAAAATATTATCATTATTCAAAATTTTATAACTTTTATTCTAAAATATTTAGAGACATGATTTTTTAACCATAACGTACAGTATTATGTTATAAACAACTGTGTATAGTATTATATTGATAGTGGATCTACAATCTATGTAATAAATTATTTAAAATTGCGCTTGAAATGCCAAAAAATTGATGTTTTCTAAATCAATCAAGTTTAAGCGTTAATTGCGAATAATATAAAGTATTAAAAAATATAAATATGCAGGCAGAAAGACCTCTGGTCGATAGCCTTTTGACAAATTAATACATTAACACCTCATTCATTCTTCATTATTCCAATGTAAATATGTACAAAATTTGTCAATAAATATATGTTACTACTATAAATATGCAAGATCCAAAGGGTTTCAGTTATCTACAATCGAGTGGATATGTTTTTTGTTTTTTTCTAAATTTTCAATTTAATTTTTTTTCCGCGTTCGGATTTGGCACACTGTGCGCCGTTTTTTTCCGCATTTTTGTTGATGGTGTCTATATTGTATTGTAAACATTGTTCTATGTCATTACTATCGTTTCCAGTGCTAATTATGGCGAGATTATCTACATATAATGATTTTTGGGTAGCCGCTGAAATTTCATCAGCTATGCCGTTTATTGCTATAGGAAATAAGGTCAGAATCAGGACAGAGTCCTGTGGGATACCATTAATTTGTTACAAAATTGGAGAGGTTGCTTTTCCAACTTTTATTCTAAAGCACCTGTGTTTTAAAAAGTCACTAGTGATACCTAGCCATATATCCATCAATTTTCCAATCCAAAAATTATTTTATTATACCGTAGCGCCAAGTTGTATCGTAGGCTTTTCTATGTCGAAAACTGCAGTAACATGTTTCCTTTCAGTGAAAGCTTCGTTTATTAACTTATCCAGGTAAATTACTTGATTTTGCGTCGAGTATCCTTTCCTAAAACATCTTTGGTAGTCACTTATAAGAATTGTCTTCTCCATCACGCTAATCAGTGTAGTTTAGTTTATTTTCTTTAAAAGTCTTACTAAAAAATGTTACAAAATAAAATACACTCACAATAACTTTAAAATTTAAATCGCAAGAAGAAGTTCACAGTGCAATGTTTTTCCATTCAACCCATTATTTCCTGTAGCCGACGGTGAATATCAGCCGGCGATTCTTGCCATTCAGGCTATATTTTTGCCATTACCAGCAGCTACTTTTGTTTCAATTTTGTCTATAGTTTATCATTGATTCGAATAATTTACTTAGACAAGGCGTTAATGAAATTGGCCTATAATTCTCAACTTTAGTTGGGAAAAGTAATTACTATTGCGATTTTCCAAGAGGTTGTGTAGGTTTCGGAAGTGTATATAAGATCATAGAGTTCTAATAGAATTGCCTTAATTTCGATTGTTAAATTTTCAATCATGCTCAATGTTATTAAGACATGATCTGTTGCATGATTTATATTTTCAAGTGCTCGATAGAGTTCTTTTAACGTGAATGGTGTGTTATATTTTTCTTGGTTTTGAGAGTTAATATTTATTAAGTGATTTTCTGTTTCAAGTTTGTATATTCGAAATGTTTCTTTCTACTGTTAGTCACTTGATATTTTTTTGAAAATATATTCCAAGATGGTGAGCTACTTCGTTGGGATTTGTTATTATTTTATTAGTTTACATTTTTAAGCATGGGTTGGATGGTGTCTTTTTTGTCCCAATTGTTCCTTGAATTTTTTTTACATTATGCGTGAGTCAGATGAAGATGCTAAGGATGATGTGTAGTCTTGCCATGATTTTTTTGTGCTTCTATCTTCATTTTTTGTTTTTGTGCTCTTAATTTTTTAAATTCCTTAAGCTTTTCGATTGTAGGGCTTTTCTTATATAAATTAAGTAGTTCAGGACTTTTATCGGACGATAAATAAAACTGTACTTTGTTAATATCACACACGGAAGTTATTTAGTAACTATAGTTTAACTTTTATGAGGCCACTGTCAAACTTACTGTAAGGCTATTATCTTGTGAAGGTTGAAACTATCGTTACTGAATAAATTCCGTTTATAATATTTAAAAAAATATAGTATTCTTTATTGTCTGATAAAGTTCCTGATTCAAGATGTATCACAAAGTTTCGAACATCCAACAAATTAGGTAATTGCTTTTTCTTTCTATTTATTGTATTTATCTCTTCTGTCCATCAAGGTACGGGAATTTTGTTTTTTAGATTAGTCTTTTGAAGTATTGCCACCAACGAAGCTTCCATTATTGCTGATGTAATATTGTATACTGCTTGATCGATATCACCGTTGATTTGGGGCTTGACTATATGTTTTTAAAATTTTTCTCAGTCCGCCTTTTTAGTTTTCCATTTTGCTTCGTTTTGGAAGCTCTAGTTTTTTTGTTAAATATTATTTGAATAGGAAAATGATCTCTATGGTGAAGGTCATTTAATGTTTTCCCTGATAGAACAAGCGTTAAAGGTGAGTAGACTATCGTTACTTTTATGGTGCTGCTATCGTTCATAATACTTAAGTTTGGATTGTTTATTATATTTACAAGAATGATACCGTTCGTACTATTTACCTTTGATCTGGCAGTCGCCAGCAAATAACAACTAATCTGAAATTTTATTAAATATGTTTTGAACATCGGTTTTGCGCGAAGAATTGTTCGGAAGATAAGTGTTTGCAATAACTTTTTTTTGGTACGTTGGTACCCCAGAATGTGCACTGCTGCAATGGAGTTTATCTGTAACTTTTTTTTATACATTGTATCCTCTAAATTTTTATGTTTCATTACTTTTGAGGATATTTTCTTGTATGTAAATAGCTACTAGTTTATGTTGTTTTACTAGGCTTTGTGTTTCACTTTAGTCCTCTACAGTTCCATTGTAAAATGCTTTCTAGTTAATTGGAAACGTTTTCTGCTTCCTCTGCCATTTTCAAATTAATTATTGTTCATCTGCAGAGTTACCCTCTCCCTCGTTGATCTCGTTCTTCTTTCGTGGTCTCCTTTTTCCCAACCTGTATTTCGTTTTTTTTGCGCTTTGTTTTGATTTTTTTCCTCTTTTCCAGTTTCTATTTAACTTTCGTTTTCGGAACTGTGTAATGATGCACACTTATGATTATTTTACAGATTTTTCTTTTTATTAAATCGTGAACCTTCGGTGTATTTTGTGACCTGGCGTACTTTGTATGCCTCGAGCTTTGGATACTTGATATTGTATTTAGTGAAGAGTCATTTTCTGTCCCAAGGTGTTTAGTATCGTTTACATTAGTTTTAGTTCTATTCTGGTCTGCATATGAGATACCTGATCTCACTAAATATTTTCTAGTTAGGATTTGTTTCGCTTCCTTGGCTGTGATTTTGTGATCAATATTAATAAAGCTGGACAATCGCGGTTCGTTGTTCTATGTTCGACGCCAGAATTCAAGCATTGAGAGGGTGATTTTCACTTTACTGTGTGTTGAGGTTCTGATTTGCAATATTTGTAGAATTTTGCAGGTAACCTTTCGCAAACTTAGACTGCAATATGCCCTAATCTTTGGCATTTGTAGAATTTTGTAGGTAAGGGGCAATAGGGACGAAATTTGATGTTTAAGTAAACATCTGTAATCCATATATTTAATTAATTGCTCACTTAACCCATGGTGAAACATATTTGAAAATCTTGATTAGAAATTAAAAACACATGGTTTGCTCACAGAATATTCTGTAATCCATTTTGGCAGATTTGATTTATTAAAGGTCAGTTTAATGGTAGCCGTTGGTTTAAAGATGTATCCTTTTTTATCAAAATTCTTCTAGTTTCAATTACCCCTTGACCTGTTAACTCTTTAGTTAACTCTTCTTCTGTGCATGCTAGTAGGTCTGTGCTAGTAGTAATTCTTCAAGACTAGTTTAGTTTTTCATTTGGGGAGATTTCTGTTTTTTTTTTGCTTTCAATTTCTTCTAGCTTCTTTAAATTTTCCAATTGTTCTTGAGAGCTTACTTTTACGCTAAGAAATCCTAAAGAACGCTTTTTTATTTCTACCGGTTCATCTACACATACGTATATTTTCCTTTGAATTGCAAAAAAAGGAGATAGGGCCTTGGTTTTGAATGTCGTATGTGTTTTTTTGTTCTCTTTCTTTTTTTAGATTAGGCGAAAGTGAATCATTTTCTTTGCATTGTGATTTGTATCTGTTTTTTTATCTGTTCTGTGTTTTCCATTGGGGTAATTGTTTTTTTTTTTCAGGCTCTATTCCTTTGGACTTAACTTTTCTGCGACTGTTTACTTGATATCTCGACATTTATGAACACTGGTGAGGCTACTCCTTGCGAAATTATTGGCACCTGCGGAGTTTCCGCACTGTTGAAACTTCGAATAGTAGTAGAGTGGGATTGCAAAACATAGCCTTATAATTTTTCTTATCGGACAGTTGTTGGTATGCATTTTAACGCTACTGCCAGCTTGATATAAGGGGAATAGGATATGGGAAAAGGTTTTGGTAGTGAGGAGCGAGTGAACGAAAGGAGATTTGGTTAGGACAATAGTCGGTTCTTACGACAGGTGAAGATAACATGTATTCTATAGCGAAAATTCCCCTATTCCATCGACACACGGTTCCCGCTACCACACTTTCTCTCTTCTGATGTTTCACACTCTGCCATCTTATTTTCAGCAAACGTACTTCATTTGTTTATTAAGGATTGTATTAAGTAACTCATTGAAAATTGATTTTAGAAAGTATTGCAACAATTCCCCAATAAATAATGGTTTTAGACATTTCTTAAAACTCCCAAATATAATTTTCTTTCCGCTGATGTTTCACACTCTGTCATGTTATTTTCAGCACACATATATGATTTGTTAATTACGAATTGTATTAAACACCTTATTAAAAACAGATTCCGGAAAAGTTTGCAAGAATTTCTTAAGAAACAATCATTTTAGAAATTTTTTAAATTTCCCAAACAATATGTTCTTCCTGTTGATGTATCACTTTCTGCCATCTTATTTTTAACAAATATACTACATTTGTTTTTTAAGGAGTGTATTAGGCACCTTATTAGAAACTGAATTTAGAAAATTTTGGAACAATTACCCAAGAAATAATTGTTTTAGATATATTTTAAATCTTCCAAATAAAATTTTCTCTCTCCTGATGTTTCATACTCTGCCATCATATTTTCAACAAACGTACTTCATTTGTTTAGTAAGGATTATACTAAGCACCTTATTAAAAACTGATTTTAGAAAATTTTGCAACTATTGATAAAAAAATAATCGTTTTAGACATTTATTAATCATAAACAAAATTGTCTTTCTGTTGACGTTTCACACTCTGCTATCTTATTTTCAGAAAACGTATTTCATTTTTATTTCATTATTTTTATTCTCAGCGTTACTAGGTTAGTTTAATTTGATACTTAGTTGACTCTATTAACGGAAAGTACTTTGGTAGATCCTGTATAAGGATTATTAAGCGAATAAAATCTATTTGTTTGCTCTAAATAGTCGTTTTATAAAATAAAATACTTGTGCAGTTTGATTGAACTTATAAGTTTACTACAGCCTTATAGATGCTATTATTTTATGTGTTTTCAGAAATATTCCTTTGCTTTTTTGGTGAACAACATACATTATATTTATCATAGACTAGAAGAAACTTACTAAGTATTTGGCCTCTCCAAGTGATGCAGTTTTTAGCACAAGTTTAGCTATATTTACTTAAATTGATATACCTAATACCTCTTGTTTTAAACACTCCATTTTTAGCAACTCCTAGTGTAATTTTATTACAACGACAAGCCCCTATCTATATCAAACGTGCCAGATAATTAATTGCTGCGATCATCAGGCATATACAAACAATCTTTTAAGATCAGATTTGCCTCAAAGTATATATTAAATATTCCATCATTCTTGAATAGCTTATTCCCGATGTAAATACTATGAAAATTGTCTTCTATATTTCAGAAATAAAGCACAAAAATAAAATCAGTCATCAATCGTTCTTCATTGAGATTAATACACTTTTGTAAGCGCTTCGACCAACTTTCAAAGCACTTTCTTCACGGCAAAACATGCATTTTGAACGCTTCTTTATGCATTAAAAATTGTAGACCTCGCAATTTATTTTTAAGTTGCGGAAATAAAAATAAGTCATCAAGGATGTGATATATCTTTTTCGTTTTTTAAAAAGTCACTTAAAAAGTCACTTGTTTGAGCCGATGTGTGAGAACTCGCCTTCGGCTGTTGTTTTCCTAATTTTTTGGAAAATTCTAAAAAAAAACGAATAGTTGTTCAGAATAGACGTTTTTTTAAACAGGCGACCATTTGCGTTTAACTGCTTTGTGTGCAATCAACTTCTGTTTACTTTCGACTTCATAAGTATATATCGATGTTACGATATCATAGATATGTTTTGAAGCACCCCAATTGTATTTCTGAAGAACCTTTATTAAGCAAGTGTTAAATTATGTAGGATCCAACGCAACAATTTATTTTTAAAGGTTCTTTAGTTTAGTTTACATTATTTAATAAAAAACAAACCTGCTAGGGTTAGTACTCAACCAAAAAAATATTATATAACCATTTACAATAAAAAAATATCATTATGTAAAATCATTTTAAACCAGAAATTGATGAGGTAAATGGCAACATTACAGGCATGAACTTTATGTATAATGATAGCTCTTAGTAATTGCGCTCTGTTTTAAATTATTTATTAGCACCATCCAGAAGAAAAGCGCGCATGACGTTCACACCTAGAAAACAATTATTTACGTAAATAAAAAAATCACTAAATCGCCGTGAACACGAACGTACACACATTATGCAAATTTCAGTGATTTTCCTCCAGATCAAATTACCTTCCGACTTAAGGCTATTCCAGCCTCACGAGAAAAGTACGACAGCCATAAATTAATCTGTTCGTAGAGATAAATTCGATTCATATTACAATAAAACGAGTGACCTTTCTGTACGCAGCGTGTTCACCATGATAATAACAATTGGAGCAATATATTTTAAAAGCTAAACTAGTTTTGAGATCAACAAAATTCTATCGATTTGTTGATTAATTTTCCAGGCGCGATAAAAGTGTTAATTGATGATAATTTGCATGCGTGCGGCCCGATCAAACGAATTATATCTTATTAAAAAAAAAAGTTTGCATGTTTGTCTTTAATTAGTAGGTGCCTAATTAGATTACTAAATGTTATAGACACGCAATGACATATACTAAGTGATACCCATTATAAATCATTTTATTTTGATAAAATTTTATATTTAAGATTATCTTGGTGAAAAGAAAAAAACGATTAAAATTCAGCAGATGAAGTTTTCGTTTTTATTCAACTTTATTTATCGGTGCATAAAATGAAATTAAATTTTTTGTTGTAGTAACGATTTTAATTTTACGGTTCGAAGCTTTCGTTGTTACTTTTAGCAATGCCTAAGATGCAAATACGCGCAAATTTTCATCAACTTTCTGAGTTTGATAGAGGGCGCATAGTTGGATTTCTTTCCGAAAAATTAGGAACAGGGTGTACTGAATTTTAGATACTGTAGTAAGATGTTGTCAGGTATGGGATCAAGAGGGTCGAACACGAAGAGCTAGAGGTACATGACCACGTCGAAGAATCACAGAGCGTTTGAGACTGTTGGCTTGGAGACCGTAAAGTAAATAACACCGCCCATTCTAAAGTTAGGGCTGTGATTAGATTTTGCATAACCTTGAATTCATTTTAACAAATAAAGCCATCATCCAAAAACTTTCAATTTCACACCACTTGCACCTCGTATTATCTGCTAAGTAATAAATTTTAAGAACAACGTTCACACCTAAAAACCCGATTACCATAAAACCGTCGTAAAAAATCGCCTTAATCAGTCCCGATAAATAATTCATCGCGCATAAATCACGAAATTCGTACGTTTACCGTTCACCTCGTTATCAGCAACCCCGTAAATTCCGCTGAACACCATTAGCATACACCCATCATAACCGGTGCGCGACCGAAACATGATGGCGTCGTGTTGTTTTGAAAATTATGAACGACACGATTCGTTCATGTCGTTTTCGGGATTTACGACACAATTATCCGAACGAGTTGTCGCCCCGGCGGAAACTGGTGTAGAACCGATCGGTACAAGGCGTGTTTTTGTCGGAATTTCTCGTAATTAATGCCCGCGGGGAATTTCTGTGCGGCTCGTGATAGTTCATTTAGTTTAATTAAACTTATTGATAAAATTATGTGGTTTCTATAAGTAGAATGAATGAAATGCGGTGGAATGGATTTTATTGTAAATATTGGTAAATTGGTATTTACAGATGCAAGTACTTCATATACTATAATCAACAAATAAAATAATGATATTAAAAATATTGAAGTGTAATAACCTCTTGGATATTCTACACACACTATATACTAACAAAACATCTATCATTCTCTGGAGGCCTAAACATAGACCCAATAAAGGACTTTAAACGTTATCGAAATGTAAAAAATCTCATTAATAGTTTTAATTTGTATGAACACGTAACTATCCCAACAAGAAAGGACAACATTATAGGTCATATTTTTTTTTTAATTTTCAAGACGTAGAGGTTTTTGCAGACAATAATGATATTTCTGATCACAAAAACTTAATTTCTAGATGGATTTACGAGAACAATTTAGAATTCACAAAAACTTAATTTCTTGGTGGATTTACGAACACAATTTAGAATCTAATCTCAATTATAAGAGAATGTTCAAGAAACAAAACTTGTCATTATTTTATGAAGACAATCAATAAGAGATGTAACTACTAAAATTGGAAATAATCATATTGCAGTGAATCCATCAATTGATTACAATATCAATTCTATGATTCTATTTACATACACAGAAGCGGAACTATTACAGGGATACCGCAAGGTTCCATCCTGGGGCCAGTCCTCTTCCTCATGTACATAAACGATATAGAGAGTTGCCAAAACACGTTCTCTGTAATATTCGCAAGGCGATACATCTCTGCTATTTTCCCCTTGTATCAGTCCCCCTTTCTTGGTCCCACTCTTATCACAATTTCTACGCCAGCCCCATCCTCTCTCATCCACTCACCTACTCGTTTTATTCCCCTTATGCATTCATCATGCACCTTCTTAACCTCTTGGTCTAGATGGCTCCATGTGTCACTTTCACTCTCGCACAACGCACACCTGTCATACCTTTCCCCCATCCATACCTTCCTTTCTTTCACGTCCGATCCACATCTAACCCTTTACAGAGTAACTTTCTTGGACCTTACCTACTCTGTCTTCAATAGATACTCTGGCACCCTGCCATGCACTTGCCAACTTCTATACATTGGCTTGTACTCACTCCTTCGAATTCACTCTTGTTGTTCTTGCGCTTCCACTTCCAGCCATTTTCCCTCATCCAAGCCGACACATTCACTCCTTGTTCCAGCCAATTGTTCACTACCGTTTCTGCCACTCCCGCTCTTTCAAACATCTTTTTTCTTTCTAATCTCCATTTACACTTTCTTACCCTCACACAAGTTCTACTAACCTCTCACTATTCCACGTACTCACATTCATCTCATACCTAGACATTCTTTCCATTGTCCCTACATGCATACTATGCCTATTTGATTCCTGTTGCAGAATATACCTAGCAGTTAATTTTTCCACTCCTAGTAGCTGCTTCAAGAACGTCGTTTGCTCTCCACACCATACATCAATATCGGCTTCACGCACGCATTTCACAATTTGCACGTCATCAGGAAGATTTCCTCTAACAGATATCCCCATCTCTTTTTTGCCATGCACCATGCCTTCCTTGCTTTCAGTTGCAAGTATTTATCAGAAATGTTTCTACAGTCATTATCTGTTATCCTTATCGCTTTCAGTGCTGTCTGAATCTGAAGGAGGAAAGTCTGGCATATTTTGTCGTCTTTCTTGTGATTCCTGTTCCTCTTTAATATATCGTCTGTGCTTCAACTACATATTTACTATCTGTACAAGCTGCGTATATATCCAGCGCTTTTTCATTCAATTCTGCCATAATTTATGGGACTGAAGTATTTGATGTGCTCCCCGTATCTTCAATCACTAGTAAACACAAATCCCAGATATTTAAATTCTTTCACTCTCTCAATTACTTCTCCTTTCCATGTCTACTCTTTCACTCTTCCTTTTCTTCCTCTATTCCTAAACTTTATCCATTTTGTTTTCTTCACATTTACGTACAAACCCATTTTATCCATGTACCTCAATTCTTCCTATCATATCTTTTATTTCTCCCCATTCTCGCGCTAGTAACACTACATCAGGGCTGAGCGAACGTCCTTGTCTTACCCCCTTCCACATCCTAATCTTGTCTGACATATCCCCCCCCCCCTTCGCTCTCATCCATGTCTCTTCATACACCCTTCTCACCCATTCCACTGCAGACACTCCATCAATTTTTTCTCTAGACACAGAGTCATAGGCCGCTTTCAGGTCAACAAATAACGCATACACACTCTTTTTTACATCTAACATCCTCTCAAACACCCTAGCAAGCGTAAACATTTGATCTCGGGTTCCCCTTCCCTTCCTAAATCCGCCTTGCGTTTCCGGCATTATGCCTTTTTCTTCCACCTCTTCTTCTAGCCGGTTCTTTACCACCGTCATGGCTATCTTGTACCTGGTGCACATGATTGATATTCCTATATAGTTTACAATCCCTATTTTGTTGCCCCCCTTGTATACTGGGCACATTACCCCTACTCGCCACGAATCCGGCAAATCCGACTCGCCTCTCCACACAACCTGTTTAATAAGACCCCGAACTGCCTTTTTCCTTCTTCTCCCACCATCTTCCACATTTCGGCCTTCAGCCCATCGAGTCTCACTGCTTTATCTCTTTTAATTTCCTCCAAAGCCCTCTCTACTTCTCCCTCTGTAAACATCACCACTTTCTCCATGTGTTGATACTTCCCTACCCCTGCTGGCTTCCCGCACATCCTCTCACAGTGTCCCACCCACTCTGCTAATGATATCACGTGCTTCATTGTTTCGCCTTCTCTCTTTAATATCGACCACAATTCCTTTTCATTCCGGCACCTCCTCATCTCTATTTCTATTTGTTTGATTGATTGGAGCTCCTCACACATCTTACTATATCTTGTTCTTTTCTGTACCACCAATCTTTCCTCACCCCATATCACTCTCCAGTTTTTGACTGCTTTCCTTACTTCCCTCTTCGCCTCAGCATACTCCAGATCAAACCATGGGTGCTGTGCTCTACTTCCTCTTCTCACTCTGTACCCACATCTGGCTACGGCCCCTTTAATCTCTTCCATGGTCTCAATATCTCCCCACTTAATATTTTCTAGTTGAAGTCTCATACTCTCCAATGCTCTTCTTCCATCTGCTATCTTCCAACCATCTTGTTTCTGTACATTACTCTCATACTCCTCCATCCATATCTGTGTAGTTATCGACCAATGTTCCGATCCCAGCACCTCCTCTACCTCCATTTTTTTTTATTTCTATTTTTTCTATGCCCTTTATTATTACATAATCGATAACTTATGATCCGTCAAAATCCAGTCTCCCAAGATTCTTAATATATTTGTCTTGCGATCTTCTCCGTAGCAATTCGTCTTGATTATTTACTCCCCCACACCTCTTTCCAATCCTTGCATTGAAATCCGCACCCACTATACATTTATTTCCCCTGCTCGCCTCATCCTCAATTTCTTGTCTCACTTCTTCCCAGTTATTATTTACGTACACTGTCCCAATTCTCAGACGTGCCCTTCGCTTCTGACAGTTTATCCAGACACAACTTCCACCTCCTTATATTCTTTTAATCGATATCTCCATCCTGCAGTTTGAGGAAGGGCAAAGGGGAACAAGAGAGGGGTTCCCACCATAATACCCCCCTTTGTCCTTCCTCGAATTGCCTCCTTAGTTACCCCTCTTATTTGCCATTTAAACCCCGCTGGTAACTTTTCCCTCACTCCCTCCCACTCTTCTTCTATCAGTCACGTTTCCACTACCCCTACTAAATCCTTTCCTGTTACTCACTCTTCAAAATCCTTCTGCCACTTCTCCCCCCTGAATTTTGATTTTATTTCCGCCACGTTCCAGAATCCCAGTTTTAATAACCCCTCGTCTTCCCCACACTTTTTTCTTCTTACTGTTTTGCAATTATCTCTTTATATTGTTCTTTCATCTCATTCTATAATAAACATTTGTTATCAATATCTAATCTACCATATCCGACTTTCACTAACTTTCCTTTTCTTCTCTCTTCTCTGGCCACTTTTCTCAATTCCATCTACATATTTCTTTCTTTCACCGTAAAATAATTGTCAACAGGATCAAGGTTATTGATCTCAAATTAGAAATCAACTCAGAGAGCATAACCAAAATTAAAATCACCAAATTTTTAGGAGTTTTTACTAACTCTAACCTTAATTGGAGGGTTGACTGTAGTCACCAAGTTACAACAATAAAGCATTATCCAGATTTAAGTTAAAATATAAATGACCTTTTACAGCTTGATATAAAGCCTTTCCATGAATCATGTACATAATTTTTATTAATTTACACCCTTAAAAATAATAATAACCTCAAGTTTATTATACAATTTTAAGCCTCAGTATCTAGGACCATCACGTGACTCACTTAACCGTGAGTGAATAATGAACATAGATATTATTCTTTTGTTGGGTATCATGTGTATGTACAGTTGCAGCACATAGGAAATCATGGATATGCCGTTTGATGTAGAGAAGGCATTTATATATGTAAAGACATGATGGAGTCATAATCTTCAAAACTTGAAAGTGTGGTCTACATTCTTTCGATATTGTATACCGGCCATGATTCAAATTGCACATCTGTGCAGCCCAAAAATTCTGTGTCTCACAGCTGAATGACCTCAGGCAAGTATGCAGTACGTCATCTAATTATGGCATGTACTGAAGTACGCTGTTTCTAAAGCTGTAGTGGACAGTGGGTGAGAAAGATTCCGCAGAAGAAAAATATTTGAATACAGTTTTTTTAGCTTGCAAATTCCAAGTTAACGTGGAGTCTAATTTAATTCCTAAAAATTTAGCAGAAGTATCATAGTTGTCTTCTGACATTCTTAATGTAAATACTACATTAGTAGTTTTATTTTCATTTAAAATGAGTTTATTACTGTTGGAAAGATCGTACGAGATTTATTTGGCATTAAGATTTTGTTGAACCAGCTCTTCTATATTTAGCAAATATGTTTCATCAGAATATAAGATTGTTTTATAGATATTCTGGTAATTTATGAAATCATTAATATAAAGCAGGAATAATAATGGGCCCATAATTGAACCATGCGGAACACCATGCTTAATTTTAAGTGTAGATGAAGTTCCATTTTTTATTTTGATATCTGTTTGATAAGTATAAGCTGAGTAGCTTCCTACAGGGTTCATCAAAACCGTAATGCAATAATTTAGTAAGTAGAATCTCCTGATTGACACAGTCAAAAGCTTTCATGACATCTAATAAGCTAGTTAATAATGCTCACGATTTTCTAAGTCTTCTAAAATCTACTAAATGTAACACTGGATCTGGGTTGAGTTTTCCAAGGGTGATCAAATCATTGACCAGAGCACCTAGGCCTCACTAGGCCCATTGTGCCTGTAACACTGCATCTTCAGTAGATTTTCCTGCTCTAAAACCAAATTGATTGTCATAAAGAATTTTCTGGTTTTCTAAATATTAATATATTTGTTTGAACATTTTCTAGGACTTCAGAGAATACTGGAAGCAATGAAATAAGTCTGTAATTTTTTGGATCACTTGTATCACCCATTTTATATAAAGGTATTACCATAGTTGCTTTCAAAAGTTCAGGAAATGTAGATGTCTAAAAACAATAATTTATAATATTTGTTAATGGTAATATTATTACATCAATACAACTCTTTTCTATGTCTACTGTTAGACCATAAATATCTCCACTTCTCCTACTTTTCAATGAACGTACTGCATTTCTTACCTGAATATAAGATACTTGCTTAAAACCAAATATACCAACAGGTCTCGTCTGCATTAATTGTATTGGATCGTAGGCAGAAGGATCTAAATTAACAAGATGCGATATCGATTTAATAAAAGAATCACTAAAAGTGTTAGATAAAATATCATATTTATCCCGGTTTTGTGCAGACTGGTTACTATTTGAATTAAAGATTTGCCACATGGGTTTATTTTCATTGTTAGAATTATTTAAAAAGCTCCAATTTGCATTAGTTTTTGTTTGTTTTATAGCTGCCCAATATTGCCTTTTATGCAAACGTAGTAATTCTAAATTTGTATTTATTAAAAAATTCTTCTGTACAAAAGTTAATTTTTTATTAAAATAAATATTGATTGACAATATCGTGCGTATACAAAGTAAACTTCCTGTTACAATGATTAATTTTTCTTAATTTAATTGATAATACTTTTTTCTATTTAATGTAATATTTAAAAAAAATCGTCTAAAATAAAAATATAGTATAATTCCATATTTCTCAAGAGTAATTTGCGTAATCGTGCTAGTATTTTTTTACCAAAAGCATGTCCTTGCCACCGTTGAAACCGGTGTGGTTGCTGTGGTTGTGGGAAGCACGGACATGCATGCAAGAAAATGCCAGCGAGAAAGATTTTTTTTAAATCGACGAATCTCATTACGATTCAGGGCGACACCCGTGATAAATTACATCTTATTAATTCGGTGTTAATAAAATAGAACCAATTTTTTAATTTGTATAAACCCACGCTGCTAATTCAATTATTCATACAAAGAACGAGTTGATTTATGGTACTGTTTAATTTTACGTATGATACATGTTTGAGGCACAGTCTGGTAACTATAGCTAAATCTATTTGAAGGTGGCTAGGTTGGGTGGTTTAGTAGTGGTGGTATCCGTGATGGGCGTGGATGGCGTGGTCGCCGTTGCGGTGGTGCACGTTGATTACGTGGGCGAGATGGGCGGCGCGGTTGATTTGGACGTCGGCGGTGTCAACTGGGACTCCTTGGCCGTTGATGATGGGGAGATGTTGGGGTCCGTAGTAAGCGTGATGTCCGGCTCCGTGAACTCCGTGGAGGCCGTAAATTCCACGGCGTTTGCGGTAGTGGAGACCGTGGATGCCGTGATGGGCGTAACCGGCGTGGATACCGTGAGCAGCCAAGGCGGCGTGAGCTACGACGGCTGGATGGGCAAGAGCTAAACCGTAACCGGTGTGAGCTACAAGAGCATGATCTCCGTTACGGTGGTGTACGTTAGCAACGTGAGCTAAGTGAGCTGCGCGGTTGACTTGGACGTCGGCAGTGTCTACAGGGACTCCTTCACCATTGATCACTGGTAGGTGGATTGGACCGTGGTAACCATGCCCATGACCGTATCCAGCTGAGGCAACTGCCAAAGCACTAGCGAATAGAATCTGAAAGAAAAAATGCAATTTTAATGCTACTAAAACCATAAAGATGCCATCCGTGGCTGTTGTTGACAGGGAACAATATTTAATTTAACCAGTCAACTGAATTTGACGAGAATACTTTTTGTGACACACAGAAATTCGCACGTTCAAAACAGAGTGACACAGTTAACTGATTAAATTTGTGTATGGTATAAAGGCTCCAAGAAGTCTTAACAGTAAAAATGTTGCAGTTCTAATAAAAATATCTCTAATGTGCATCCCTTTAAGTAATTTAATATTCTTCCAATCAATAAATTGTCCAATTTCGAGATCAAATTTTTTTATAAATATTGATTTATTTCATAATGCTTCACCAAGAGATTAATGAAGAAATTATTCAAGAAATACTTATTTATGTTGTAAATAATATAATAATATTATGACAATACTTACCAAGAATTTCATGATGCTGATTATTGCTGCTGTTGCTGCTGCTATAGTCTCGAACCTCCTTTATCAGGACTGTTTGAAGAATATGCAATTGCAAACTGCAATTACGTTTATATAGTGGTGAAATTTGATAAAATTTCAACGCACAAGGTCCCTCTCACTCGTTTCGCTACTGCATAATCAATGTCTAGGTCTATTTGAACGAAGCAAGAACGAAAAAAAACTACGTTTCCATTCACATGAAACTGTACTGTTACGCCGTAATTGCACGCACGATAAATTAACAAGCATTATAAGCGTTCGACAGAATTTTCCCGCCTGTTGAGAAATACATTATCTCGTTGCCTACGCATTTCGTTGGCGGTTTTTTTTAACGCGAACCTATATACGTGTGGAATATTGTGTGGTGCGGTATTTGCATATTAGACTAGGCCGTTGTTAAAGTTCATTGTTGATAGAAATTTATTGTGTGTAAGTAAGTATTCATCAGTATTGCACATGATTAAAGCTTTTTTTGTAAAATTTGAATTAAAACTTGATAATGACATTAAAACGTCGAAACTTAAGTCATGTTTTTGTAAATAAATCACTCATTACAACAACCACTTCCCTGGCTAGTACCACAGAGCATACTCATATATATATTATTACTTTTATATATAGAATATATATTTATATATATGTATATACAGCGTGGGGCATTTATCTTGGCAAAGTGGAATATTTCCGAAACCGAGTGAAATATGAAAAAATGTTTCAAATAACTGTTTTTTGATATGAGGGAGCAAATTGAATGTCACTCTTCATGGTTTTGCAACTTAGTTCTTTCAAGGTCATTTGAAGGCAACTTCGATTTTTTAAATGGAAACATATATTGTTTGTATTTTTTTCTATTTATATGCGTAAAAAGAAATTTAAATTATCTAAATCATCTTTCTCTAAGATATACAATTACTAGTTTAAACTGGGATTGATATTGATGAAACTTGTCATAGCTGATGGCATATAACTTAAATTAAACAAAACACAATCTTAAAACAGCAACACATAATACTTTATTCTACTTATTTCAATTAATGTAATCAATGTTCAAAGTGATGTCCTTTCATTTCAATACATTTTTCAATTATTTTTTTTTAAGGAATTTTGTGTTCGCATAAGGTTATCTACTGAAATGGACTGGCATATACTACGTATATTTTCTTGCATGTGTTCAGTAGTTGTGGGTATGTCCTCATAAACTTTGTTTTTGATATAGCCCCATAGGAACAAAATCTTGTGATGTCAAATCCGGAGATATGGCAGGCCAGTGTACTGGTCCTCCGCGGTCTATCCATCGCCCTTGAAAATTTAAGTCTAATATATTTCTAGCAACTTGGGAATAATGTGCAGGACAACCATCACGCTGAACTACATTTTCCGGTAGAATTGGTGGAACATTTTTTAAAAAATCGGCCCTGTTAATGTGCCTTCGATGAAAAATGGTCCAATTACTTTATATCCCATAATTCCACACCGTACATTAATAGACCATTGTCTGTCGTTTTTAATTTCTCTAATCCAATGTGGATTTTCTGTTGACCAGTAATGAATGTTGTGACGAGTTATTACCAAAATTGGTAAATCAACATTCATCAGGAAATAAAACTTTAAGAAAAAAGTTATTATACATCATAATTTGATTATTTGCTCACGTACAAAACGCCAACTGATGAATGAAATCATCATCATTTTACTCTTGATGCAATGATAAATGATAGGGATGAAATTGGTTTTTCTTTAAAATCCTTAAAACACTTCTCTGTGAAACTCTTGAATCCTTTTCTAATTCACGAGTACTTACGTGTGGATTGCAATGTATTGCCGCTAAAATATTTAATTCATAAGCTTCGTTGGGTATTTATTTTTCGCGTATTTGCTTCCTAGTTTCAACATTTCCATCTGTTTCAAATTGTTTTATGATGCGGTAAATGAACGTTGCGACGGAATTCTTAATTCTGTTTCTCCGCATAGAAGCGAAGAGCCCGTGATACATTTCTTTCTACTTCTCCATAAATAAGAGCTATTTCAATTTTCTCAATTCACAATCGAAACTTGAGCAATGTTAAGAATTATGTGTAAGAAATTACTAAGATGGCCTCATCACCAATTTTCATGTTTTTTTACATTTTATAAATTTTAATTAAAACCCTCACTTATGTTTTACTGATTAAAGGGTGGGATAGAGTTCACCCACCCTACATATACATGATAACTTTAGTTACTAATCGTTGATGATTTTTCTGCAAAAAAGAGTAAAACCTTTTATGTAATAAAAAAATAAAACAATTAATTCTATGGCTAATCTTGTCTTATTTAGATTTATGTATGTCCATCACGCATCCAATTTTTACTAGTTTGCTCAATCAAAAATTTTACTTTTTTTAATTTCTTTTAATAAAATAAAATAAAATAAACTTTGTTTATATCACACACTTTATTATTCTCAGTTACTATAGTTTCGACACAAGTTAGCTGGTCATTGTTATTAGTTTGATAATGACCAGCTAAATTGTGTGTAAACTATAGTCACTAAGAATAATAAAGTGTGTGATATAAACAAAGTTTATTTTATTTTATTTAAAGTTATAAAATATGTATCACAAAGTGAAAGCCTCTACAATCAAGTATTTATTGGAAACCGCAGGACGATAAGGAATTAAAGTTTATATGTATATGTAGGGTGGGTGGGTGGCTTCTATCCCACTCTCCAATCAGTAAAACATTATCAAAAATTATTTGAATTTGTTTTTAATAAATCCGTTAAAGTTTGCAATAATGTTATGTTTATTTACGTTCTACAACGTTTAATTAAAACACTCGATTATGTTTGACTCATTGCAGGGGGTAAACTAAAATAATAATAATATTAATTTATTGGTACACATTTCAAATGGATCCATGGAAAATAGTAACGAAAGATTAACACAACTTATGTAAAAAATAATTAAATACCAATAAGTATACATTTAAAATTGTTTACTGGCGTATACAAGTAAAGAAAATATAAAGGAATAAATACAATAATGCAATATGACCTTAAATAAATAATATTATATATGTTACACCGAATTTGTAAAATTGCCTATTACGTGAAATAAGCAACAGCATTGCCTAATTCGTGTAATGTGCAAGTCCGTTGCATAATTCATGAATTAGGCAAATCATCTGCCAAATTCGTGAATTTGGCATTATATATTTTGCTCATCTAGTACATTGAGCAAGGTAAACGATAGTTCTCTGGTGGTGTATTTTGAAACTAAACGGAACGTCACTTCAGTGGACTGCAACTTTTGAAGTGAATTCGCAATAACCCGAACTCACCCGTCAAGGTATAAATTCTATTTCTAATCTCGATTTAACCAAATACAGAATTTGATTATTTTTAGGCAGCGCTTCAATATATTATATTTTTTAGTAGTCGTCTGTGGACAACGAGAAGCATGTAATAAACGGTTTTGAGAATAATAGTAGCCTAAAAGATAGACAGTATTATCGCATTAAGACTTTAAGGTTAGTGGACTTTGCAGGAGTTAAGAACCAGAAGGAATGGATTGTCGATTATCAATGACATGCATATAGCTTGTGGACATACGGGTGAAAAGAAAACATATTAAAAAGTTTCAGAGCACTATGTTAATATACTAATGTCACTCATAAACTCGTTTATACAACAGTGTGCGAGATGCATGGAAAAGATAAAAAAGAGTTTTCAAGCAGTTATAGTTGTCTGCCCAATCACTGTTTCTGACATAAATCAAAGAGAACAGGTGGACTTGGTAGATTTTCAAAGTATGCCTGACGGCATAAAGAACATTTAACAAAGTACAGTTTTTTAAGGCCACTTACTTCTAAAAGGGCAGTAGAAGTAGCAAAATAACTCCTCAGTATATTCTTAAACTTTGGGGCCCCACATATTCTACAGTCAGAAAATGGGAGAGAATTTACAGGTGTCTTATCCAAAAATTGGGGTATTTATGGCCTGACCATTGATGAACACCAAATCAATGGTAGGCCAAGATATCCACAAAGTCAAGGTTCTGTCCAAAAAAGCAATCAAACAATAAAATATTCTCTAATTGCTTGGATTCGCGACCTTAATTCTTCCCATTGGGCAACTGGTCTGCTTTTTGTTCAATGGGGAATGAACACAACTTACCATGAAGCTATAAGAATGGAACCGCGTAAAGCTCTATTCGGACAGCTAAAATGAGCCTACGTGAGGAGACTCTAACAATTTAATTTGCGTTATATTAGAAATTTGGAATGATAGAAATAATGTGGGGACAAAACATGGAATCATGGAGAATCTATTAGAAAAAATAAACAGTATGCAGAAGACAAAATACATGAAGCTAAAAATAAGTGATGTTCCTCAAGAAGAAAAATCTATTCACAACTAAACAATACTCGCAAATACTAACAGACACTACTAGAAAATACAAGGAGCTACAGGAACATATACGGACACTGAAATACCCTGCTTTTAAATTAAAAATTAAAAACCTCCTAATAAACAATAAACTATAATTAAACCTTCAGCTAAAGAAACAACCTGTATCCCTCAATACCGGTAGCCCAAGATGGGACTGAATTCCCAAAATACACTATAAATTATTGTACATATGTATAGTATACATAAATAAAGATATTTCTATTACGACATTAGTTAGTCTTAACTCCGTGGGTAGTGGTCAGGGATACCAAAGGTGCCAATATACTAAGGGATGCCAAACCGTAAGATGCGGGTTTGTCCGGAATAAATTCGTTTGCAATTCTGTCTGTCATGGTGGCAGAAGTAAACATTTTAATTGTTTTTTTTTAAAGTTAATTTACATCGTATATTAGTTAACATAGTTGAATTAAAATAAATGCTTAATTCTAAAATGGTCATTATTTTCTTATTTTGGTTTAATTTCATAACCATGTCCTATTATTTATACAGGGTGTTACTAAGTCGTTACATTCGAAAATGGCAGTTATAACTCGTTAAAACCAACAACTTTTCTTAGTTCCAATTTGTGATTTGGTGCTTCGGTTTGGAGTTATTGGAGTTCTTTTGTTTTTCTAAAAATCCCTTATTTGAAGAACGATTTTAAAAAACCAAAAAGTTTCATAAGTAGCTTTTGGCTTTCTAAAACATTTGTATTTACAATTATTTGTATTGTTTAAAATAACAAAATGGCGACCGATTAAAAATTTCAAAACAAAATATTTTGATAACCACTTCATCCCATTATCCGCCATAATAGGCGATATTTTTAAATTACAAAGACAAGCAATTCGAATAATAGCTGGTATTGTATATAGAGATGACTGCAAAGAACATTTTAAAACATTAAACATCCTAACAACACCCTGCGTATATATTTTGGAATGCCTATTATTTATTAAAACCCACACAAACAGTTATCCTCGCAACAAAAATTACCATATATATGAAACACGATTGAAAAATGTAATACGCATAAATCAATTTCGTCTATCAAAATCTAAAACCGGTGCAAGATATTATTTTATAAAAAATTTTAATGTGTTACCCCGTGAAGTCCAACAACTGCCCTATACACAGTTCAAACAGTGGTGCAAGAATCACTTAATAAAAAATGCTTTTTACTCGTTTGATGAATATCTTTTAAATTGTAATCATAGTTTATAGTTAGGTTATTTTAGACATGTTGTGATATATACTCTGTAGAGCTTTTAATGTGTAATTGTTCGTCCCACATTTTATTTTTTTATTTTATTTTATAAGCTATAGGATATCTTAAATTACTTATATAATGATTAACTATTTTAACTTTTCTTGTATATATGGTAGGCTTAAGTTTTATTTTAAGTTTTAATTTTATGCTTTTATTTTTTTATTTTCTGTTCTGTACAATACAGCAATCTTATATACTTGTTATCATACGATTTTTTAACATTTTATTGAATTAACTTTATCTTTTAACAATTTCAAATATTGTATTTACTTAATTTTATCTATTGTTTTAATATTTTAATTACCTGTTGTTTTGTCTTTATTTTATTTATTACCTTATACATTTAGAATAATTCATTTATCTTTTCAATCTCAATACCATTAGTGATCTGTCTGCTGTTAATAGGCCATTTATGTTTTGTATAAATTTAGTTGGATTTTACACATCGATGTGTTTGTATTTGTATGCTATTTGTTCCTATTAATTTTACCACGACTTGTGTAAAACTCCATGTTACTAGCACCAATAAACTATTATTATCGATTTTTCAAAGTGAAACATTAAGGATTTTATATATCAAAATATGTGTTTTGAAATTTTTGATGGGTCGCCATTTTGTTATTTGAAACAATAATTGTAAATACAAATGTTTTAGAGAGCCAAAAGCTACTTTTGAAACTTTTTGGTTTTTTTAAATAGTCATTCAAATAAGGGAGTTATAGCGATTTTTAGGAAAATAAAAGAACTCCAATAACTCCGAACCGAAGCACGAAATCACAAATTGGAAATAAGAATAATTGATTGTTTTAACGAGTTCTAACTGCGATTTTCGGGTGTAGCGACACTCGGTATAGTAAGTATGATGTGGCGTGTCGAGTTGTATATTAATAAAATTTCTTATTGTTAAAAAGGTACTTCAATCAAATGCTAAAACTTGGCCACTATAATACTCAGACTCTAAGAGACTCTATCCTACAATAAACGTATTGGTAAAGGATTATTCAATTAAGCTCGCTTATATTCACATCAAATCACATTTAATAATATGATATAATATGTAACTCGGATTGTCGAACCCGAAACTGAATGCACCAACTATCGGCATTTTGTTTAAAATAATAATTCTGCTGCTTTTATTCTAAAACAATCTCATTTTTTAAGTTAATTTTTTAATTATAATATATAAATATATTATTAAAAATGGTTAATTTTAATATACACGAAATTATGGTGCGAAAATAGATTGATGTCATTCATATTTTAAAGTTTAGATACAGTGCCTAATTCATAAATTCGGCAGATAATTTGCCAAATTCATAAACAAAGCAACGGGCTTGCATTTTTCATTAATAAGGCAATTTTTTGTAGCGAAACAACTGTAGTGAGTAAAATAAAAAGTTGAAAATCATCAATAGTTTACTATTATTATTATATTAAGTTATAAAATTAGTATTTGCACACAATTTAGATTGTTTAGTGGCATTTCTGTATTCCTGCTTTAGTTTTATTTTGAGTTTTACGAGGTACGGATTACGATATTTTTTGCACCCTACCTCCACTAACTGAAGAGTTTGCCTTAAATCCTTTATCTTAGGCGTGAACCACTTTACTGTTAGCTTATTTGTTGAACGTGAAATAATTTTTTGAGGAAATGCATTATTAAATATTCCAATGCATCATTGACGTTTACCATATAATCAAAATTCCACAATTCACATTGCAATAAATTATAAAATTTGTATATACCAGTCATTGTAATTGGACGAACCAATTTCTTAATTGGTTTGATTTTATTATACTTATAATTAACAGTATAGCTGATGCCATCATGATCAGAAAAATAAATAGTTACTGGTTAAACTCAACACAAAGACATATCGAAATTAATAGATACATTACCAATACATCACTTATAGAACTAAAATCAGTGTTATTTGTTAAAATATTTACATTAAAGTAACCAGATATCATTACATTATTACGAGATACATTGATTTAAGATAAAACTAAGTTTAATTTATGTAGAAAAGAGTTAAAATTGCAGCTAGGGCTACGGTATATTAATATAATAATTAAAACAAGATAAAGTAAGTGTGTGCCACCAATTTCAATGTCTTTCTCTATGAAATATTGATCAATATTTACATTTAAAAATCCTTCAATAGATAGCATGCTTGCTTCAGCAGGATTTAGCTAGTGTTCAATTAAACATTGATGCACTGAAATTCAACATCATGTACTTTGCTTCAAATTGATATGATGGTAATATGAATATTTTGAATAAAACCTAATACTTGCAATGAATGGTTGCGATTATTTTTAATTATTTAAAAAAATCTATTCTATCATCCAGCTAAAAAATTTATAATAAATGTTAAATCAAAAATGTATACAAAACCCGCCTATAAAAGGAAATAAATCATATTGATTTATTGTATAGATTAACGACTTAATTATAACTCTTTTATATTTTTTTACATGCATAATTCATTTGATAATTTTGAATTAGCACAATCGTCTATGCTCGAGCGGCCACAATACGAGTAAATCCTATTGGGACAAATATAGATTTTAGCGTCGATAAATCGGAATTACCGTGGCGCACTTATTGTCGCTGCAAAGGACAGTTTATGCACGGTAAATATGCAGAAATTGTTTATTAAGTGCGCGTTGTTATAGTAATGGCAGTAATTTCGAAACGGAATAACAAATTACGGTGTCGATTAATAGTTGTAAATAATTTAACGTCGCAAAGCGACCGCTCCAGTACGGGACGACGGTTTGATAACCTGATTTCCTTCAATATTGTACAAACAACGGTCATATTTTGCAATTTTTTAAACTAACGAATATTTATTGTTATCATTAATCGTTCTTGTGTGGTAATTTATAACATATATTAGAATTTAAACTGTAGGAAAAATTAAGTGATAAATGTTTTTAAATAGTAAATTATAATGTAAGGATTAAAATAGTTTAATTAAACCATTTTTTTGGTATGATATAAAGGAAATTAATGAACATTTAAAAATTATTATTTTTTATTGATGAGGCTGTTACTTGTTTTTTAAGTACTTATATCTTTGTTGGTTTCTTAGTATGAAGGAAAAAATTCTTTTAAACATTCAAAAGTTTGATTGTAAAGTAATTGTTAGCTTATCAATTCTATTTTGAACAAGGAAGAAATATTTAATTTGTGGATGGTTTCAATAAAATACTGTTTATATTGAATAATTAAATAAATTGATTTAATAAAATTTTACTATACATCTGGTTCACTAAAATGTGAATGAGTAAGGGACAGTTCTATGAAATTAGACTAGATTCGCTTAATAGTAATGGGCCCATGGAGCGGCGTAGGCATGAGCGTGATGAGCTACAACTGGGGCATGAGCGTAAGCGTGGTGAGCTACGACTGGAGCGTGAGCGTAGGCGGTGTGGGCAGCTACGATTGGGGCAGCATGAGCTACGATGGCGTGATCTCCGTTGCGGTGGTGTACGTTGACTTTGTGGGCCAAATGGGCAGCACGGGCTACTTGAACATCAGCGGTATCTACTGGAACACCTTCGTGATCGATGATTGGGAGGTGTTGGGCACCGTGGTATCCGTGGTGGATGGCCAATGGAGCGGCGGCGTAGATTCCACGACGTTTACGGTAGAGAAGACCGTGGTGAGAGAGGATTCCGTGGTGAGCACCTACGATTGGGGCAGCGTGGGCAACTACACCGTGATGACCATGAGCTACTAAGGCAGAGTGAGCTACGACTGGAGCGGCGTGAGCTACTACAGCGGAGTGTGCTACGGCTGGGGCGGCATGAGCAACGACGGCAGAGTGTGCGACAGCTGGGGCAGCATAAGCAGCTACAACTGGAGCAACATGGTGTCCAATAGCGAGATCTCCATTACGGGCAGCAACATTAACTTTATGGGACAAATGGGCGGCTTTGGCAATTTGCACATCAGCGGTATCTACTGGTACTCCTTCATGATCGATGATTGGAAGGTGTTGTGGACCGTGGTATCCAGCAGCGTAGACATGAGCATGACCGACTGGGGCCAAGATGTGTCCAGCTGAGGCAACAGCCAAAGCACAAGCGAAAACAACCTAAATATAAAAAAAAAAAATAATTACATCATTTAAACACAATTATTTATACACAACTTACGAAGAATTTCATTTTTTAATAGTTGATAACCTCCTAAACAGGACTGTTATTGAACTGTGCCTAAATCATTTCACAGTGGCACTTATATACTCCCAAAATTTTGTACGTGCAAGGTCCCTTTCACTCGCACCGCGTACAAGATTCGGTTAACAAGTAGGAAGTCCGTAACAATTAATTACACAAAAACAGAAACGATATAGGAAATTAATTAAATAAAACTATTTGGTGAATTCGAAAAATTTACATAAAAAACATTGTATACTTATTTCCATCATCACTAAAAAAACATATTTTTTATCAAAACCGAAAAAAATCTATTAATATTGATAACAATCACCACGTATTTTTTTTATGTTGAGAATGTGTACCCTTGAAGTTCACAGCGGTCCCGTTTAGGGACACATAAGCGTATGATATTGGTATTAACATATATGCATAATTTAGAGAGTCGCGTTTGATTTTTTTTACTTACACACACATAGCACTGCATTCCTAATGAGTATTAACAAAAAAACAAAAAGTGTACGATCAATTTCGCACATAATGTATAATTATTCTTGTAATCTGTAATTAACATAAACATAAGGATTTTTTCCTTCGTTGCGTTTTGTAACGTAATCAAGAAAATTGTTACTTGTACGCAATTAAGAGCGTTTACTTATGATAATTGTCGGTTTGTGCTATTTATAATCTTTATATAATTTTTTAATTTTTTAAATTGATTTAACTATTATACGAATATCTTAATTTATTCATGATGATTTAAGTGTTTATACCTTAATTTATATTTATTTTACAAGATTTAAAGATGTTTAATTAATTGATGAATATTACACAAATAAATAATTTAATTTGATATACAATTTAGATTTGAGATTTAGATTTCCCACTTACACTACATATATATTTATACCTTCGTCACTGTAACAGTTTTAGTTTCCAGAACTTTCCAGTAGTTGTAATGTTGATGTCAATTTCATCCATTACAAGCTTCATCTGGATGATGAGAAATCACAATACATGCATTAAAATGATAATTACGACTAAATGTATTGATCGGCGCGTTTGAAACCAATTAATATTATTTGCATATTATGAGTTTGTTTTATTGATTGCAGGGTAAAATAGTGGCCACCCACCCACCCTACATATACGTTGGTACTTTCATCACTGTAACTGTTTTAGTTTCTATAACTTATAGCAGTCATGGTGTTGATGGTAAAGAATTTAAACACATATATTTCTGTTTTTTTTTTTAAATTATAGTTTTCTTTATAGGGTATTTGGGTGGCTGTTGTTACACGTTTAATTTAATCAGCTTATATTTCAAAGTTCAGAGAAAAATAAACAGGGCAATAAAAACGGAAAAAGACCTCGTCAACGAAAACTAAGAGTTTTGGAATTCCCCAATCTTAAAATCCTATATTAACTGATTATATATAAACTCACTGCTAAAAAATGGTATAGACAAGCTAAAAAATAAAGAATGAAACATGAACTAACTATTGAAGAAGTACAAGAAGTTATACAAGGAGGCTACATGTAAAAGAGTAGGAATAAAAAAGAAAAACCACAAAACGTAGATAGCTTGCGACACTTGGCAGGAAATAGAAGAAAGAAGAAAACTCAAACAGAGAATACTATCTTGTAACAATGAAGAAAATACAAAAAACAGGAACAGCAATAGAATATACTAAGCAAGGAAATTAAAAGAGTATCAAGACGAGGCATACAAAAGAGCCTCGAAGAACAACTAAAAATAGCAGAAAAGCGGCAAGCAGAAACGATATGAGAACAATGCATAACGTAATCAAAAGCGTAACCAACAGGGGGAATAAAAAAGCAAACGTAACAACTGTACAGAGTAAAACAGGAAATATATTTAATTGAAAAGAGGAAATTAAGGAACGAGAGATAGAATTTTTCTAAGAAACTTACCAAGAGAAGGCGATACCAAGAATGGAGCCAAAGGAAACAGTGAACCAGAAGATCGACATGGAGACTGGTGAAATAACAGAAAACGAAGTAGCAGAGGCTGTTAAAACACTAAAGAAAGGAATAGCTCCAGGCATAAACGGAATCACAAATGAAATGTTGAAAACAGAGAAATAACATACAATTAGCATGATCCATACTCTACTAAACAAAATATGGAGAGAAGAAAGTATACTAGAGGACTGGAAGAAGGGAGTTATAGTCATAATACCAAAGAAGGGCGATAAGACGAAAATTAGAGGGGTATCACAATATTAGATTGATGAGGCTTTTACTTTCATTATATAGGTGATAAATAAAACGCTTGGGTTTTGAGAATTTACACAATTTAATGTCGATGCACTGCGACAATTGTTTCGCCACACAGTGGCTTCATCAGGCAGATGATAATATTTATTGTATAGTATTTTATCATCTGCCTGATGAAGCCACTGTGTGGCGAAACAATTGTCGCAGGGTATCACAATATTGAGCACCGCACGATCATGACTATAATCATCCCCGGAAGAATAGATTGAGAGGTAGCCAAGCAGGGTTACAATCAAAAAGATCATGTATAGACAATATAACGACCTTGAAAATAATTGTGGACCAGGCTATAGAATGGCAAAAAGAAATTGTAATTAACTTCATAGACTTCTAGAAAGCCTTTGACAAGATATACAGCAAAAGAGAATTCTAGAAAGCTATGGCATGCCAAGAAAACTAATAATAATAATAATAGAAATACTCTACGAAAACAATTCTGGAAAAATAGACATAAATGATGAACTAACACGCAACATCAAAATAGAAGCCGGCATCAGACAAGGCTGCATCCTATCAAATTTCTTGTTCTTAGTAGTAATCAACGACGTTATGAAGACAGTGGAAAAAAACAGGGCGGGAATAAAGTGGAAATTTGGGAGAAACTTAGAAAACCTCGATTTCATAGACGACATTTATCTACCCGAAGAAAACAATAAAAACATGAAGGAAAAAACAGACAAACTAATCCACGAAGCAGCAAAAGTCAACCTATAAATAAACGTGAAAAAGTGTAAACCGATGAAAATAACTACCCAATCCAAGGCAGAAATAAAACTTAGAGAATAAAGAATAACATCAATAAAAGCATTATGTAACCTAGGAAGTAAAATTGGCCGTAATTTAAGGTTGGGAAAAGACGTAAAACTGAAGATAGGAAGTGCTCAAAGTGTATTTAGCCAATTAAATAAAGTGTGGAAATCGCAATAAACAAAACAGCAATGTGATGAGTGTGCTGTTGTACGTAAGCGAGTCGTAGATTACAAAGAAAATAGAAATAACAAAATTACAGTCCTTTATTAATAAATGCCTTTATAAGATACTGAGATTACTCTCCTGTGAAGTGAAGTGTGTGTCCCTGTCTCATTGCCTCGTGTTTATATTTAAATCAGTATTCATTCTCACTTATAAATGGGCCAGGATACTCACTGTAAAAAATGTAATAAGGCAGTAAGTGACTTTGATAAATGTTGTAAATGCAACTCAATCTTTCATCATACCTGTGCTGCACTGCTGAATTATTTGATTCGCACCAATGGAGGAGAAGTTATCTGCTGCAACAAGCATACTAGATGAGCCAGTTTCAGTAGTACTTTTGACGATTTGATTTTGCCTGACACCTTGTTCATAGCACTTACTGCTAGTGGATACAATATTCTATCTGATCTTGTAAATACGGTTAAAGAGCTCAGGGAGTCTGTTAGTCAATTAACAAATAAATGTGATAGGTTAGCGGAGAATAACATACAGCTTACTGCCCTAATATCTGACATGACTAAATTAAAAAATGATAATCAGATCTTACAAGATGAAAATGTTCACTCTTAAAAATAGTCTAACCCAATTAGAAGACAAGATAAAGGGTCCTAATGTGAACTTAAATCTAAATATCATTAGCAAAATTGATGACCGCAAATGGAGGAAAAATAACGTCATTCTATTTATTTTACCGGAACATTCCTCTAATAACAACCTAAAAGACTTTGTTTATCAAAGCCTTTTAGGTTGTCATTACAGGAATGTTCCGGTAACATCACTACTGCTTTCGCTTGATATTTCAGTATCTGTCAGGAAGTGTCAGGTATTCAGATTGGGTAATGTCGGTGACAGGCCACGTCCTATTAAAATCATCATGGACCAACGCTGTAAAGCAACTATGTTACTTAAGAACAAAAGTAAGCTTGATAATAACCTTAAACTCAAACATAATTTGACTCTGATGCAGCATGAGGAATTTAAAGTTGCGTTGGCGGAATATAAATGACGTTAATTCTCTTCAATAAATACGTAACTAATACTCCGAAGATATTCAACAAAAGTATACAAGAAAAAAACTATATTCTACCCAACACACACCTAGCCTTCATGTACTGTATCAAAATGTACGAAGGCTAAATTTGTAGACGTACAGAACAACATGCATAACAATGATTTCAACATTTACTTTTTAACAGAAACGTAGTTGTACAGTGGTGTTAACAGTTATGAATTGTTCAGACATGAATTGCTGACATTCGCGGTTCTCTTTTGAGCTCATTAACCATAATTTTCCATACTCTGATTGCACGCAACTTAGTGCTGTTAAGCTCAAGCTACAATATAAATAGCAAGTTCTAATCTGTGTCTATATTAAACCTAATGCTCCAGTTAATGAATACTCTCGTGTGTTTGAATTAATTGAAAATTAGTTCCGCGGTAAGCAATTACTCATAATGGGTGACATTCCCGAATATCATGTTACTAACAACACAACTTCTATGGAGACTTTGTATGCTTTCATTAATAGCAATGATTTATCCCAGCATAACAACATCTTGAATGATAATCAAAGAATACTGGATTTAGTTATCTCTTCAGCTAATTTAGTTAAGAATGTTGAGCGCTGGAACTATCCCTTAGTTAAAGAAGACTCTCACCACCCTACGCTTAGCATCTCTGTTGATATAGCATGTGGTGATAATCTCATAAATTTTACTCAAACTGGCCATAAGTACAACTTTAGGAATGCAAATTTTATGGGCCTGGAATGATATTTATACGTGTCCTGATGTAAACATTGTCTGTGACATATTATATAAGTAGCCTTTCCAATTGTTTGATAATCATGTACCTCTATAGCCTGCAAGTTCTAAATCGTATGACAAATCTCCTTGATTTAGCCGCTCAATTAAAATTAAACTTGCAAAGAAGGACAGAGCTTGTAAAACATATCTGCTTAAAATACACTGCTCAGGTTGAGAAGAACCTCAGTACCTCTCCACAACTTCTCTGGAAATATGTTAACCATAAAAAAGCCTTGATTCGCATTTTACATGTCATGACACTAGATGAGTTATCCAACTGTAATGATGCGGTTAAAGGTTTTGCTAATTATTTTAGTAAATAGTTTACTACAAGCTCATTATCTGCCAATGTGAATATGAACAAATTCATCATCATCTAAAAAATGTCAAGTTTTGTGTAGCAGATGTGAAGAAACATCTTAGTGGCCTCAAACCTAATTTAACTATGGGCATCGACTTAGTTCCCAGTCTGATCTTGAAGGATGCTGCAAACGTGTTATGTGATCGTTTGTGTTTTATATTTAATCTTATATTAAGTAGCGGTATTTTTTCTGATGCATGGAAAGTGTCGCGTATCTGTTCGGTTTTCAAAACAGGAGTTAAAACTGCAATCGAAAATTATCGACCAATTTCCATTTTGAGCAACTTGTCCAAAGTATTTGAATCTCTTCTCAGCAACTATATTTATAACAATAAAGTTCAACATGGTTGTATGAGGAAGCGCTCTACGACTACCAACTTAACCAATTTTACACATATTATTTCCAAAGCCATGGATGCTGGGAAACAAGTCGATGTAATCTATATTGCTCTTGTTAAACCCTTCGATAAGCTGGAGCATGCCCTTTTAATATCTCGGCTCATGGACTACGACTTGAGTGCTAGTATTGTTAATGTGATTCGCTCATACTTACATAGTCGGCTGCAAGTGGTAGAAGTTAATGGTGTTCAGTCGCGCCCATACATAGCTTCTAGTGATGTTCTCTAGGGGTCTAACCTAGGACCGTTATTTTTCCTATTGTTTTTTTAATAATGTTTGCTCTGCACTTAATTATAATACCTTCTTATTTGCGAATGACTTAAAGATCTTAAATATTATTGGCAGTAGAAGACTGTTTAGATTTGCAGCATAGTCTGGTTACTTGGTGTCTAGATAATAAGTTAGAATTAAGCATTATTTTATTAAATAATGTTCAATTACATCCTATACCCGCAAACGGAACGGTATTAAATTTGATTACTCCATAGAAAACATATCCCTTGACAGACCTAACGTAACATCTGATTTGGGTATTACCTTTGACGGTAAACTTACATTCAACTTGCACGTAGCTAAACTTTCTGCTGGTTGTTACATACTCCTAAGCTTTATAGCTCGTAACTATAAACCTTTCAAGAACATTAATGTACTCATTAAATTATTTAATACGTTTGGACTAAGTAAGCTGTGTTACTGTTCAGTTGCTATTCTAAATATAATAATGTGCTTGAAAATGTGTAAAAGAGATTCTTGGGATATATTTATTTTGTTAAACATGGGACTTATCAATAAATGATTGTAAATACCTTTTACCAATCACACACTTTTTATCTTTATTCGTGACTAAAATAAAGAATAAAGATAAAATGTGTGTGATATATAAAAAGGTATTTACAATCATTTATCTATAATAATGTATCACAATGTAGAGGCCTCCACAAATACCTATGAGACTTATCGTTTCGATGTTCCATATCAAGATTTACTAAGTGAGTTTAACTTTTTATCTCAGCAAAATAGGTACATCTTGTATGACTTATGTTTCTTATACACGTTAATTCATAACAAAATTGATAACCCTGCTTTTTTATCACAGCTAAATTTTAATGTACCCAGATACTCATCCCGACATGCTAACAATTTTACTTATCACGTACTCACATGTCTATGAATTAAACGAAGGAAAGTGAGTTGAAAAAATAAGACAGATCCACTTCGAACATAGCGAAATCTGACATACTATGAATAATAAAAACGCGGTTAAATTAATACTATCTTCACATACATTTACTTGGAATGAAATAAAAACAAACGCCAACGACAAGACAAAATGGAAATGAACGAGAGGACAAATAAGTAATCCAAGAGGAGACACGACGGGGCAGGACTAGCGACCTTGCTTAAAAACTAGCTGAAGAATAATCTAAAAAGATGTTCTATGCCCCTCAAAAAGAAACATATTTAATAATAACTAATAATAATTGATATTATTACAAATATAATTATTTAACTTGTTAAAACTAATTAATTTTTATTCAATTTGTAATATTTTAGATGTGGATTAGGAACTGGTTATTCAAAGACAAAATTTTGATTTTTGAATTCATTTACTATATACAAAAGAAAACTAAACTACATTCTGAACTATGTCCGCTTAGTAGACATGAGCCCATGGGGCGGCGTAGGCATGAGCGTGATGAGCTACGACTGGGGCGTGAGCGTAAGCGTGGTGAGCTACGACTGGAGCGTGAGCGTAGGTGGTGTGGGCAGCTACGATTGGGGCAGCATGAGCTACGATAGCGTGATCTCCGTTGCGGTGGTGTACGTTGACTTTGTGGGCCAAATGGGCAGCACGGGCAACTTGGACATCAGCGGTATCTACTGGGACACCTTCGTGATCGATGATTGGGAGGTGTTGGGCACCGTGGTATCCGTGGTGGATGGCCAATGGAGCGGCGGCGTAGATTCCACGACGTTTACGGTAGAGAAGACCGTGGTGAGCGAGGACTCCGTGGTGAGCAGATACGATTGGGGCAGCGTGAGCAACAACACCGTGATGACCATGAGCTACTACAGCAGAGTGAGCTAAGACTGGAGCGGCGTGAGCAACTACAGCGGAGTGAGCTACGGCTGGGGCAGCATGGGCAACAACAGCAGAGTGAGCAACAGCTGGGGCAGCATAAGCAGCTACAACTGGAGCAACATGGTGTCCAATAGCGAGATCTCCATTACGGGCAGCAACATTAACTTTATGGGACAAATGAGCAGCTTTGGCAATTTGGACATCAGCGGTATCTACTGGTACTCCTTCATGATCGATGATTGGAAGGTGTTGTGGGCCATGGTAACCGGCGGCGTAAACATGAGCGTGACCGTATGGGGCCAAGACATGTCCAGCTGAAGCGGCGGCCAAAGCGCAAGCGAACACAATCTACAAAACAAGCAAAATAATTAGCACAAACAATTAATCACTACACCTCGTACACTCACTAAGAATTTCATTTTGGTTTTCTGATAACCTCCTATTAGGACTGTTATTCGAATATGATTTGCAATTACAATTTTGGCTTATATATACCCACTAAATGTATTTGTTTGGGGGGCGAGGTCCCATTCACTCGATTCATTACCAAGGTTTCACATTGTAACCTCTAGCCGTCTAATATTTTGTGCACGTAAAAAAAATACGTTACTTTCAAACGAATGCTAATCAAGTTACCGAATGTAGTACAACATCAAAATAACCTAAACAAAAAAATAGGATACGATATTTACGGTTTAAAATAAGATTTCTTAAATTCAGCAGCAATTTAATTAAATATACCTTTTTATACCACTTTAAACTTTAAATTCAGTATTTCATGAATGATTTTCTCATTTAACTCGTGGTGAAACATTTTGGAATAATAGGTAATTTAGTGAAACAAAACCAAGTGTTTTAATCAATTACCTATTAATTTCAGTAACTGAAAATAAAGTTTAAAGTGGTATAAAAAAGTAAAAGTGTTTTCTTTATTCTTAATAATAAAATGTACCACGAAGTGAACGCCGTTAAGATCCAAGAAATATAATTTGATTTATTTATATAATTTAATTTTATAAATAATTCAAAATTAATCATTTCAAATCTTGGAAATAATTTCATATATTTTTAATGGTTTTATTCTTTATATAAATTACTAGGGTATTCCGTCTAGATCACAAGTAAAGCTATTTTTTAAGTTATTAGTAACTGAAATAATGTCATCTTCTTATATGTAGTTATGTATTTAAGCTAGAAGATATATTCTGATTAACATTCAAATTAGGAACTAGTTTATATGCACTCATAAAAAAATCGCAAAATGAAACACATCTCCTGCTCTGTATCAAGTACAATATATCCGCTTTTCATTATACCAGAATTTTGGGACGATGACCTCTTTCTGTTAACAAAATACCAGAACTTCTTGGGGTTACGTTTAATATCTAATTCTCGTTGCTCATTGTAGGATTGATAATCGTCAGCAATTTATATTTTTATAGCACGACGCAATTCCTTGATTTTACAAGAATAGAAATTAAGCCTATGCCTTTTGGCGATTTTAAATATCTCGAATTGGCACGAATTAGACTTTTGGTGCTTCGAAAAAACCATGCTGAGACTCTTTTGATGAATACAACATTCAGTTTTGAGTATAGATGTCAAACAGTTGTAGTAGGGTCCTTCAAGGAATTAATATCATTCCATAACAAGGAAAAAATAGCCTTTCTAAAATTAAATTGCGGTGTAATTGATTCAATCTTAAATACATTCAAAGAAGCACAGAAACAAATCTGAGGATGATAATTATCTAATTATCTATTTTCAGAATTGGATCCGGTTGATTTAAAAACTTGCAATTAAGACTATTTGAATGCAGAACCGGGAGTCTGTTTCTTGAATTCAATACATTGGTTACCTGGAGCAAATTATTATTATTAATGAAGTTAGATGTCGAGTTACAGCCATGCGCTATATAGTCCTAAGAGTGTGGTAAATTAAAATCTCCAACAATTAAAGTAGGTGTTCCAAAATCAATGTGCTATTCCATTAAATCAAATATATATCCATTCGTGTGTAAATTCGAATTTGTCCGCAAACATACGCAAACAATATTAAGATCAATTGATTTAATATGTAATTTTACGCCAATAATTTCAATATTGTTTATTGAGAATTCAATTCCATTAATTTGTTAAATATTCGGGGTAACATATAGGATAGTTGTAAAAATTGGAGTTCTATTCTGTCAACTACGTCATCTACCTTTTCTTTAAGTGAGAAAATTTTCAGCTCAAACATTGTGACAATATTTTCTATATCGGTTTTAAATGGTTCAAAATGTTTTAGAAGGTGTTTGTCAAACATTTTTTTTCCTTTTGTGCAATTTGTTTTGAATTAAATACATATTTTTTTGGCCATTGGTAATAAACTTTAGGAGTAACAAGAAATGTATAGATTATGTAATTGTAAATAATCCAAAATTGAGCAAATTGTTAAGAATATCTTTTTTCTGTAAACCTTATAGTTTTCGAGAAAAATGTAAGAAAATTACAATGATGACCACATCACTATATCTTTATGTTTACATTTTAAAACTTTTATTTTACCCTTGTTTATGTTTGACTGATTGGAGGGTGGATAGAGGACACCCACCCACCCTACATATACATGCTATCCTTAAATACTTTAATGATGATTTTGCTGCTTATAAAACAACAAACTTTTTGTTGTAATAAAAAATAAAGCATAATCCAAATTTAAATTTAAATATAAATAACCTTCTATATATCTTATCTAAGCTTGATTTAAATCCTTTCGTAAAATTTTATTAATTTACACACTCAAAAATTTTACTTTGTCAATGTCGTTTATTCAAACATTTTAATTAAAGTTATTGCAAACCACGACGCGATCAGTAATTAAATTTAATATGTATATGTAGGGTGGGTGGGTGGCCTCTATCCCACCCTCCAGTCAGTAAAACAACATTAAAAATTATTTGAAATATTTGTATGAATACAATAATTAAAAAAATGCAATTATATTGAGTTTATTTACTTATTTATTATTAACTAAAATTCTCGTTTATGTTCTACTGATTTTGGGGTGAATAAAGGCCACCCACCCACCCTACATATAACGATAACTTTAATTACTAATCGTTGATGATTTTACTGATAAAAGCAATAAAACCCTTTTTGTAAAAAAAATTAAACAAATCAAAATTTATATATAAATGACTTCTATAGCTAATCTATATAATTTAGATTTAAAAAAAAAACTTTTGGTGAACATTCATAAACAGGAAGAGGATATTTTCTTAAGGCGATTTTAGTTTTTTCTCTATATGTTTCTATATTTCAAAAATATTAAGTAACGTTTCAAACAAAAGTTAATGCGAATAAGAAACTGATCCAGTTTTATCATCTGCTGTTGAATTGGAAAATTGGCCAATTTCAAATTTTCAAATGACCTCTAATTTCCAAAGATTTTTATTTCATACTGCGGATTATAATGTATTAAACACATATTTTAACTCCGTAAGTTGGAATTTTGTTTTTAATCCAATTTTGATATCGATAAGTGTACACCTTCTATGATATTATTTATAATGTAATTGATCGGTTTGTACCCTCTATATATATTTTTCACTACAGAATCACATATCCTAAATGGATGACCAAAGAATTATTTTGCTTGATTCGCACGAAAATAGGAGTTCACACTAAATTCAAACAAAGTGGTTTCTAGATGATTATTACAAATTTTCGCATATCCTGGACGAATGTAAGAAGTTAAGCAGATCAAACCAAACTTACCTCTCCAAAGAAGAAAACTCTTTACAATCGAATATAATTTTTTCTGGCGGTACGCAATTGATATTAAAAAAGATAATAGATATCCTAGTACAATGTCTTTCGGTGAGTGAGATGGAGCCAATCTATTTTTTGATTTTTACTCCACGGTTTATGTTAAATCAACCAATCCGCCAGATTTATTTACAGGGCTTGCCTCTATACGATTCTGGATTACAATTTATCTGTGAATGTTCAAGAAGTATTGAACATAATTATTAGTCTAAAAACATCCCATAGCCACTACTCTGATCAAATTTCTAGCATTTTTTTACAAAATTGTATTTATTCACTCTGTAACCCTATACATTGTAACTTCCAAAATTGTGCCAACTAAATGGAAGACAAGTTATGTAATATCTATACACAAGTCAGGCCTTAGAGACTTAATGGACAACTACAGAGGGATATCAACAATACAATCAGTTATTCCAAAGATTTTAGATGAACTGATAGCCAAAAAACTAGCATGGTTTTCACGTGAGTTAATTTCAAATAATCAACATGGTTTTGTTAATGGACGATCTAAAGTAACCAATTTATTTGAATATAAAAAATACGTATCAAATGCTCTAGATAAGCGATTGCAGATTGATACAACTTACACTGTAAGTAAAGCATTTGATAGAATTGACCATGGCTTACTGTTGAATAAATTTAAGTTTTACGGATTTACAGTAATAGAATTGATTAGCTTTCCTCTTTTCTTATAAATCGTATTCAAATTGTCCGCATAAATAACTATACAGGATACTGACGAAACACCTTTGGTGCTGTATCTCGCTTATTTTTTATCCGATTTTAATAAATAAAACATCAAATTAAACCATTTTTAAAATACTTTAATAGGATCTGAACTGTTATTTTTTCTCGCACCCAGTTTTTGACAAAATACGATCAACATTTTTTTTTAAATTGCACTGTATATATATATTTATTGATTCGCAAGGAGATTTTTTTTTCTGAATATAAAATTGTAGACAAATTTATCCATACATCAAACTTAAGTCGAGAAATTGAGGATTAAAAAAATAAATAAAAAGTCAAGTATACATTGTAAACAATATACAGACCCTATTTTAAATGTCAAAAGTGACAGTGACAGCCATTGATACAATACTGCAACGATTTTTAATTATTTCATAATTAAAATGTTGCAATATTTCAAACACTGTACTAGAATTGTGTGCTTCTACAGAAATCGTTTTTCAGTTTTTGAAATCTTGCAACATTTTTATTATGAAATTATGAAAAATCATTGCAGTATTGTACCAATGACTGACACTGTCACTTTTGACATTTGGAATAGGCTCTGTATATTGTTTACTATGGGTATTTGATTTTTAATTTTTTTTTAATCCTCAATTTCTCGACTTTGGTTTGATGAATATATAAAATCGTTTACAAATTTAGATTCAGAAAAAAATCTCCTTGCGGATCAGTACAAAATATATATATATAGATTGCAATTTGAAAAAAAAAAGTTGATCGTCTTTTGTCAAAAACTGGATGCAAGAAAAAATATCAGTACAGTTCATATTAAAGTCTTTTAAAAATCATTTAATTTGATGTTTTATTTATTCAAATCGGATCAAAAATAAGCGAGATACAGCACCAAAGGTTTTTCGTCAGTCACCCTGTATATCTAAACCTATAATGAAATTATAAAAAATTGTTCGCACATACAACGATTATATTAATATTCAAGAGGACCTTTCAAATGTAAATGAGTGGTGTATCAGGAATCGCTTATATCTTAATGTGGCCAAATGTCATTCGATGTCTGCCTCAAGATGTAAAGTTATAATAAATTACACTTACTCAATGGACTGGACTAATTTATCCAGGATGGAATCATTTAAAGACCTGGGAGTTATTTTTTATTTTAAGTTTTCTTTTCATAATCACATCCTTTACATTGCCAGGAAGGCTCTCCAAATCTGGGGTTACGTTTGGCATTTGGGCAAAAATCTCAGTGTTAATTGCTTGAAAACATTATACTGTTGGTTAGTTAGATGCCATCTTGAATATGCCTCTCTTATATGGACCCCATTTACAATAACCAAAACTAATCGTCTTCAACAAATCCAAAATAATTTTTTTCTATATATCGAATTTGAACCCAACATTTACCTCAATAATGAATAGTATTGGTATAGACTCTCTCTCTCTTTCTCTCTCTCTCAGAAGAACTAAAGCTGATTTACTCCTCTTACATCGCTTAATAAATGGATCGTTGAATTCTCCAAGTCTACTACAAGAAGTTTCACTTCATGTACAGAGCAGAAGAAATCGATCAACACTCATAGAACTGACTCCAACACCAATAATTCATTGGACCGTTTATTAAGCCTTGGAAACAAATATTGCAATAAGCCATGCTTCGACTTATTTAATCAATCATTCCGCAGTTTTAAGTCTAATTTGGTTAATTTATAATTTATTATTTAGCTTATTTAACGTACACATACGTATTATTTTTGTAGTTTTTTTAATGTAAAGATGATTAATATCAATAAAGTTCTGCAGGGAAAATGATAAGCATATTGACGTGACAATATTTATGGAGAACAATATTGGGAGCAATGTACAAATTAAGGAGGGTAAATGTAAATCAGTTTTCAATTGAAAATAATCTAGATAAGTGCGCACCTGCCGTAAAATTTGAAGGTAAACATATTATCATTTTAAACTTGTACAGGCCTCCAAATAGAAATTTTGATATATTCTACACAAACATGACACTATGCATCACACACCTTAAGAATAAATATGACAACATACTCGTGTGTGGCGACTTCAACATAAATTTTCTAAAAAATTTCATTCACAAACAAATCCTAGTTGATTTATTTAACTCATTCAAAATCACATGCATATTGGCTGAACCAACACGAGTTTTTACTAATTTCAACAATCAAACATTAATTACCTCTCTTGACTATATGGTAATGGATTTGCCATCCGATTTGTATAGAGTGCAGTTAGTTAATACCTGCATTGCTATTGCTGATCATTTCGCTCACGCAATGTTTATATTGATTAGTCTTTAGCTTCCTTTAAAAAAGTACATATGAATATACACAAATATATAACAAAACCTACAAAATTTTTGGATGAATGAAGCTGGGTGGAGTTCATGCAGCTGCGACGTTCTTCTACTCAATATGGGCCAAGAATATAACCCGAATTCTCTAAAAGAATAAATCTTTAAATAAAAAAGATTCTTTGGTAGTAATAACTTAGAGCACTTAAAGTAACTTATTCAGAATTTTGATTGGAGTGACATTTATAGATTAGGCGCGGACTCAGCTTTTGACTTCTTCTTCACATCTTTTCAGAAACTGTTTGAGTTAGCTTGCCCAATCAAGATATGTAAAAACCGTACTCATCATAATATAAATAGTAAAAAATGGATATCTCAAAAAATCACTAATAATAGTAATGAAATTAAAAAATTATTTTAGTTACGTCGCAAGATAAATAACGAAACTTTGGCACTGACTCCCGAAGAGCTTCAAACAAATGTTGCGGAGGTTATTAGCAGTATTTGGTGTGCTAATAGCAGGCAAATATTAAATAATACTAAAACGGAATACGTCTATTTTTTCAAATTGACGTACGCTTCAGATATTTTAAGGAATCTCACGCTGACAAATTTCTTGGAACCATGATAGACAAACAATTGAAATGGGATGACCAAATCAGTTTCCTGTCTGAAATTTTTTGCTGGCAGGCAGTTAAAGCATTCAGTTATCAGAGACATTCTCATCAATATTTATTATTCGTTGGCATACTCAATTTTAAATTATAACATCCTAGCATGAATAACGCAGAATATTTATTCTGCAAAAAAGCTTATTTTTGACATCAAACCTAAAGACTCTTTTCGCCCACATTTTGCAAAGCACAACTTACTAACGCCACCAGGAATATTTATTCTTAACGCAGTTTTTTCCCAATACTATTTTACACTCATTAAATATCCCGGCTTGCACACGATTGTGCAATTAGCTCGCCGCGGCCGTAATTAATACCAATGATCGATAAATCGTACGAGGTGTAATCAATATCGTCGACTACCGTATGGAAATATAATTGCCCCGGCACCTAAAATCACCTTCAAGGTCCACTTTTACTCTCGTACGGCGGACAATGAGCGCGGTTTTTAAGCGTTTCAGGAAGTCACGACTCTGGCGGTCATTCCTTCGGGCGAAGAATTCTAACCAACTGGCGTAGAACGGATTAACGGAGCACACTGGCACCGATTATTTACCACATCGGTTGCCTTTTTTTTTGTTAACCACGTATTTGTATTGGCAAATCCGGGAGACGATGTTGTTGTCGTCGTCGTGGGTTTCGATTTGTTTTGAGGTTTCGTAAACGGATCTTGTGACTCTACAATTATTTAATATAGTTTTTATAGGTTATTGATTAATAATAATAATAATAAGGAATTTTTCGTAAACTTATTTTGTGTTTAATTGGATAAGTAAAATAATTTGTAACTGCTTCTTAAAATGTATCGTTTCACCAATTAATTAAAGTACGCGCGTCATTAACTTTTAATTGCAAAATGTATTATTTAATTTAAAAAAATACATTATTGATAAATAATAAGTGTTAATTAAAACATTTAGAAATACATACCAATGTACAAATATTCACCTTATTCTTATGTTGTTGACTTTTGACAAAAACACCTTCTAACGAATAATAAGCTACATTTGAAAATGGTGTGTTTCTAGAGGCCCAAAATCAATACTGTGGGATGTAATTCTTAAATCTTGTAAACATCAACCAAATTGATATTATTTATGATAAGCTGCTCAGAGAATATTAAGATTCTACTTTATATATCGAAACTCCATGGAGTAAGCTATATGTCTATTCATAAATTCAGATAGAATGGTACAGTTGATAAGCACTTACTTCAAACTACTATGTTTCTGAAACGAGCCACTTATTTTAAAGATAAGAATCGAATTCTTCCTAAATGACTGTCTTGAATTAGAATTCTCACCTAAAAGAAAGATCCAAAATAGTATACTTTGTCCTTTGATAGTGAATATAAGTTTTGAAGAAAACATAAAAACTACACATGCAATTGGTAAAACTTGCATTATATATCAATTAGAGAATAAAGACATATACAGGCGCTGTAAGGCTCTAGTATTATGTCCAAGGAAGTTTCCTCAACGTTATAGGAATCAATACTAACAACACCCAACAAAGCCCATGTGTTTTCCAGATTTAGGTCAAAGTCATAATCATCATCCGGTTGAAGATTTCACCCTACTTATAAAAAATATCTAGCCCATAGAAATAATTTAAATCAACTAACTAAAATTGAATCAACTCGTTTAAATGAATCGATTTGTTTGAGTATGTTTACGTTTATATATTTAGAAATCCGGTCGAGTTCATCGGATCCACTTAATTATGCAATGAGCTCATCCTTGGCTTGGCTCGCTCATCCGCGTGTTTTGGTTTCGCAATGCACCGTTATGATGCCGTCCGTCTGCCTCGTGTTTTCCAGTTCCGGAATCCCGGGTGTGTACATTCTGGGACGACCGAGAGCGAGAGTGCCGATGATGCCGGAGGCGGTGTCGACGACTCGTCTTCACCACGTTACTCATCACGACCGGCGTCTGCTATCCGGTCTAGACGTGATGATGTTCGACACGTAATTCATTCATTCAATTATGGAACGAAGACCGTTATGTATAAATTATAATCTTACACTTATTATTTTTAAATATTTAATACGGGACGTTTTGAATTGTTTATAACTGCTTAACACCAAAATTCAGACCTATTATTGCATGAAGAATTTTAAATTGTTACAAAGATAAATAGTTAAAAGGCTGTTTAATTTTTGTGATTAATTTTACTATAATCTTATCTTCGTTAAGCTTTAAAGTATAAAACTTTTTGAATAATTCATTTTTTCCGTTAAATAATACATTACTAAAAACTTGTGCAGTGAATCTAAATGCACTAGTTGCAAATGTAACGTGTGTCGAACCTTGATAATGATTTAGGTGAACGGAGCCTTGCCCCGTATGAATTTTGACAACTTCTGTGCGTATAAATACGGCGAAAGTTGTTTCGTTGAGCATATTCGAATAACAGTCCTACAAAGGAGGTTACCAGATAATCAACATGAAATTCTTGGTAAGTATTGTATAGTGATATTTACTTCATCGTTTATTAATTGTGTTTAATTATCTACAGATCGTATTCGCTTGCGCTTTGGCTGCCGCCTCAGCTGGACATGTCTTGGCCCCAGTCGGTCATGCTCATGTTTACGCTGCTGGATACCACGGCCCACAACACCTTCCAATCATTGATCATGAAGGAGTACCAGTAGATACCGCTGATGTTCAGGTTGCCAAGGCCGCTCATTTGTCCCACAAGGTTCATGTTGCTGCCCGCAATGGAGATCTCGCTATTGGACACCATGTTGCTCCAGTTGTAGCTGCTTATGCCGCCCCAGCTGTAGCTCACTCTGCTGTTGTTGCCCATGCCGCCCCAGCCGTAGCTCACTCTGCTGTAGTTGCTCACGCCGCTCCATTCGTAGCTCACTCTGCCTTAGTAGCTCATGGTCATCACGGTGTTGTTGCTCACGCCGCCCCAATCGTAGCGGCTCACCACGGAGTCCTCTCTCACCACGGTCTTCTTTACCGTAAACGTCGTGGAATCTACGCCGCCGCTCCATTGGCCATCCACCACGGATACCACGGTGCCCAACACCTCCCAATCATCGATCACGAAGGTGTCCCAGTAGATACCGCTGATGTCCAAGTTGCCCGTGCTGCCCATTTGGCCCACAAAGTCAACGTACACCACCGCAACGGAGATCACGCCATCGTAGCTCATGCCGCCCCAATCGTAGCTGCTCACACCACCTACGCTCATGCTCCAGTCGTAGCTCACCACGCTTACGCTCATGCCCCAGTTGTAGCTCATCACGCTCACGCTTACGCCGCTCCATGGGCTCATGTCTACTAAGCGAATATGATTAGGAATTAATTTGTATATTTTGTAAATATTAAAGATATTGAACAAAAAATATTATTAATTAAATTACCTCCACCGACTTATAATGAAGCTAAGCTAATAACTAATACTAGACGCCTTGATTATTAAAGTAAATTTCATATAAAAGCCTTTTGAAATTGGCATAATAAATCATTTTTGAACCCTCTTCATTTACTCAGAAAATATATTTATTTTTTAATTAGGTAAAATATCTCAGAAATAATTAGAAAAAATACGTAATTTCGTATTTTTTCTAACTATTAATTAATTTTATATAACGTAAATAACTTTAATAGATTTTTATTCATATACTCAGAAATAATTATCACAATAAAAAATATCTAGATGAACATATTGTATCGTACGTAAAAGATTTCATAAAATCAAATTTTGCAAAAAGAATATAACGATTGTCGTCTATTTTTATCTTACCTCAGTTTTTTCAGCAATTTATTTTATTTTCATTATTTTTCAGCAAATTAGTTCTCCAATTTCTAAAAGTTGAATTTTCTACATTGTTTTAGGAAATATTCTTTTAAATCTTACCTTAAATTCAAAAATGAAATTTTCTATTAATTAAACAATTAATTTTTTTTATTTCCTTTTGAGGTTTTGCAATAATTTCATTCCAACAACTTTTCTTATTTATATTTGCTTTATCTGAATTTTCTATAAAGTTTTCGACAAATTTCTTCAAGCATAATTAACTTTAAAGCACCTAGATATTTTCAGAATTTTTTTGGTAATTATTTTAAGTTCCTAAACTTTCTCTTCTAAACGTTGCTTTGCTTACTTTACTTTATCAAAGTTTTCTAGGAGGTTATTTTACTAATTAAGATCATTTTAACATTATTTTAATTTTTGTTTTTCCCCTTCTTATAAAATCCTATTATATAATAATAGTCACAATTATTGTTTCCGCTTTTTTAACTTTCCACTTTTTTTCAACTTAAATATTTTACGAAAGATTTTCAAATTTTCAACATTATCGTCACATTTTTATAATATTTTAGCAATTCTTCACCTAGAGTTTTCCAATTATTTTTTTCTCAATTGTCAGAATATTCTAGGAAATTCTTTTTGTTATTACTAGAATTTGTCGTCTTCAATTCTTCAACAAATTTACTTTCAGCCGCTTCAGAATATTTTATCACATTCTATTAAATTTTAAAAGAGCTTTTACAAAATTTTCTTCCAAATTCCACTTCTTATTTCATGTTTCAGGAAATTCTTTTCCAAAACCCAAGAGATTTTGGATTTTTTCTAGTACATCCTCTTTTCAGACTTTAAAATTTATTTTTTTAATTTTCCAGAAATTCTCCTTTTTTTTATTTTGCTGTCACTTCTTTACTAAATTTTCAAAATTTTCCAGCAATTTTAAAAATTATTTTTTTTAATTTTCCAGAAATTCTCCTTTTTTATTTTGCTGTCACTTCTTTACTAAATTGTCAAAATTTTCCAGCAATTTTAATTTTGTGATTTCTGGAAGTTTATTTGAGTGTATGGTAATGATAATCTTAAGAGGAAACATACTCAACTACAAAAAACGTATACAACCAAATAAACAAAATAATACCAAATAAGTTATTGTTATAACCTAGGAATAAATCCAAAGGATCTTGGTCGGCGTTTACCAACGTTGGGACCACGTCCCATTTGATTGTTAAGGGGGGCAATTTGAAAAAGGACTGCGATAGGTAAAACCTAACCTTAAATGCACAATTGTCGACTCATGGAAGTGAAGCTTGTTGGCCATATCGGGGACTTCTGAGGCAAGGGGAAGAAAGTGCGATGCGCAATGTTGAAACGGTATTTATTAGAAACGCGCATCACAAGTCCAAAAACCGCAACAAACAGTGACACGTTGAGAATGAAGAGGATATTTAATAAGCATTTTTTGGATTTTCCGAGCCCCAAGTGGGTCAATTCTGCTTATTTGGGTAGCCTCCACTGGACGATGATTTTTCGATGAAAATACGGATCAATTTGATGCATTTCAAAAACCCCATTAGCAAAGATACGACGTTGCTGGTGATCGACCGGCTTGAGTTCTTGTGTTAACTGAACTTTAAAAGTCTTTAAACCTAAGTCTTTATGCAAAATACGGTAAAATGTCATTTTTGGAATGTCTAAGTCCAAAGATCGACGAGGAATCAACAAACCTGGGCTTTCGTTAACACTATTGGCTGCAGCAGCAATATTCTCAATTGTTCTTGAGTGGTGCACACGGTTTCGATTCTTCACATCACTAAGTTGTCCCAACAGCTCAAATTTTTTAACCAGTTTTACTATTTCTGGCCGAGAAGGTGCTTCACGATGACCCAAAAGTGCTTTAGTTTGGCGAACTGTGACTGCAAAATTTTCACCATTTCTGTAGTGAATTTTAACAGTTTTAATGCGTTGTTGAAGCGTGTATCATTAGACTTTTACTAATGGCGTAGTTTTTACTTGTCAAATGTCAAAAGATGACAGCTGTAAAAGCTGCTCAGATAGCGGGCTGTTTAAAATAAAACCTCTTATTGCAAAACCCTTTATTTATCAATATTTGATACTCTTAGTGATTTTTTTAAGTGACAAACCTGAAATGAAGTATCTGTAAACAATTAATTGTAAAGCATTTGTAAGTTATTTATTTATTTATTATAAAATTATTAATTTATTTACTAGGTATGATGGAGCAATTGGTTTTTAAAGATTTTGTTAAATAACGATGTTACAGACGTTTTCCAAGACCTTCTGAGTAATTGTTTTTGTAAAGCTTGTGTAAACCCAACAGATTTATTTAAGAACATTTTTCAGGTCGACCGAATCCAAAGTCCTAGAACTGACTCAAAATAAAGAGAAGACGCCAAAAACAGATAAACTTTTGAAATATATTTAACCACTTGTTTTAAAATTTTTCTGGCTTTAGAAACAATTTTATGAGGGACATGATTCTTGGATACTCCTAATTCAAAATTATAGAATTGATTTTAAAATATGGGATAGATACATTTTTGGATTGGCCAGAAACTAAAATTTTCTTAACTGAGACTAATATTGGGAACATATTTTACTGTAAAGATGAAAAATCTTATACTTAATCATTTGTACCAGTCACAGGGTTTTAATATGTAAATACATTTTTAGTTTCTTTATTAGATTCGATGTAGTAATCGTTTTTTAAAGGTTTCGTAAAGTCACAATGTCGCAGACGTTTTTCAAGACCTTCTGGGTAATCGTTTTTGTTAAGCTTAAGTGTAAGAAAATCTTTCAGGTCGACTGAATTCAAAATCCTAGAATTGACTGAAAGTTTAGAGAAGACGTCAGAAGCACATAAACTTTTAAAATATACGTAATAACCTAATTTAGAATATTCTTGGCTTTAAAAACAATATTACGGACATGATTTAAGACAATTTTACTGGGATACTCCCAATTTAAAATCTCTAGAATTGACTCAAAATGTAGAAAGGACGGCAAAAGCAGACAAACTTTTAAAATATACTTAAGAACTTAATTTAAAATATTATTGGCTTTAGAAACAATATTACGGACATAATTTAAGAAAAAATTTCTTAGATACTCCGAATTCAAAATTATAGAATTGATCTTAAAATATGGGATAGGTATCCCAAGCAAAGACAAAATTTTGGATTGACTAAAAACTAAAATTTTCTTACCTGAGACTAATATTTGGAACATATAACTTGTATCAAATTACATGGTTACAAGATGTAAGCAAAATTTTAACTTATTTACTAGATACGATGGAGCAATCTTTTTTTAAAGGTTTTGTAAAGTCACAATGTCGCAGACGTTTTCCAAGGCCTTCTGAGCCATCGTTTTGGTAAAGCTTGTGTGAACCAAATAAATTGATTTAAGAAAATCCTGTAGGTCGACCCAATCCGAAATCCTAGAATTGACTCAGAATATAAAAAATACGCCAAAAGCATATACACTTAATCACTTAATTTAACGAACGAACGAGAAGTCACAGTCTTGAATCATTTACCCTTGGTGATACCACTGCAACCGATCATTGTATCTTAAGCAAATACTTTACCATTTGGCACAGTTTTTACTAGATACCTACTTGATTGTATCTTCAATGGAACGTCCATTCAATTGGATTCCCATAATATAAGCCTTCTTTTGACGTTGTTTGAACAGTTTCATCAGGGTATGAGCAATAATACGGGCAACCTTGCAGTACTTGATGATCTTTTTGGATGGATTTTTTTCGTGACACGTGATATCAATACAATAGTAATCAACAAATCGAATTTAGCGTGACGTCTAGTAAATAATAAACTAGAAGATAAGGATGTTCTTTAAAATTCAGTGTGCAAATTGTGACAGTATTAATATAGGACAAACAGGGAGACATTTTGAAGTTAGATTTAAAGAACACCGCAAATAAATTACATACGAAAAAGCAACATACCGAAAATTTTCTAAAACTCTCTACTGTTGTAGTAAATTAACGTTTTCTGTTTTAATCTCCACGATTTATTTTCTGTTCGATAAAGAAGATTCCAACCATTTATGTACTATATCTCTAATCTCTAATTTGGTTCAATTTTGAGATTAATATGCCATCAACTTGCTTCGATTTATATGATTCAAAATTTCAGAATTATAAAATATTAATGATTTCTGACTTTCCTCAATAAATTATATATTATCCCAGCGCACTACTGATTTTCTGCAACCAACAATGCATTAGCCTAGCGCACATCTTCACTAGTGCTAGCGTACTCTTGACCTAGGTCAATGCATAATTTATTGAGGCAGGTCAGGAGTACGTTAGGTTATTAAACTGTTTATTATGGTAGGTCAGGAGTACGCTAGATCAAGCAATGGTATACTTTATTAGACTTATATAGTTTATTACAGTAAGGTTAAACATAGGTTAAAAGTATGATTGTAGTATTTTAAGTAAATTAAAAGGTTATACAATATACAATAAATAAGCATACAAAATATTTCAATTTTCTAACTGAAGTAATTTCATATCATTTGTAATTACCATTGATGTATATATTTAGATATTTTTTTTTTCAAGTGTGTTATACAATTTCTTTAATTATAGTTAATAAAATTTATTATTGATTAGACTCAAGTAATTCTTGGCACAATTTCGTACTACTAAAAATATTGTACACCTACGTAAAACATTACGTCCTTGAATACCACTGCTGTATTACAATGCCTTTGAGAAAAGAAAAAATATTTTTTTAACGCATAAATACCAGTTCTCGTTGGAAAATTCCAAAGGATTCATTTAATCGCCTTGAATTAGTGATATATTTAGTAAGATAAAGAAGTAGTCGAAATCAATAAATTATATCTGTGTATTGGTAGGGTATAATATTATTTAAACTATTTTAAACTAAATTGATACATCTCAAGTATTATCGTTTTTTTTTGTAGTATTATTTTTTATTTTAATACTATAAATTTACCATTTCAGGTGTAAAATGTTTCACCAAATGATAAATAAAAAAGTGATTTAAGAAATATGATTATTTCAATATCAAAACATTAAACGAAGTTACAAAAATGTTTTTCATTGAAGATAATGTTTACATTCATCTATTTATCTCCGAAAAATCAGTTAACATAATGAATTTAACGAAGGTATAAAAATGTTTGTCAATTTTATTGAAGATAATGTTTACATTCATCTGTTTATCTGCAAAAATTAAAAACAAAACTATAAGCATGATTAATGTATTAAATTTGACCTTAAAATAATTAACATACAATTTTTAATTCTTATAAGTATCTGAAATTGATTTTATGTATAGTTTGATTATCGATAATATATTTATGATAGTTGCCATTGCTTAATAAGAATCATTATGCATTACCTAGAAATGGTTTGTTTAATAATGCATTTCCTACATATTACAAGTTGACCATTAATTCTAAACGCAGAAACGGCAAAGGCTACGTGCGTCGAGCCTTGATACTGATTTAGGTGAACGGCGCCTTGCCCCGAAACAATTTTGACAATTTCTGTAGGTATAAATACGGCGAAAGCGATTCCGTAAATCATATTCGAATAACAGTCCTACAAAGGAGGTTATCAGATAATCAACATGAAATTCTTAGTAAGTTCTAATTCGATTTGCCCAATTTTGTGAAAAATATTAATAAATATGTTAATTGCAGGTTGTATTCGCTTGTGCTTTGGCCGTCGCCTCAGCTGGACATATCTTGGCCCCAGTCGGTCATGCTCATATCTACGCTGCTGGATACCACGGCCCACAACACCTCCCAATCATCGATCATGAAGGAGTACCAGTAGATACCGCTGATGTCCAAATTGCCAAGGCCGCCCATTTGTCCCATAAAGTTCATGTTGCTGCCCGTAATGGAGATCTCGCTATTGGACACCATGTTGCCCCAGTTGTAGCTGCTTATGCTGCCCCAGCTGTCGCTCACTCTGCTGTTGTTGCCCATGCCGCCCCAGCCGTAGCTCACTCCGCTGTAGTTGCTCACGCCGCTCCAATCGTAGCTCACTCTGCCTTAGTAGCTCATGGTCATCACGGTGTTGTTGCCCACGCCGCCCCAATCGTAGCTGCTCACCACGGAGTCCTCTCTCACCACGGTCTCCTCTACCGTAAACGTCGTGGAATCTACGCCGCCGCTCCATTGGCCATCCACCACGGATACCACGGTGCCCAACACCTCCCAATCATCGATCACGAAGGTGTCCCAGTAGATACCGCTGATGTCCAAGTTGCCCGTGCTGCCCATTTGGCCCATAAAGTCAACGTACACCACCGCAACGGAGATCACGCCATCGTAGCCCATGCTGCCCCAATCGTAGCTGCTCACACCACCTACGCTCACGCTCCAGTCGTAGCTCACCACGCTTACGCTCATGCCCCAGTCGTAGCTCATCACGCTCACGCATACGCCGCCCCATGGGCTCATGTCTACTAAGCGAATGTAACTAGGGATTTATTTGTACATATTGTAAATAATAAACATATGTAACTAACTCTTGAAATTTTTTTTAAACCGTTACTCAGTTCTGATCATATAAAAAAATCTGATGGTTGAAAACGTAAAAACTCAAGTAATATGGTTGAGATTGAATTAACATAATCATATTTTTTATTCCTTAATGTTTCATTTTCATTATGTATTCTGCTTGGATTAAGAGCTTAGACAATTAACTTGTTACTGTTATAATAAAAATTATATACATGATACATGAAAAGGTTTTAAATGAAGCTAAGATATGATTAGCTACAGGAAGTCATTTATATTTAAACTTAAATTTAGACTATGTGTCATTTGAAATTTGTTAATTGACACTTTTTCATATATCAATTATTATCTGACAATTAAAATTTCATAATCAGTCAATTTTCACCTAACATCTGTGATTATTCAATTACCATCTGTCATGCATCGATGATTGTCAATTGTTGTCTGTCATATGTTTTCTGTTAATTATCATCTGTCATCTTTCTACTGGCAATTTATCTGCCATCTGTTGTCATCTTGGATTATTCAATTATCATCAGTCATCTGTCAATGATTAATTATTATTCGTCAATTATCAAGTGTCAATTATCTAGTACCAATTTCCAACGTTAATTTGTCGACAGTTTTCTGTCATTTATCTTTTTTTATCTGTTATCTGCCACTTTCAATTTGTTAGTTGACATTCTTCATTTACCATTTGTGATCTGGCATTTGTTAATTGACATCATTCGATTATCACCTGCCATCTGCGTTTTTACAATTGTCATCTGTCAAGCGTCGATTGTCAACTGTTGTTTGTCATCTGTTTTCTGTTAATTATCATCTGTCAATTTTCTACTGCCAATTTACGTTCCATCTGTTCTCATTTCTTTTTATTTTATTTTCTAAATGATTTAACTTCCATCTAAAAAAAGAGGAAATGACAACAGATGGAAGGTAAATTGGCAAATGATGATTAATAGAAAACATATGATAATCCTGCAAATACTTGTTCATCTACAATCATTAAACTCTTCGTTGTATAAATTTTAAAATTTTATAGTGCTGTCATTTTGTTTCCAGGTAGAATCGAGGAAATGGTTTTGTAGGGATTTAAAGCTATGTCTATTTTGAATAAATTCTTAAAATTTTATGTTAATCCTGCAGATGGTTATTTTTCTACAACCATTTCAACTCTTCATTGGATTTATTTTAAAACTTTGAAATTTTATAGTTCCGCCATTTTGTTTCAAACTTAAATCGAGGAAATAAATGTGTAGGGTTCTAAAGCTATGTCTATTTTGAATAAATTCTTAAAATTTTATGTCAATCCTGCAGATGGTTATTCATCTGCAACCATTTAAACCATAGTTCAATACATTTTAAAACTTTGAAATTTTATAGTGCCGCCATTTTGTTTTCAGCTTCAATCGAAGAAATATATTTGTAGTGATTAAAAGCTATGTCTACTTCTAATAAATACTGAATATTTTAGGATAATCCTGCAGATGGTTATCTAGAACCATTTAAACTCTTCATTTTATTAATTTTAAAGCTTAAAATTTTATAGTGCCGCCATTTTGTTTCCAGCTTGAATCAACGAAATATATTTGTAAGTAAGAATTTAAAGCTATATCCATTATTAATAAATTTTGAAAATTTTAGGTCGATCCTGCTGATGGTTATTCATCTACAACTATTTAAACTCTTCGTTGAATTCATTTTAAAACATTGAAATTTTATAGTGCCGCCATTTTGTTTTCAGCTCGAATCAAGGAAATGCAATTGTAGAGATTTAAATCTATGTCCATTTTTAACAAATTCTGAAAAGTTTATGATAATCCTGCAGATGGTTATTCTTCTACAACCATTTACAATCTTCATTATATTAATTTTAAAACTTTGAAATGTTATAGTTACGCCATTTTGTTTCTAACTTAAATCTTAGAAATTCATTTGTTGCGATTTAAAACTATGTCCATTTTCAAAAAATCTTGAAAATTTTATGACAATTCTGCAGATTGAGATTATGACAACAGATTGAAGATAAATTGGCAATGGAAAATTGGCAAATGATGATGGACAAAAACATAAGACATACAATAATTGACAATCGACGCTTGACAGGTGGTAATAATTGTCATTTCTGATTATTTATTTAATTATCATCTGTCATCTGTCAATTATAAATTTTTATCTGCCATATGTTTTCTGACAATTAATATCTGTCAATTGTCTGCTGTTAATTTCCACCTATTATTTGTATATAGTATTTTGTCATTTGTCATTTTTAATTAGCCACTTAAAATTTGTCAATCATCATTGTCTATTGACAATTTACTTGTCATCTGTTTTCTGCCATCTTCGATTTTACAATTATCATCGGTCAAGCGTCGATTGTCAATTGTTGTTTGTCATATGTTTACTGCCAATTATCATTTGTCAATTTTCTACTACTAATTTAGCTTCCATCTGTTGTCATTTTTTAAATTTATTTTCCAAATGATTTACCTTCTATCTGACAAAAAGAAAATGACAACAGATGGAAGGTACATTAGCAATAGAAAATAGGCAAATGATTATTGACGGAAAACAAATAACAGACAATAATTGACAGGTGATAATTGCTGTCATTTTTGATTATTCAATTCTCATCTGTCATCTATCAATTATAAATTCTTATCTGTCTTCTGTTTTCTGACAATTATTATCTCTCAATTGTCTGCCGTTAATTTCCACATATTATTTGCAGATAGTATATTGTAATTTGTCATTTGTTATTTGTTATGTTTTTCATTCTGTCGATTATTTATTGTTATCTGTCATATATTTTCTGTCAATCATCATTGTCTATTGACAATTTATTTGTCATCTGTTTTCTGTCAATTATCTAGTGGCATTTGTCATCTGGCATTTGTTAATTGACATCATTCGATTATCATCTGCTATCTTCATACAACGCGATATATATTTGTGGGGACTTCAATGTTCATTTTAACACAGATGACAGAAGAGCTGCTGAGATATGTAACATCTTTCAGAGCTATGGTTTATGGAAACTGTCAACGCAATCTACCAGATTTGGGGCCTGCATTGATAATATTTTTTCAAATAAAATAAATTTGATAGATAAACCAGTTGCAGTTAATTTGGGAGTATCTGATCATCTTGGCTTGGAAGTTAAAATTAACACTTCATTAGCCACTACTCCCGTTCTTAGGTTAATAAGACCAATCACTGAGAGAGGCAAGATCATGTTTTATAATTTAATAAATAATTTTAATTGGGTGAACTTTATGCAGGATGAATTGGACGTAAACTATTTGTGCAATCTTTTACTTGACCGCATAGTAAATAGTTTTCAACAAGCTTTTCCTGAAAAAAAAGTTAAATTTGAAAATAAGAGTGTTCAGTGGTTTAATCCAGAGTTACGTAATATGCGCGATAGAATACATTTTTTACGAGAAATGCTAAATAATGAACAACATAATATCGAATTACGCAAAGAATACACAAGTTTTAATAAAGTTTATAAATTAGCAATTAAAAAAGCAAAAATTACCGCGCACGATCGTTTTATTAAAGGATCCCAAAATTCAACTAAGGCAATGTGGAGTATAATTAACACCACGAAGGGCAAAAAATATGACCTTAATGAAACGAATAATACTAGTGCAAACGATTTTAACGCTTTTTTTGCATCAATAATTAAAACAGTAACAAACTCACTGCCAAAGGGGAAATACGATCCAATTCATCTTATGCATAATAGTCACACGGGACAAATATATTTTAGTTTTAAGGAAGTGTCTTGTGCAAAACTACGTGATATTATAGGTAAGGTTAAAAAAACTAACAGTAAAGACATCTATGGGCTTAATATTAGTATAATATATATAATTATAAACACATTAATAAGTCCAATAACATATCTATTTAACAGGTGCATAAAAAATGGGATATTTCCGGAATCACTAAAAGTGGCAAAATGCATCCCAACATTTAAAAGCGGAGATAAATCTGATCGGAATAACTACCGCCCGATTTGCATTCTTCCTGTTCTTTCCAAAATTTTTGAAATGATTCTCAGTGAACAAATATTGAACTTCTTAGAACAGAATAATATGTTCACACCTCAACAATTTGGATTTAGAAAAAATAGGTCTACTATAGGGGCAGTTGGGGGTCTCATTGATATTATCTTAAATGCATTTGAGACCGGGGAAATTATCCATTGTAAGTTTATTGACCTTAGTAAAGCTTTCGATTCAGTCAATCATGAAATATTATTACGAAAGCTATACTATTACAACTTCTGTCCCTTAAGCTGCAAAATGTTAATGTCATATATTTCAAATAGGAGCCAGGTGGTTTATTTTAATAACACTATGTCAAACGAAGAAATAATAAATATTGGTGTACCTCAGGGATCTATTTTAGGACCTCTGTTATTTCTCATTTATATAAATGATCTACCCAGTAATATGCAGCACTCTAACTCAATTTTATATGCGGATGACACAACAATCGCCTCGAGGGCCTCATCCTTGGATACAGCGAGGGAATTGATAGAAATAGACCTTAATAGAGCATGTGAGTGGTTTAACAGTAATAAACTTAAATTAAATTCACAAAAAACTGAAACCATGATATTCACATTAAAACGAACTCCAATATCTTGTTCTTATGTAAAATTTCTAGGAATTTACCTAGACCCACAGCTCACTTGGTCAACGCAAGGTATACAATTAGAATCTAAACTCTCACGTAACATCTATTTTCTTCGAAATTTATCCAGATCTGTATCCAGAGATGTATTACTTTCTGCGTATTATGCTTTTGTACACTGTCATCTGTCATACGGAATTCTATTATGGGGACATTCTACTATTAGGAAAGACATATTCAAAATGCAGCGAAGAGCAGTGAGAGTAGTCGCAGGTTTATCGTATAGGGATGACTGTCGAGATGCCTTTTCAAGTCTGAACATTTTGACTATACCAAGCATGTACGTACTCGAGTGTCTCTTACATATTAAACAAAATATTAGCACATTCAACAAAAACGAAATATTCCATTCATACGAAACACGAAGACACAATGATCTTCGTATAAATTTGTTTCGACTCTCAAAAAGTAAAGTTGGCACAAGATACTTTTCTATTAAATTTTTTAATGTGTTACCAAGTAGTGTACAAAATCTACCACTTAAAAAATTTAAAGCTAAGATAAAACATTTTTTAATCACGAATGTATTTTATTCTATTGAAGATTTTCTTAGTACAAAGATGGCAGATTGAATACACAACTGGTATCCTATTTTATTTTATATTACTCTATTTTACTCTATTGATTTTATTTGGTTGACATTTAGATTTTATTTGTATATTGTCTTTTATTCATATTTATGTTTTATTTTTAGATATTTTAATTTTATTTTAATTTATTTAATTGTAAATTTTATTTGTATATTGTCTTTTATTCATATTTATGTTTTATTTTTAGATATTTTAATTTTATTTTAATTAATTTAATTGTAAATTTTATCTATTTACTATATATAAACAAACATTTATTGCGTTATTTGTCTTTTTATCAGTTTATTACTATGACTGCTATTTTATAATATAACAATTGATTTTAATCTTATTTTTATACATTTTATTTAGGTTTTTATAGCATCTACAACTGTCTATTTTTGTCTATTTTATCTTTTTAACATTTTATCCTGTATTTTATTTATTTTATATATTAAAACATTTTATCTTTTTATTTTGTTTAGCCTAATTTTAGTATATTTTTTTATATTAATTTGATTTTGCCCTTTCAACGTGATTGGTCTTAATATATTTTATTTGATTCTTTTATTAACTATATTATTTTATATTTTAATGTTTTACGGTGGCGGTATTATTTATATATCTGTGCGTAGGTGTATGTGTATCTATATAAATGTGTGTATGTGTATATATATTTTATTATTTTGAAACTTGTCAATTTTTATATTACTATTGTTCACTCTATTATTTATAAATAACATTACATATATTATTACTAAGGCAATATGACGTGTGTAAAACTTGTAGTTACTAGCACTAATAAATATTATTATTATTATTATTATTATTATCTTCGAATTTACAATTATCATCTGTCAAGCGTCGATTGTCAATTGTTGTTTGTCATATGTTTTCTGTCAATTAGCATCTGTCAATTTTCTACTTTCAATTTACCTTCCATCTGTTGTCATTTTTTAAATTTATTTTCTAAATGATTTATCTTCCATCTCAAAAAATAAAATGACAACAGATGGAAGGTGAATTGGCAATAGAAAATTCTAATTGCCTTTCGTAAATAAATCAATAAGTAAAAAGACGGACAGTAACTGACAATCGACGCTTGACAGATGATAATTGTTGTTATTTCTGATTATTCAATTATCATCTGTCATCTGTCAATTAAAAATTCTTATCAGCCATCTGTTTTCTTACAGTTAATATCTGTCAATTGTCTTCTGTTAATTTCCACCTATTATTTGTAGATAGTATTTTGTCATTTGCCATTTTTTATTTGCCACTTTTAATTTGTCAATTGGCATTTTTCCGTCTGTTGATTATGAATTGTTATCTGTCATATGTTTTCTGTCAATCATCATTGTCTATTGACAATTATCTTGTCATCTGTTTGCTGTCAATTGTCTAGTGGCATTTTTCATCTGGAATTTGTTAATTGACATCATTTGATATTGACCTGCCATCTGCAATTTTACAATTATAATCTATCAAGCATCGATTGTCAATTCTTGTTTGTCATATATTTTCTGTCAATTATTATCTGTCAAAAAAGAAATGACAACAGATGGAAGGTAAATTGGCAATAGAAAATTGGCAAATGATGATTGACAGAAAACATATGACAGACAATAATTGACAATCGACGCTTGACAGATGATAATTGTCATTTCTGATATTAATTTATCATCTCTCATCTGTCAATTACAAATTCTTATCTATCATTTGTTTTATGACAATTATTATCTGTCAATTGTCTGCTGTTAATTTATACCTATTATTTGTAGATAGTGTTTTGTCATTTTTTTCCACTTGTAGTTTATCAATTGACATTTTTCATTCTGTCGATTTTCAATTGTTATCTGTCATATGTTTTCTGTCAATCATCACTGTCTATTGACAATTTACTTGTCATCTGTTTTCTGTCAATTATCATCTGTCAATTGTCTAGAATTTGATATCTTACATTTGTTAATTGACATCATTCGATTGTCACCCATGCCATGTTCGATTTTACAATTATTATCTGTCAAGCGTCGATTGTCAATTGTTCTTTTTCATATATTTTCTGTCAATTACCATCTGTCAACTTTCTACTGCCAATTTACCTTCTATCTGTTGTCATTTCTTTTTTCTTTTCTAAATGATTTACCTTCCATCTAAAAAAAGGAAATGATAACAGATGAAGGGTAAATTGGCAATAGAAAATTGGCAAATGATGATTGACAGAAAACATATGACAGACAGTAATTGACAATCGACGCTTGAAAGGTAATTTCTGATTATTTAATTATCATCTGTCATCTATCAATTTTAAAGTCTTATCTGTCATCTATTTTATGACAATTAATATCTGTCAATTGTCTGCTGTTAATTTCCACCTATTATTTGTAAATAGAATATTGTCATTTGTCACTTTTTATTTGCCACTTGTAATTTGTCAATTGACATTTTTCATTCCATCGATTATCAATTGTTATCTGTCATATGTTTTCTGACAATCATCACTGTCTATTGACAATTTACTTGTCATCTGTTTTCTTTCAATTATCATTTGTTAATTGTCTAGTGCCACTTTCCCCGTTTCCATCGTTAATTTGTAGACTTTTGTCATTTGTAATTTTTTTCTGTCATCTGTCAATTGTCATCTCTTATCCATCATTTGTCATCTTTTATCCATCATTTGTCATGTGTAAATTGTCATTTGACATTTGTTAATTGATCTCCATCAATTGTCACCTGCCACCTGATATCTTCTGTGATGATCCAGTTATTATCAGTCATCTGTCAATTGTCAATTATTATCTATAATATCTTCTCTGTTAATTATTATTTGTCAATTGCGTACTGCTAATTTTCACCTGTTTGTTATTTGTAGATAGTATTCTGTCATTTATCATTATTTTTTATGTTTAATAATCATTTGTAATTTTTCAATTGTTATCTTTTCAGTCAATTGTCAATTGTTAATTGTAATTTGTCATATGTTTCCTGTCAATAATTATCTGTCAATTATCTACTGGCAAGTTACCTGACATCTATTGTCATCTCTGATTATTCAATTAATATTTGTCATCTGACATGTATCTATTATATATTGCCTGTTAATTGTCTACTGCCAGTTTAACTAAAAAAAATCAAAATTTTCAATTCTTATTTCTTTTCTCGAAAGTTTATTTTGAATTTTATTATTAAATTATTGCTATTTTAAGTATTTCCTAAAAATTTAAACAATAATTACTCATGTCACTATAATTTATATATTATTTTTGAAGGAAATAATAAAATAGAACTTTTTTTTTGTTAAATATATGTAATATTTACAAAATGTACAATTGAATTCTTATTTATATTCGCTTAATAGTAGTGAGCCCATGGAGCGGCGTAAGCGTGAGCATGGTGAGCTACAACTGGAGCGTGGGCGTAAGCGTGGTGAGCTACGACTGGAGCATGAGCGTAGGTGATGTGAGCAGCTACGATTGGAGCAGCATGAGCTACGATGGCGTGATCTCCGTTGCGGTGGTGTACGTTGACTTTGTGGGCCAAATGGGCGGCACGGGCAACTTGGACATCAGCGGTATCTACTGGGACACCTTCGTGATCAATGATTGGGAGGTGTTGGGCACCATGATATCCATGGTGGATGGCCAATGGAGCGGCGGCGTAGATTCCACGACGTTTACGGTAAAGAAGACCGTGGTGAGAGAGGACACCGTGGTGAGCAGCTACGATTGGGGCAGCGTGGGCAACTACACCATGATGACCATGAGCTACTACAGCAGAGTGAGCTACAAGTGGAGCGGCGTGAGCTACAACAGCAGAGTGAGCTACAGCTGGGGCAGCATAAGCAGCTGCAACTGGAGCAACATGGTGTCCAATAGCGAGATCTCCATTACGGGCAGCTACATGAACTTTATGGGACAAATGGGCGGCCTTAGCAATTTGGACATCAGCGGTATCTACTGGTACTCCCTCATGATCGATGATTGGAAGGTGTTGTGGGCCGTGGTATCCAGCAGCATAGACATGAGCATGACCGATTGGGGCCAAGAGATGTCCAGCTGAGGCGACGGCCAAAGCACAAGCGAATACAACCTAAAATAAAATAAAATATCATTAATATTTTCATTAAATTAGGTAGATATAAATAACACTTACTAAGAATTTCATGTTGATTATCTGATAACCTCCTTGGTAGGACTGTTATTCGAATATGCGTAACGAAACCACTTTCGCCGTATTTATACCCAGAGCAATTGACAAAATTTGTACCACTCACCGAATTCATTATCATGGCTCTCCGCACGTAACCTTAACAATTTCTTCATTTAGAATTAGTGCACATAACAGAAAATAGTTATTTAACAATATAAATAGCATTTCTATTATTTTAATAATAATATTTTATTTATATAATGTAAATACACATTGTAGACTAACATAAAAATGTTTTTGCAATTCTAATGGCACCTTTGTTTTCGAGTCTGGTGTATTTTTAATGAAAGTCTTAATATGCCCACAATTCTTTTCGATTTTAATAGACCTATTCTTTTTGATATTGACTGTAATAAAAATGAATAAAACATAAATGTTGACTTAAATTATGTATTCTACATCTTAATGTTACCGTTTTAATTAACTGAATATAATAACTAATGTATTATTCAATATTTTAATTATAAAAATTATAATTGTTTGTTGACAGTTTATTTAGTGAAAAATATACTAAATATAATAGTACAAAAATAACTACTGTATCGTTTTATATTTTAATATCGACTGTCTTCAAAAAAATGTTTTTGTTGGAGAAACAATTATTGTAGAACAAAAGACTTGAAATAAAAACACATTCTTCAAAAATAAATTTTATTTAGGTGTTTAAATGTACATTTCGATCAGGAAGTAAACATTATCCATTATCGTAGAACAATTAAGAATTTTTTAAACCATACCAGCATTTTATTTAATTGTAAAATATTATATTTTTAACATGTTTTTATTATTAAATGCAGTGTAACGTTGCGGATTCTCATTTTAATTTATTGCTGTCGAAAATAATTTATCTGATTTTTAGCAACATTTATAAATGTGAAAGAATATTAGTATAAAATTCATGATTTTATAAATAATTCGTTTTAAAATTTATTACTTATGTCTAAAATTTTTGCTGTATTTTTTGAACCATATTATTAATAATAATTTTAATCTATTTTATGTATAATAGATTTTACTGACGGTGTCATGGTTAGATACATAATTTATAATAAACGTTCGTAAACCATTTATTTAATATATGACATTGTTTTAATCATACGTAACATTAATTATAGGAAATTTCAATGAACCAATTCCGTTCATTTCAGCATAAACTAGATACTTGGTGTCCGTCATAATTGTATTTGCGTGCGGTATTTCTTTTTACTACCGCTTGATACAATTTAAAGGTTACGGTTTGTGAACCTTGGTAATGAATTTAGTGAATGGAGGCGCGTAAGTATTCGGTGGTTTTTGTGGGTATATATACGCCCGATTTGTCACAGTTGATCATATTCGAATAACAGTCCTACAAAGGAGGTTATCTGATAATAAACATGAAGTTCTTAGTAAGTTTTGATTATATTTAGCTAATTGAATGTGAAAAATTAATAATTTTTCTTTTATTGCAGATTGTATTCGCTTGTGCTTTGGCTGTCGCCTCAGCTGGACATATCTTGGCCCCAGTCGGTCATGCTCATGTTTACGCTGCTGGATACCACGGCCCACAACACCTTCCAATTATCGATCATGAAGGAGTACCAGTAGATACTGCTGATGTTCAGATTGCCAAGGCCGCCCATTTGTCCCATAAAGTTAATGTTGCTGCCCGTAATGGAGATCTCGCTATTGGACATCATGTTGCTCCAGTTGTAGCTGCTTATGCTGCCCCAGCTGTAGCTCACTCTGCTGTAGTTGCCCACGCCACTCCAGTTGTAGCCCACTCTGGTATTGTTGCTCACGCCTCTCCAGTTTTAGCTCACTCTGCCCTAGTAGCTCATGGCCATCATGGTGTTGTTGCTCACGCTACCCCAATCGTAGCTGGTCACCACGGAGTCCTCTCTCACCATGGTCTTCTCTACCGTAAACGTCGTGGAATCTACGCCGCCGCTCCATTGGCCATCCACCACGGATACCACGGTGCCCAACACCTCCCAATCATCGATCACGAAGGTGTCCCAGTAGATACCGCTGATGTCCAAGTTGCCCGTGCTGCCCATTTGGCCCACAAAGTCAATGTACACCACCGCAACGGAGATCACGCTATCGTAGCTCATGCCGCCCCAATCGTAGCTGCTCACACCACCTACGCTCATGCTCCAGTCGTAGCTCACCACGCTTACGCTCACGCCCCAATTGTAGCTCATCACGCTCACGCTTACGCCGCTCCATGGGCTCATGTCTACTAAGTGAATATTGTTAAGAATTCATTTGTATATTTTGTAAATATTAAAAATATTTTACAAAAAAATTGTTTATTATAAATGTCTTTAAATGTCCAAGATACAGGGCATCAGTGTTAAGAAATTTTAACATATTTTTCTAAATATTTTCAATACCTTTCGTGGTAGAGTGCTGAAATTTGGTACAGCCTAAGCTAACATTAAGTAAATGCCTTAGGAAATTTGTTACTGGGTGTTCCTAAAATTTGCTAGCTCAGAAATTTTTTCTTTGCTCTTAAATTTACATTTATTCTTGCACATTTTAATAGAAAATTTATTTTAGGGAAGGTGATGACAATTGAAAGCGAATTGAGCAATTATTTTTGAATAAAATTACCAAACGTTAGAAATATTAGATTTATTTAATCTCTCTTTACATACAAAATATGATTAATTGACTAGAAAAACAGAATGACAATCATACGATCTGCTATTATTAACACAGCTAGTAATTCTACGTTAACTATCAAATATAGATAATATTATAGGATCGTCTTTCTCATAGCATAAATTATACTTAGTTATAAGTTAAGTTGCCACATATTTCTTAAAATTTCATCACCTAGGTTTTTAATGTGAGCTGGCTGCATGTTCTGACCATGAAACACCTCACAGTTTACTAATTGAGGCTGCATAATGAGCAATGTTATCGTATTGCTCAGTTTCTAAAAAATGATGGTTTATAGCAGGAGGAACATTCCAATTAGAATCAGCAGCCACTACTGAAGAAATATTTTCATTATTATCAGAGGTGTAGTATCTGGTGTCGACGAATTGAATATCAGCATCATCCACTCTAATCCTTTCGTGAGTTGTATGTTGCTCGTGATGATTATCGTGTATAGCTAAAGGAATTATTTGACCAGATGTGGCAGCAAATGCGAGAGCTAACAAAACCTAAAAATTGAAATAATTAAAATCACTTGAAGTAATAATACATATTTTATTAGTTAATAATTTAAAACTACGAAAACATTTCGTGAACCTTCAACAATAAGTCTTACTAAGACTGCAAAACAAATTACTTGTTGAAACAACTACTTCTCTGGTTAATACCTCGACAGACTTTAAATGATTCAAAACTAATTTGCGTCTTACAAATAGTACAACTCTCAAAGCAACACTAATTTGAATGAAATTATTTCTGTTGAATAAACTAATGAATAATAAAATGTACTTTAGACTTTGAAAGGGAATATAACATAAAAATTTATGAACAAAAATTGAAATTAAACTGATTTCATTAAATTAAATAATCTAGCATTCTAGTTTTTAATCATTTGCAGACACGGGTTTCGATCATTCGATCTCTTCAGTACATTTTTATTATAAAATTGATTTTAAATACAAATAAAAACATTTACCAAATTCACCATCACTGGCTTGCTTTAAATATTGATTAAATTTACTAAATTAATTAAATGGAATGAAATGTATGGCAACCGACACAATAATGAATTTTGGTGGACTGATGGTCAGAATTTAATTAAATTATTAGTTAATTTTCTACAACAAAGTAAATAATTTTCATATATTTTATTATTTACTACTTATTAATTGGATTTAACTTAAAATAATTTACTTATTAAACATGATAAATACGTACCAAGATATTCATGTTAATTACTCCTGAAACTTTCGAAATTTAGTTTAGTTATGAACTCAAGTTGCTGCTATATTTAAAATAATACCTATCCACAAACGACTATCGTTTTTATTCACTTACGCCGAGTTAATTTATACAATTCCATACTATCCACATTTAAATATAATGCGATAATTAAACCATAGCATTGTTTGAATAATTTCTTTCTGTTTATTAGGTGTCGGGTCAAGGTGTAGTATTAAGTAACATTAAACTTAATACTACACCTTGACCCGACACCTAATAAAAAAAAGAAATTATTTATATAATGGTATGGTTTAATTATTTAAATTTATTGTAAAAACGAAAAAACAAAATTGTGGTTACTAATTAACGGCACACAAAAGTTCCTAAAATGATCTGCTCCTTATTTTTTTAAAAGTAATTTGGGCATTTAAGCCTGGCATAAGAAGTTTATCTACAGCCAAATCTGCTCCTTAAATAATAGTATTTCTTTTTTCATATATAGTGTGTTTAAGACACATATTAAAAAACATAGTAAATTATAGTACATTCTTAACAATTTGCTCAATTTTTGATTTCTTTTAACTAATTGGTATATATAATCACGATTATCAAAAAATGCTTTTCAAATAATTGTTGACGATGTTTTACTGATTGGAGGGTAGGATAGAGGCCACCCGCCCACCCTACATATACATATAAACTTTAATTCCTCATCGTCTCACGGTTTCCAATGAAATTAATTACAAAACTTTTAGAATAAGAAAGAAATTAAAAAGATACAATTTTGCAAAAGATGAAGACAGTTTAAGAACTCTAAGAAAATTCCTCAGGCAAATTCATAAACTATAAAAGAAATTTAATAAAAGTTACTGAAAATTTCCAAAAATCTACAAAGGAAGTTGAGAAAAATTCTTGAAAGATGGAATGAACGTAACTGAAAAGTTCTAGAAATCTACAAAGATTATTAAGAAAAATTCAAGGACTCTCTAGAATAATTCTCTAGAAATGTAATGAAAGTGGCCGAAAAAATTTAGAAATCTATTAAAATTTCTAAGAAAGTTTTATAACTTTAAGAAAATTCTTGAAGGATGGAATGCAAGATACTAGAGTGTTCTATTAATCTACAAAAAATATTGAGAAAAATTCAAGGACACCCTAGAAAAATCCTTCAAAAGTAAAGGTTTCTAAGATGTTCTAGAAATGTACAAAAAAATGAAGAAAATTTAAGGGGCTCATAAGACAATTCTTAAAAAATTGAATAAAAGTTACTGGAAAGTTCTAGAAATCTATCAAAAAACAAACTGAAGAAAATTTTGGAACACTCTAGGAACATTCTTGATAAACTGAAGAAACTTTCTAAAACATTCTAGAAATCTACAAAATTCAAGAACCCTTTAGAAAAGTTCTTTAAAAATGTGATGAAAGTTGCTGAGAAGTTCTTGATCTCTATAAAAAAATATTGTGGAAAATTTTAGAGGCCCATAAAAAATTTTTGAAAGCTGGTTCTACAAACCAACAAAAATATCTTTTAAAGAAAATTTGAGGACTCTCTAAAAAAATTCTACAAACGGAACTAAACTTTCTAGAATATTAAAGAAAACTAAAAAAAAAACAGAAAAATTCTTGAACTGATAAAATTTAAAATTTAAAAAAAAATGGAATGAAAGATACTCGAAAGTTTTACAAAAAAAACTGAAGAAAATTTTACAACTCTAAGAATATATCTGAAATATTGAATTAAACTTTCTAAAAATGCTCATAAGACAATTCATAAAAAATTGAATAAAAGTCACTGGAAAGTTCTAGAAATCTATCAAAAAACACAAACTGAAGACAATTCTCGAACACTCTAAGAACAATCTTGATAAGCTGAAGAAGCTTTCTGAAACATTCTACAAATTTACAAAATTTAAGAACGCTTTAGAAAATTTCTTCAAAAATGCAATGAAATTTACTGAGAAGGTCTAGAAATTTATAATTCAAAAATATTGATTAAAATTCTAGAATCTCCTAAGAATATTCTTGAAAAATGGAATTAAAAAAGAGATCTACAACCTACAAAAAAACTGAAGAAAATTCTAGAAGTTTATAAGAAAATTCCTCAAAAACTTAATGCATAAAAAGTTACCAAAATTATCTAAAAATCTATAAAAAAACAAGGGACATTCTAGAGGCAAATAAGGAAATTCTTAATAAATGGAATGAAAGTTACTAAAAACTTTAAAAAAAAACCTGAAGAGAATTCTAAAACCTAGGAATATTCCTGAAAAACTGATTGACACTTTCTAAACAAAAATCTAGATATCTAGGAATATTCCTTTAAAACTGATTGACACTATAAAAAATTCCAGATATCTACAAAATTTAAGAACACTTTAGGAAAAGGCTTCAAATATGTGATAAAAGTTGCCGAGAACTTTTCGAAGTCTACAAAAAATTATTAAAAAAATTCTAGACCCATAAGAAAATTCTTGAAAAATGAAATGAAGAAAAGTTTTACAAACCTATAAGAAAGTTAATGAAAATTCTAGAAGTCTCTAAGAAAATTCCTGAAAAACTGAATTAAACTTTCTAAAAAAATTTCGAAATCTACAAACAAAATTAGGAAAATTCTTGAACTCATGAAATGTAATTAAAGTTACCAAAATGATCTAAAAATCTACAAAAAAAAAGGAAAATTCTAGAGGAAAATAAGAAAATTCTTAATAAATGGAATGAAAGTTACTGGAAACTTATAAAAAAAACTGAAGAGAATTCTAGAACTTCCTAGGAATATTCCTGTAAAAGTGATTGACACTAAAAAAAAAATCTAGATATCTACAAAATTTAAGAACTTTTTACGAAAAGGCTTCAAATATGTGATAAAAGTTGCCGAGAACTTTTTAAAATGAAATGAAGAAAAGTTTTACAAACCTATAAGCAAACTGATAAAAATTCTGGAAGTCTCTAAGAAAATTCTTCAAAAACTGAAAAAAAATTTCAAAACAAAATTATAAATCTACAAAAAAATTAAGAAAATTCTTGAACTCATAAAATATAATAAAAGTTAACACAATGATCGAAAAATCTACAAAAAAATAAGGAAAATTCTAGATGCAAATAAGGAAATTCTTAATAAATGGAATGAAAATTACTGGAAACTTATAAAAGAAACCTGAGGAAAATTCCCTAAGAATATTCGTGTAAAACTGATTGACACTTTCTAAAAAAAAATTCTGTATATCTACAAAATTCAAGAAAAATGCTTTAAAAATGTGACGAAAGTTGCCGAGAACTTTTTGAAGTCTACAAAAAGTTATTAAAAAAAATTCTAGAGGTCGATAAGAAAATTCTTGAAAAATGAACTGAAGAAAAGTTTTACGAACCTAGAAAAAACCTGAAGAAAATTATAGAAGTCTCTATGAAAATTCCTGAAAAATTTAATGAAACTTACAAACCTACGAACTTTTTCTTCATCCATCACTTTGTGATAAAACTGTGAAACAAGTAAAACCTATTATTATATTAATTACTAATTTTCCTTATCGTTAATGAAACTTCCTGAAAAATTCTAGAAATCTACTAGCAATTTTTTTGGACCATATAGGGTTAAAATTTTTCTATGAATAAATTAATAAAATGTTTATGCATGGTGGGTGGGTAGACTTTAAATCTTAATTAGATAAGATTAGCTAGAGAACGTCATTTATTTTTAAACTAAAATTCGGATTTTGCTTTATTATTTATTCCATAAAATGTTTTATGGTTTTCTGCAGCAAAATCATCAACTATTAGTATTAAAATTTATCTTGTATATGTAGGGTGAGTGGGTGGCCACTATCCCACCCTACAATCAGTAAAACATAAGCAAGGGTTTTAAATAAAAGTTGAAATAGAGAAATAAACAAAATAATTGCAATATTTATTCATACAAATTTTTCAAACAATTTTTGATGATGTTTTACTAATTGGAGGGTGGGATAGAGGCCACCCACCCACCCTTCATATATAAAAAAATTCAAATACATATATTTTCGCGTTTTAGAATAAAATTAATTACAAAACTTTTGAATAAAAAATAATTCGAAACGTAAAATTTTTGAGTGAATAAATTAGTAGAATTTTTATGCATATTGGGTGGGAAGATTTTAAATCAAAATTGGATAACATTAATTATATAAGGTCAATTATATTTAAACTTCAATTTTTATTTAATTTAATAAATATACTTTCTTAAAATTAAAAGATCGATTAGATGTTTCATTTTAAAATAGTGTTGATGAGTTTTGATTGTTTAAAGTTACAGGTATAATGATACTTAACTCAAGTGCAGGATGATGTCTATCTTCGAGGACAAGTGGATTTTTGCAATGGCATACCGTACTAAAAATTAAGTCGAGTATGCAATTGTATGACTTTTTAATCAAATTAAATTCGTCGAGACCCAGAAATTGAATGATTTCATGTAAGCACGTAGAGGAGGGATTTATTGTGGGATTTAATATATATTCATTTAAATTAAAGTCGCCGACTATAACTTTATTACTATCAATCAAGAATGGTGAGTTTTCCAAAATTCTAGTAAACGTTTGGAACTGCTTAAGATTAAATTGTCTGTCTCTACTATTTTTCCCTTTTAATTTTTTTAATCTCATAGTGAAACTCATCTTTGAAATTCAATTTCACAATCACCTTCGTCCATACGCAATTTTCCATCTCTTGCAGTTTTATCATTAGGTCGGTTCGTTATATCCATTGCATTATCCATTAACCCTCTATAACATTTTCATCTAAAATTATTTAGTATTTTCTTATTCTCTTCACCACAACACGTTTATCCTATCCATATCTTTACCTATTGCACCTTATGTTTATTTCCAGTTAAAAATAAATTCCTCATTACTTTTCTCTTATCTAATTTCGTAATACATAAATGAAATAAATTATTATTTTGATTTTTCTATGATTATTCCTAAATATTACAAATGTATATTTTAATCACCTTATTACACAATCAAACAAACGGACATTTAGACGTAATTTCAATAGACAACATGATTAGATTTAATCAGCTTTATTGTCCTTACAATTTTTAATCGAATACACCGACTACTCTGCATCTCTATCTACCATTTCGCAACATTTCTTACATTAATCCATTAGATTTAAGCGTTGATTATACGATTAAGCGAGTATTATGTATGGTAACATTTTCACGCGCTATATTAAGAATTTGCAAGTAATAATCAATCAAACGATTGGACAGTAATAAGTAATTAATCCGATTTTTCAAACTAGGCATTCATAACCTTGTCGAGAAACGACGCAAAAAAATAGTTTGTTTAAGTAGATTATGCATTTTAAAAAGTGCGTTATAATTACATTTTCTTGTAATAGGAAATATACAGTTAAATTGCTTAATACCTTTTGTTTTTAATTGTTAATTAATTGATGGTTCGAATGGTAGTATAAACTAGCTTTGATTATTCCAAGTTTTTAAGTGATAAATGATATAATCATGATTAAAAATATTTAAAAAGGCTGAAAGACCGCGGGTCGATAGCCGTTTGACAGAAACAAAAATATTGTATCATTGTTATATTGTTAATTACATGTAAATTTATTTTCTTTTTTCTGTAAATAAAGATGTATTATACAGGGTGACTCTCGCTTATTTTTGATCCGATTTGAATAAATAAAACATCAAATTAAATGATTTTTAAAAGACTTTAATATGAACTGTACTGATATTTTTTCTTGCATCCAGTTTTTGACAAAAGACGATCAACTTTTTTTTTCAAATTGCACTGTATATATATTTTGTACTGATCCGCAAGGAGATTTTTTTCTTAATCTAAATTTGTAAACGATTTTATCCATTCATCAAACCAAAGTCGAGAAATTGAGGATTAAAAAAAAATTAAAAATCAAATACCCATAGTAAACAATATACAGAGCCTATTCCAAATGTCAAAGTGACAGTGTCAGTCATTGGTACAATACTGCAATGATTTTTAATAATTTCATAATAAAAATGTTGCATGATTTCAAAAACTGAAAAACGATTTCTGTAGAAGCACAAAATTCTAGTACAGTGTTTGAAATATTGCAACATTTTAATTATGAAATAATTAAAAATCGTTGCAGTATTGTATCAATGGCTGTCACTGTCACTTTTGACATTTAAAATAGGGTCTGTATTTTGTTTACAATGGATACTTGACTTTTTATTTATTTTTTTTAATCCTCAATTTCTCGACTTAAGTTTGATGTATGGATAAATTTGTCTACAATTTTATATTCAGAAAAAAAATCTCCTTGCGAATCAATAAAACTATATATATATATATATAGTGCAATTTAAAAAAAAATGTTCATCGTATTTTGTCAAAAACTGGGTGCGAGAAAAAATAACAGTTCAGATCCTATTTTAAAAATGGTTTAATTTGATGTTTTATTTATTAAAATCGGACCAAAGGTTTTTCGTCAGTCACCCTGTATATATTTAAAAAAAAAAAAAAATTGAAATACGTTAAATTTATATTATTATTTATTTTATTACATTCTATTGTATTAAAATTAATCGGCAAATATGCGAATTTAATATTAATGAATAACCTTTAGCCTATTGACATTCCAATATATGATTTTTTAATTGTGTTAAATTTAAATGTTTTCGATAGACATAAACATGTATTTTATTAAATATTTCTAGATACTAAAATTGAAATAATAATGTTTAATTATATGTTTTATTTGAAAAATTGTGGTTGCTTTAAATTTAATTTTACATCAATGTTTACAATATAATTTACTGCCTTTGCTTTTCATGTTAATTTAACTTTAAGTCACCCAAAACTCTCTTTTGAGATTTGATATAACATGCAGATTTCATGATTGTTATTATTTAAACAACCATTTTTAATGAACAACCTATAAATTCTGCTATCGTGCATTTACGCAAACTTTCCATTTTCTTGGAAATAAGGAATATTTTAAACATTCAAGGCGTTATCTAAGAGGTTCTAACATAATTGTACGAACATTCAGTGCACGCATATGGGTCAGTGCATGTATAACATTAGTCACATGAAGTTTAGCTTAAAGAGAATATTTTAACAGCTGAGCGAAATATGCGCATAAATTTGATACGCAAGAGTAAAAAAAAAATATTCACTAACATTAATAATATAAACAAAGTTATCGTGTTTTATTCAATTAATAATACGTCAAACCTTCTTTGTTTCTCACACATTAAGCTAATTGAATACGCAAACTTGAAATATATAAGTCTATGCCAATGTAAGGTATACTTATTCATTTTTCCAAAATTTCTACAATATTTAAAAGATTCTTCGCATACATGGACAGTTTTTAATTCTCTGGCAAAATTTGAAGCTGTAGAAATAAATCAAAATAAATAGTATTTATAAACTCTTCTGCATTTGCATAATACCTTCTGGTAAACAATAAAAATACTAGTTGATACTTGTTGAGCTACCCTCTTGATGTAACCAGGTATGTAATTTTGGTAATTTTGGTTTCTTCGCCAAAATTAAACAAAAATACTGTTATACAGACAAGCTATTAAGTATTTTTATTGTATTCTAAAATGTATAACGACTGAGATGCCTTGTGATAAAATTTAATATTCAATTTCTTGACGACATTAGTGTAATACTGATCGAAATTTGACAATATGCATTTTAATTTGGTTGATTGAGTTACTTGAAGATAATAATAACTTTGATTAAAACACTTTATTTTTATCCAGATGTACATTTCGGACACAAAGTGTCCATTATCAATGGTTTGATACCAATCAATATCAAACCATTGATAATGGACACTTTGTGTCCGAAATGTACATCTGGATAAAAATAAAATATTGAAGAAAGGTTCTAAGTGTTTTAATCAAAATATGCATTTTATATTTCTTGAATAACTATTCGAGGAGAACTGTTATCACATTAGATGCATTATTGCAGTGGAAAGTTGCAATAAACACCTGCTGACTAATTTGCGACCGTCATGAGTACACAAACAATTAGAAATTCTTTTTTTCTCTTAGTTTAATTTAATAAATATTAAAATACAACCTTTGGTTATATGAGTGCAATGTCGTAAAGAAATTGATCATAAGAAGACTTTCTTAACTTATCCTATCATGAAGAAAAAGTAGTTGCGCCAATATCAATTTTAATTAGCGAAATACAGCCAATAAAAATAAATTAATTCAATCAGTTTCTTTATTTGTGTTAATTAAGTGTAACACATTAGCCTTGTTGATAATGTGTTGTGGTATTAATTATTTGCTAATACGTTGCTAATGGTGTAAGTCATCGTATTTGGTCATTGCAAATTTATTAATAGAATACAATTAATATGCTTTAAGTGGCTGGTAGAATGGATATAATTAATTAATCCCAAAACTTAGCGTCCAGTTTTATCTAATGTTAGTTTAAAATGATGCAATATCATTAAGGAGATTAACAGTTGAAATATTTTATACCAGTAATTTAAGCTTGTAGTGAAGCCTTACAAATGTACCATCAAAATTTTGTGAGCGATTTAGACAAATAAAGGAAAACAAAATTAATTATTCTCAATCAATAATCAATTTTTTTTAATATTATACTTAATTTTTTTTATTAAAAACAGTTTAAATATTAGTTTAGTAAATATTATTTTATTCAATTTTTAGTAAAGTTATAATTGAATTTTAACTCTAGTTTTATAACACATTTATGAAATTTAAATAAAGGCATTTTTTTAAATATTTGATTTGACATCTTGAATTATTTAATTTATTTTTGCAGTTTACTATTTTCATTGACAATCATAAATATGTCTTAATTAATATAAAAGACAATTTTTTTTGTATATTGGAGAAAACAAATAATTAAAGTCTTATACATTTTTCTTATGCAACTTTATTTACATATTACATTTTAATAAATAGTTTTATCTTGATTACCGTTTGTGTAGAAACATTGATGCCTTAAAAGATAAATCTAAAAATTTATAGCCGTTACGAAGAAATCCTTGTAATTTTATCACAAACGTCTACGAATCAGTATTTCATGCGGCTTCCTCGTTAGTGCAACCGCCTTACATAAATCAAGAGAAAGTGACCTTGCTCCATGAAATTCGGTAATGTTTTTTTCTTATATAAAAGCGCACCGTTGCTGGTGAATGGGCACAGTTGTTTAACAGTCCTACGAGGAGGTTAATCAAACGATCAACATGAAATTTTTAGTAAGTCCCTTGAATAAAATTATAGGTTTAGGGTGTTAATTTTTTTCTTTTTAAATTTATAGGCTGTATTAGTATGCGCTTTTGCCGTCACTTCAGCTGGACATGTTTTGGCCCCAGTTGGTCACGCACATGTTTACCACGGTCCGCAACATCTTCCAATTATTAATCATGAAGGAGTACCAGTAGATACAGCCGATGTACAGATTGCCAAAGCCGCCCATTTATCTCATAAGGTTCATGTTGCTGCCCGTAATGGAGATCTTGCTGTTGGACACCATGTTGCTCCAGTTGTAGCTCACTCCGCCGTCGTAGCACATCAGGCTCCAATCTTGACTCATGGACATCATGGTATATTTGCTCCAATCGTATCTGCTCACCATGGACTTCACTATCGTAAACGCCGTGGAATTTACGCCGCCATCCACCACGGATATCACGGTGCTCAACACATCCCAATCATCAACCACCAAGGAGTTCCTGTAGATACTACTGAAGTTCAGATTGCTCGTGCCGCTCATTTAGCACATAAAATTGATGTACACAACCGTAATCATGCTTATTCTGCGCACACAACTTATGCTCATGCTCCAGTCGTAGCTTACGCACCAATTGTAGCTCATCACGCTCATACCTATGCCGCTCCATTGGTACATCATTATTAATAGAAGCTTTTAGATGAAGAATTTAAATTTTGTAAATATTTCAAATAGTTAAATAAATTATAAAATAAAAATTAGTTATATTTCTGTTCAGTATATTTCTATAGGAATTCCAAAAAGGATAAAACGCTGCAGGAACCTGCGAAGAGATGTGTTTTTTACTCGGCGAAGGTATACGCCGTACGATTTTGGTTAAAGAGGTTTAAAAGTGGTGAATAACAAACAACATCCTGTAGGCACAGAGAGTGTGGTAAGGACGAGTTTGCAGAAGATGTTTGCTAAAAATTCAGCACAATCGTAGAAAACAGCTTATTGATTTTTAAACGCCTACATACGATAGGAAAGATCCAGAAGGAAAAAAATTGATTCCTCATAAACTTGCTGAAACCAACAAAATTCAACTAATGGTATCGTGCCTTTGTCCGCTTAATAAAAACCTCAAAAGTCTTCCTTGGGCAAAATATTTACAGACGATGAGAAATGGACACTCTTTGACTATCCAGAAATGCAAAAAGTTATTGTCAAATCGCAACAAATCATCACAATCGGACTCAAAACCGAAACGCCTTGGAAAGAAGGTTTCTCTCTGCATTTGAAAGGATCTGAAGAGTGTGCTGTATAATTAGTTATTCCAAATGAGTGAAACAGTTACTGCCGTAACAATTAATTAACGTTGGTCAATTAATCCTTTTGATTCAAGAATTGTAACAAATATGGCCATATATAATAGTTGCAAATGAGATAGTTCAGTGAAATTGTTGAATGACAACGTCAAGCTACATATTGCTTCTAATACAAAATACATCATAATAAATCTTTTGTTATAATATCTTGCAACAACCGTCATATTCACCAGAAATTTCTCCAGCTGATTACCACTTATTCCGATCAATGCAACACACCTTATCCGATATACATTTCCAATCAGTGTATGATATTTGAAAAAGCCTTAATGACTGTATCCTATTGTTTTCATCTTTAACGTTTGTACCTTTGAGTAGAGACTTCGATGACGTGGATTAAATGATCATAGCATATCATTTCAATAATATATCTTCAAGTTGTAAGTTTGCTCAACTCGATTATGAAGAAATTTATAGATGCGTTGTTTCCTCAATAATCATCTAATAATTGAAGGGTGTGATAGAAGCCAACAACACACTTTATAAACATAAACAACATTTCCAAACAGTGGATGAGATCTGAAAATGGCTTAACGACTTTATCCTTTCCAAAAAAAATATTTTCCGCGATGGAATTCATCAGCTTCCTGAAAGACGTCTTAAAGTTATAGAAAAAAAAAATTAAGCGATTAATTTGAGTGAACAATTTAATTTACTTTCTTTCAAAATAAACTTTAAAAGTAGCCGCAAAATATAAATAATTCATTTCTACACCTAATTTATTGCATTTAACTATGTTATAAAAATAAATTAAAAATTTAATACGATCTTAAATTCTATTAAGTTTACTCATCCATATTATACTTAATTACCATTAACCACAAAACAATAAAAATACAACACTTTACATCCTTCAAATTTAAATACACAAGTTCATTGGCATTAAAATTCCAGACGAAATTAACGAATCCATTGGTGCGTATCGAAATGTTTGATCGGCAAATTAAATATTTAAAATATTCCTATTAATGTTTTTAATAAATTATCGCTGGGTAATTCGTTTCACAATTACTTGCGTCACATTATTTATGTGGCCGTTTAATAACCACCGCCGAGTATATTATTATCTTATTGTTGGTGAAAAAATGCTAAATCGTTCCAATTATTGTTTTGTGTAATGTGAGAGCTGATATAAAAAATAATATAATAACGATAAATTGGTGTAACCTTCAATAATACGTTGAAAGGTGCATGTGTGGATGTGAATGATAAATAATAGTTTTTAGTCTTTAATATATACATAGATAATTAGATTTAAATTTTTAAGTGTTTAAAAGTGAATGATGATTTTCTGTCGATTCTGTTTTGACTAAATAGTTTGAATATATCCTCTCAAATATCTTCCTGAATTTCTTCAGATATTTTCAAATAAAATACTACACAGTAGGCCAGAAACAAACCGGTAGTTATGGTATATTGACTCTTGAATCCATAGCAATATTGAGTTTTGAATTATTCAAATTCTTATTTTTTTTAATACGAAAACATTTCTTGAATCTACAATAAGTCTTACTAAAACTACAGAACAAATTACTTGTTATATCAACTACTTCTCCGGCTAATACCTTCACAAGTAATCTATTTTGTAGTTTTAGTAAGACTCATTGTTGTAGATTCACGAAATGTTTTTGTATTTTTAAATTACTAGTTAATTTTCTACAACGAACTAAATATATTATTTATTCAATTTTTTTTCATCGTTTTGATAAGATGAATCTTTTTTGTAAAGAAAAAATAAAGTAAAGAGGATCAGGGTTATAGACATCAACGCAAACAATGTTAAATAACAGAGGTGAAATAGGAGAGTTTTTTGTTTGGGAGTAAAAGAAGAAGATAAATAGTTTTAGAATTTTAACTTTCAGTGATCTATTAGAGAGGAATTGCTTAATAATAAATATAATATGTGGATAGATATTTATGAAGTGGCACTTGTACAATAATCCCTAATGGCAGACAGAGTCAAAAACTCCACAAATAAAAAACTTTTTTAACTTTGTATAACACTGACTTTTGACAATTTTAACTTGTTATTATCTAACTTCTAGTTTCTAGTCACTAAATAAACTCAGTGTTTTACAAACAAAGTTAAAAAAGTTTTTTATTTGTGAACAATAATGTATAACGAAGTAGAAGCCTCCACCGTTAACAACTTTCTGGAATCAAGAAATAAAGCTACGAAAGCTGTACTTTAAAGCTGAGAAGTTTGTATAATTAAGGCTAGGATGTTAAGTCGAAGAGAGTATGATCGACGGTAATTGATGTTTAGAATTTTTTAGAATTATACCTTTCAGATGTCTACAATTTTCTTCAATAATTTTAGCAATTTCTTATTTTTTGGCACATTTTCTATTATTTCTCAATATCTTGCTTCTTGATTTCCTAATGTTTTTTTCAGAGATTTTTATAGGAATTTCTTTTCAGTTTTTAAAAGTATTTAATAAGACTTTTTTTAATCATTTTTTTGCTTCATGTTATCAGAAATTCACAGAAAATTTTCCTTTGAATTACAAGAATTTTCTTTGAGGAATCTAGAAATCTATTTCTTTTTTCTTTTTTACAGACTTCATGATTTTTTTCTAAGGGTTCTAGAAATTATTAAAAAAATCTTTTTCTCCAGATGTCTACAATTTTCTACCGGGATTATAGAAATTTTTTGCAATTCAAAATTTCTTTGAATTTTTTGAATAGTTGTAGCAATTTGTTATTTAGACTGTTTCAATTTTTTTAGGTCTTTTCTTAAAGATTTTTTTTTAAATTTGCTTCTTATCGGATATTTTCATATATTTTTAGTTCAAATTGCAAGAATTTTCTTTGAAGATTATAAAATTTTCCAGGAAATTATTTTACAATTTTTTAGAGTTTTTCTGCATCTTGTTTTATTTATTTATTTTTAAAGATATTTCCACTATTTATTTATTTTATTAAATTTTATTGACTATTTATTCTTATTTAAATTTCTAGAATTTTCCAGCAATTTATCTTTCTTTTTTATAGAGTTTTCAGCATTTTTTGTTTGATATTTATACAAGTTTTATTAAAGATTTATCTAAATATTTTTAAAGCATTTTAGTTTTCTCGTTTTTTTTAAATTGTCCACTATTTTCTATCAGAAATTTCTTTTCAAAATTGATAGATTTTTTAAGAATTATAGATTTGATTTTTCTAGATTTGTAGTTTTCTATTTTGTTTTTGTTTTTTCCAAAATTCTCTACCACTTCTTCTTGTTTTTTTTTTATTGTCGACTATTGTCTGCCTTATTTTATCGGAATTTTCTAGAACTTTATCCTCAATATTGATAAATAGATTTTTTTTAGAATTATAGAATTTGTTTCTATATTTGTAGACTTTTTTGTTTGTTTTGTTTTTAAAAATTCATTCTTGCTTAATTTGATTGAAAATTTTCACAAATTTTAAAGTTTTCTTTAAGGATTTTCATATTTTGAACTTTTTTAGGGATTTGTGTCTGCCTAGATGATTCTATAATTTTTTTGCTTTATTTTATTGAAAATTTCTAAGAATTTCACATAAAACCCAAAAGTTTTCTAAAATTTTTTAGCAGTTTTTCCTTGAACTTTTTCTTGGAGATTATCGAAGTTTCTAGCAAGAAAATTCTAGGCGTTTGGGTTAAAATATAAATATATTTTAACCCAAACGTATAGAATTTTCATTGAGAGTTATAAACTTTTGCAGAAATACTTTCAAATTTTTTATAGGAAATTTTAGTAATTTATTTACAAATTTTTACGTTTTTCCAGAATTTGTATGTTTGTCTAGAACTTTATACAATTTGTTGTGTTATTTGATTGAAATTTTCTCAAAATTCAACTTAAAACCCAATTTTTTTAGTTAGAATTTAAGAATTTTTCAGAAAATTTTTCTTGAACTCTTTTTAAATGTTTTGAAAGTTTTTAATAATTTATATTTGAACCTAGATTCCTAGAATTTTCTTCGAGAGGTATAGATTTTTTCAGCAGTTCTTTTAAATTTCTGAAACTTTCTTTAAAATTTTTTGCTAATTTATTTACAAATTTTAGTCGTTTTTTAGAACTTTTGTTTATCTAGAACTGCCTACAATTTTTTGTTTTATTTTATTGGAATTTTCTTAAAATTCAACCCAAAAAATTTCTTAGAGGGAAGATTCTAGAACTATTCAGCAAATATTTGTTGAACTTTTTCTTTTATTTTTTTAGAAGTTCCTAACAATTTATATTTCAATCTACAAAGCAAGAATAAATAAATTCTTCTTTCAAATTTCTGAAATTTTTTAACAATATATTTACAAATTTTTGATGTTTTTCTAGAATTTGTATGTTTGTAGAACATTTTACTTTTTGTTGGTTTATTTTATTGTAATTTTCTAAGAATTTCACTTAAAACCCAAAAATGTTCTAGAATTTTTTAGCAATTATTTCTTGAACTTTTTTAAAGGTTTTAGAAGTTTTTAACAACATATATTTTAAACTAGATTTTTAGAATTTTCTTTGAGAGTTATAGACTTTTTCTGCAATTCTTCTTGTAGAACTTTCTATTTCTCTGGTTTATTTAACTTAAAATTCAGAAATTTTCTTAGATGGAGAGTTTTAGATTTTTTCAGAAAATTTAAACTGTTTTTAAAGGTTTTGCAAGTTTCTAACAATTTATATTTTAATCATCAGATTCTTGCAATTTTCTGCAATTCTTTTTCCAAATTTCTGAAATTTTCTTTAAGAACTTTTACCAATTTTTTTTTACAAATTTTGTACGTTTTTCGGGACTTGTATGTTTGTCTAGAAGTCTAGAACTTTCTACATTTGGTTGCTTTAATAGTAGTAGTAGTAGTAGTGTTTGGCTATCGATCACGTGGCCCTTACATCGTGTGATTTGTGTATTTTTTTTGTATGTGAATAAGCTTGTAACTGTATGGTTGCTTTATTTTTTTTGGAATTTTCTTAGAATTTCACCTAAAATCCAAAAACTTTCTAGGGTTGTAGAAGTTTTCAGCAAATTTTTTCTTGAAGTAAAATTCCTTTCTCCACTGTAAAACAAAATGCGGGTGTGTCTAACGCAATTAGTAGGTAAGAAGTTGTTTCATCAAGAATGCAGCCTGGAAAGTATTATTAGTAAAACAGTAACCGGCCTTTAACTTACCCTCAAACAGTTGAATAAATAAAAAAGAATTGCTAAATTAATTAAAAAATAATTCTATAATTTCTTAAGATGATAATACAATAAATTAAAAATAGTGAAACAAAATCAAATGTTTTAAATAATCCTCTAATTAATGTGTTTAATTTCAATAATTATTTTTATTCAGAAAATCTTCGTTTATAATTAATCGGCATAGCGTATACTTTACCTTTACTCAAATATCTTCGTAAGCCTAGCGTACCCTTGACCTACCGCAAATATATTAGGATTGTGATAGGTCAAGAGTACGCTAGGGCAATAAAAAATTTATTAAGGTAGATCAAGAGTACGCTCGCATAAAGATGAAATATATCGACAAAGGCTACTCTAATGCACTTTTTTGCCTTATAAGCTACACTAGCATTTCACAAATAAGAAACTGTTTAACTTTGTTTGTATAACACGGATTTTATTTAGTGACTATAGTTTCGACAATTTTAACTTGTCATTATCAAACTTCTAGTTCTAAGCTACTCTAATGCATTTTTCCTTGAGGTAGGTCAAAAGTACGCTAGATTAATGTATAATTTATTAAGGTAGGTCAAGAGATAAGAGATTATTAGAGATTTTTCCATTAAATTGATAAAAATTTTCGCCCCAAAGAAACATGAAATGTTGACCTACAAAAATGTCTAGAAATATTGATTAGAGGTTAATTAACATATCTCCTTCAGAATGACCAACGGTCGTAACTAGAAAGAGAAATATAAAAATTGTGAAATTACAAATTTAATTTAATTAACCTCTAATTAAAATAACAATGTTTTGCCACAGTTTAAGCTAGAATTTAATTCGTCATATAGAAATATTGAACCAATTTTTTGCTCATTATTCTAGGAATCTAATATTTCAGACTGCAAAAATAATCTGCAATTTAAAAGATACGTTCTGCTAAAATACACAAAAATAGGAATAGACATTTCTAGAAATTCTCTGAAATTGAAAGAGGAACTTCTAAAAATAGTAGAAATTTAGAATTGAAAAAGAAGAAAAATGTAGAAATAGACATGCTGAAAAATTTATGTAATGATGAAAATGAAATGTTCAAAATTAAGAAAATGAGCTAAATACAAGAATATACCAAATCTTCAATGAAATACTTATTTTATAAACTAAAAAAAATGATAGTAGATTCAAGAATTCTCAAAAAAATACAGCAATTATGAAGGGATTTTTTTAATATATCAAAAACTGGAAGCAAAGTTGACGGAAATTTTCTAACAAATTGCTCTAAATTAAAAAAAAAAATGACAAGAAATTTCAAAAAATTCTAAAAATGCCAAACATCTTAGAAACTTTAAAGTAAATACCAGAAAACTGGAAGAAATATTTCCAGATAATTAACTTTAAATCATGAGAAGAAAAATTGAAATTTCTAAAAAGTTCTTAATTTTTAGAAGACAGGTTTGCTAGATTATCTGAGAAATAAAATAATGAATTCTGGAAAAAAAATAGTAACCAGAAAGAAAATTTCCAAAAAAATTAAACAAAAAATAAATATTCATTTTCAAAGAAATATTAAAAATTTGCAAAATCATTTTGCACTTTTAAAGAAAGTATTTTGTATATTTATTTAAACCTGAAGAAAAACTATTGGAAATTTAAAAATATAATTTAAAAAAGTGTAAAACGTGATAACCATAAGAAGAAAGCTCAATAGAAAATTTTAAAAAATAAATGTTTAAAAAAATTAGTAAACTACGAGAAAATGCTGAAAATAAAACAAGAAATGTTGAAAATGCTCAAAACTCTAGAATCTTTAACGAACATAATTCCAATTCTTTAATAAACTGAAGAAAAATATTTCAAAATTCAAGAGCACTCAAAACTTATTTTATTTTAAAAATAAGTTTCTGAAAATGTTTCTAAAACCTGAAGAAAAAACTCTTAGACATTAAAATTTTATATTAAAATAAGAAATGAAACAAAATTTAGTAACCTGATAGAAAACGATAGAATGCCCAAAAAAGAAATATTGGAAAAAATTAATAATCTTGAAGAAAAGGTTGAAAATTCCCAAAATAAAAAAATAACTGAAATATTGAAAGAAAAACAGATTTTAAATTAAAATGAAATAAGAAATTTTAAGTAAATATAAATAAAGCTTGGAAATTTTTAAGAATTCCCAAAAAATAACAATGAAGAGGCGATAGCCATTTAGCAGAAATTTTCTTTTTTTCAATTGTTTCCTTATAATGTTGCTTTACTATGTAAAATTAAAAGATGTTTGTATATACGAGTATATATAAATAAAGTTCAAAAAATTAAAGAAACATCAAAGAAACTTATGATGAAACGAAAATAAAATTCCTTACTTCACTTATAATTTTTATTAATACCAGATGTACATTTCGAGTACAATGTATTGATGATATTTTCGTTTCATCATAATATATAACTTTACATTACTCAACCCGAAAGTTAGTGTTAAAGAAACTTCATAGAAAATACTTACAATTTATAAGAGAAATTTATGTAAACAGAAATAGAAATTACTAGAAATCTGAAAGAGGAATTACTAAAAATCATGGATCTGTAATAATAATTTCTAGAAAATTTTGAAAACTTTTGCAAATTAGGAATCTAAAGCTAAAATATTCCGTTAAGATAAAGGAAGCTATAATACATAAATATCTGCGATCTCAGGAAGAATCAATAACACAATAGTAAAACAAGTATTCTAAGCGATCTGATATACTTCAAAAATATAATCATCATGATCAAATATATCTAGAATCACATAAAAGCCTTTAGACCTTTTGGAGATTTCAGATAGAACTGAGCCAGGATAATAGGTTGATATTCAAGGTAGGTTAGGAAGAGTACGACAGGCATAATTGTTTTTATGAATGTGATGGCGCGATATCCCGAAAACGAATGCAGATTTTAAATCCTTCAACGTATTTTATGGACAGGGTTATTCCGTATAAGAATGCCTCGTGAAATTAAAGAACTTAAAGACTTCCTCTTGAGGGCAAAGAGGAATGAAGTTAAATCTGTTAAAATCAAGAAAAACCGCACTAAATTTAAGGTAACTTCACACCTTCGTCGTGTTTGGCAAGGAGAAGGCCAAAAAATTAAAGCAGACTTTGCCTCCAGGTTCTCAAGTATAGTTAAATAATTAAATTACTCGTAATTTTTTCTCCACCACCATCTTTAAAAATAGACAAAATATGCAATCTACGATCTCCAAATGTTGGATAAAATGGTAGCCTGGGCTACAATGCAAATCATCTCATCTAATCAACATGGATTCGTCTCTGGTAGGTCAACTTTGTTTAAAATCTTCTGTGATACAAAGAGTTTTTATCGGGAGCCTTGGAAAATCATAGCTTTTTAAAAGTATAATGTTTCATATTATTTAAGTTCTTTAGCTCGTAGAACATTACATTTTTTTTTAAATAAAACATATCAAAGATTTTTTTTTAATAAACTGCTTATTCTTATCTTGATTTTGAAATTTATTAGGTAATTGGTTGTCTGACAGTTTGTAAAGAAAAAAATATATCTGTATTTTAAAAATGATTTGCTTTATTCACATAAATATTTATAAAATATAATATATACATAGCCATTCAAAAAAATGAGGAAGAAATCACGAAGTTTGTACTCGTTTTGTATACGTGTTTAATAGTGTCCATGTCCTCCATAACCGCCATGTCCACCATAACCGGCTCCGTATCCTCCATAGCCGCCGCCATAAGCAAAATCGCCGTTGCGGTGTTGGACTGTGGCCCGGTGGGACAAGTGGGCGGCGCGGGCGTGTTGGACATCGGCGGTGTCTACTGGTACACCCTCAGCGTTGATGACTGGGAGATGAAGGGGTCCGTGGTAGACTGGTTGTGGGGCGGCGTATGCACCGGCTCCAACGGCGTAACCTCCGTGCAGTCCGGCGCCATGAGCAGCGGAGAATAAGGCTCCGGCGGCGGCGTGATGAGCCAAACCTAAACCAGCAGCACCATGATAACCTAAACCTAATCCAGCATCTCCGTGGTATCCGCCGATGATTCCACGACGTTTACGGTAATGTCCGTGACCGGCGGCGTGGGCAGCGTGGGCGGCTTGAGCGGTACGGGCGAGAGCTTCATGTTGGGCGGCCAAGTGGTTAGCAGTAGCAGCGGCTACTTCAGGTGTATTCAATGGGACACCGTTAACTACAGCTGGAACGACGTGAGAGGTTGGGTAAGCGGCTGGGCCATGAGCAACACCATGACCAGCAAAACCAGCAGCAGCAGCCGCGGCAGCAGCAGCTGCACCACCATGAGCAGCTAAACCAAATCCGGCGTAACCAGCAGGTCCTACAAAGGCACCACCATGCCCAGCCCCATGTCCGAAACCATCTCCATTACGAGCGTGTACAGTTGCTTGCTGGGATAAATGAGCAGCCCTGGCGTGTTGTACATCGGCGGTATCCACAGGTACACCCTCGCCATTAATAACGGGAAGATGTATAGGACCAGCATATGCAGGCCCTGCTAACCCAGCATGCGCACCATATCCACCATATCCACCATGCCCTACAGCACCCAACAAATGCCCGGCGGAGGCCACGGCAAGGGCGCAAGCGAAAACAACCTGTAGCAACAATAATAATAATTAGAAAAAATAATTTTGAATAAATCCACAATGCACTCACTAAGAACTTCATGGTTGACTTGAATGCACACCTCCTGAAATCAGGACTGTTGTCGAACTGTGCTTTACCGGCGATCCCGCCGAGCTTATATACCACTAAATTTGATACATTTTTCCCCGGCAAGGTCCCCTTCACTCACTCCCAAAGCACGATATCATAGAAACGCAACCATTCACAAATAGAACTCGCGCTATTTCATAAAGTCAATGTTAAATGTGCCAACCGTAAGATATATCTCGTGTAATTACCGAACGCATTTTTATCGAAATGATTATCGTGAATATACCTCCAGGATAAGACAATATGGGAAAATATCATTTATAATTACCCACTTTTGTAAACCTACGCCGGACACTAATTCCAAACAATGTATTTATTTATCCTTTAGATAAATATATTTTTTTAACGATTTACACATTTATTATATAGTAGTTTAGTTTAATAATAATAATAATGTATATTTATTGCCCATGCAGGAAACGAGTCCCAATTACAAGACAAATCATATGAATATACAATATAAACAAATGTCCATAATACAAAAATGTAATTATTAATGCAAAATGTGTACGGTCAAAATATGAAATGATTGAACTTAAAAATAAATAAAACTAAATTTAATTATGCATATACAATCTATAACTGATTAGTTTTTAAATATTATTATTCATATTTGCAGATTATAGCAGGAAGGTATCCTTTATGTAAAAAAAGAAATGTTAGAAGGAAATATACACGAATTTAATTGATTGATTGATTAGGCACTTAGGTGTTGAAAATCCATACTTAATATTGAGATAACGCAATTGTTTGATTTTCAAATATTGGTTTATTAAACACTACATATGTTTCGCCACACTGTGGCTTCTTCAGGTGAAGTAAATATAAATATTTATATGAAGAAATCTTTATTGATTTTATTAAATAGAATTGAATTTTTGTTAAAGAAACAGTTGACTAAATAAATTATAGATTGTTTTTATTATTCATAAAATTCCCACTGCTTTTGGGCAAATTTCAATTTATTTCCAGAAAGTTAGTTTTCAACACTTTTGGCAAAATATTTAATTAAATTTTTTGCGATAATTCCAACAAATTTTCAACTATTTTTACAAGAAGATTCGTTTTTATCAAATTAAAAAGGAGTTTTTGAGGTTTTTTAAGGGCATATTTTACAAATTTTTGAGTAATTTTTTCTTTTCATATTTGAATTTCATTTAAAATTTCAGTTGCTTAAGAAAATAGAATAACTGTTACGTGAATGACTCTAAAGTTTTTATATGTTTTTTTTTATTTTCTAATAAATTTAGAAAAATACACCTAAATATTAAATTGATTTCCCGATTGTTTCAAATATATTCCACTAATTTTTCAAGGTTTTGTAAAAATTCAACGTTTAATCAAATTTGTTTTATTTTAGTAAACTTTTAACAAAGTAGAAATTACGGTTTTCTTGTGTAATGAAATTAAAAAAAAATCTAGAAAGTTTGTTTTTAACTGTTTTAAGCCAAATGTTAATGATTGTATTTGGAAATAATTTTCTAGATTTTTCATTTTTAAGCAAACTGTTTTTTTTATATTTTTGATAATAATTCTAACTAATTTAAAATAAAATATAACTATTTTTTAACCAAATTTCAATTTTTAATTAAATTTAAGAGTATTCTTTAGGTAAATTTTAAACAGTTTTTTTTCGGCAAATAATAATCTTAAGGGCGTCTCTGAAAATCTTTTAGCAAATTTGATTTTCTTTGTTAAATTAAAAGTAATTTTCATTTTTTAAGACTTTTTTTAATGAAATTGTCGACAGTTTTTTTCTTTCGGTATTTCCAACAGTTTTTTCTTTCGGTATTTCCAACAGTTTAAATTTAAGTTAAAATTTCAGTTATTTTTAAAAATTGTTAAACGTATTATTATCATGTTTTAACTTTTTTTGTTGAAAAGGATTTTTTAAATTTAAAATTTAATAAAGGCAAATTGTAAACTGATTTAGCAACTGCTTTGTAATTTTAAAAATATTTTCGAGTCTTAGCAAGATTTCTTTGTTTTTAGTTAAAATTGTCGACACTATAGTCACTCAATAAAGTCAGTATTAAACAAACAAAGTTAAAAAGTTTTTTTAATTGTGAATACTCCATTGTTTTTGGAGGAATTTTAAATTGTCTTTTTTTGAGAATATAATTTCTAAATATTGGTTATCTGCCTTTTGTTTATAATCTAAATAGGTTATTTTAAAAGCTTTAAGCTATTTATTAATTGTTTTGGTAAAATAAAAAATCTATTTTATGCAATTCTTTAAAATGCTTTATTTCATGTTATGAAAATATTTTAACAATTTTTTTTTAATTATTATTTCTAACGCTTGTTTTTTAAAACAGTTATAATTTTTTTGTAATAAATAAATTATTTCAAAATTATTTAATGATTTTAACGTTATTTTAATAACTGTCAAATATTCAACTGTTTTTCTTCTCATAAATAACCTTTTTTGAGAAATGATTAATCTTTTATTCTGTTTTAAAGTAATAATTGGCAGAAAATGGATATTTCATAATGTTTCACCAAGAGAAAAGTGAGAAATTTATTCAAGAAAAGGTTTGAAGTAAATTAGAAATTTTTGTATACAGTTAGTTTTCAATTTCAACTATTTTTAATAATATTATTTTGAAATCAACTTTTATATTTTCTATGATAATTCCAAATAATTTAAAATAAAATGTTTGTCTTCTATTTCTATTATTAGAAAAACTGTTCTTTGAAAATTTCTTGAAAAAAACAGTCGATTGTTTTACTATCTGATTTTTCAAAATTTGGTTAAAAAACAATTGGAAAATTTCAAAAAAAAGCAATTCAAATGGGTTAAAACAGTTATTTTAGTTTATCCAAAACCAATTAAATTTTGGTTGAAAGCATAGCAATATTACAGTAAAAAATAATTTAAAAACACAGTATAGACATTTTCAAAAAGGGCTTACGTTTTTGTCTTGTATCTTGTTTAAAAACTTGAAAATGGTTATTTCCATTAAGTATATATACAATTATAATTCTTAAAATTTTGCTGTACATTATCCCCAACTTAATTGTTTTTATCCCTGTCATTATTGATTTTATTTGTTTCTTGTTTCTTCAATTTTAATTGTATTTTGGTAATATTGAATTGTTTAATTGTTAAATATAGAAAGTGTTTTTTTAAATATAATGTTTGTTCATTTGTTTTTGTTTGCTACTGTTTTATTTGTTAATAATCAGCTGTTTTTATTATAAACTGATATTTTTGCTACAATAATTAAACGTTCAGATTCATAAAATTATACGCGCATACAATATGCACTACTTATTCAAAATGATTTGTAGTAACAGTTTATTTTATAATTGGTTCAACCAGCAATGCTCCACTTTTGTTTACTTTGTATATAAAAGGTAAAGGTTCACGAGCGTATTATTAATAACTTTCGTTTTTACATTGCAAAGAGCAAATTCTCGAAATTGTTCCTAATCAGAACAATGGGATCGTTTACAACGAAATTGCAATTAAGGTAATTACACGGTGTGCACTTGCACTCCAAAATATAAATCAAACGCGCATAATTTGGACGCTTTGTTCTGCTTCACGAAAATACTATTGTTTCCATCGTGATAGAAAAAATAAATTAGTTTTGAATGAATTTCTCGGTGAATTACGTAATATATGTATAATTATACTACTTTAGCGTAGTGTAATTTATAAATAAATATCGCCCATAAAATTTTAAATTATTTTCTTTACCAAACAATAAAATACCATACGTGGATAATGTCCATTTACGTTTCGATTAGTATTTGCATACTAATTAACCACTACGATCTTTGGTAAAGATAAACGTGTATTTCGTACGGACTGCAATGAGCACTTATTGATTTTATAATCTGATATTTTATGAATTGCGGCAAAGGTTAACTGTCACGACCTTTACGTACAAATGTACTCGTAGATAAATTGAAAAGGTAATCTAGTGTTTCCTAGTCCACTTTATAATCGCGTGATTTTACACATATATTTTTTTCTCTCTCTTCTATCTGCGGTGCATTGTTTCCAAGATTTATCATGATAATGAGTCGGTGTTTTGGAATTCTTGCGGCGGAAGTGTATTTTTTGCACCTGATCAATTATAACGGTTTATTGGAATAATTGTATAATTAATTCAAGCAAAAGGGGATATTAAGTATTGCGCTGGGAAAATCTGCACTATGTTATAATAGATAATTATATAAATCTAGTGTACCTCTTGTTAATGTAATTTGTGCGATGAAAATATAAAATAAAAGTTCAAACATGATCACAAATATAATTTTTAAAACAAAATATTTAGAAAATAAAATGATTTCCCCAGCTCTTTTGCCAGAAAAGTATAGTAGCTCGAGTTATGATCAGCCGACTCCGCTTCCTCGTGGCATCCTCTACAGTTGGGATCTTCAGCGACTCCTAATACATACATATATTAAACTGACAGTGTCCAGTTAGGATACCAGTCTGGGATTTTAGGTTTTACCCGGAGAGATTAATACAATATTGGGCAATTTTAGCATTTGGTATTCGTACTGTGTTTGTGGAATAAACACAAGTGGAAACGTTCTTCTTCCCTATTTTGCTAAAGCATTCGCCCTATCATTCTCATTCATGAGAGTGCTTTGATCCAGGGTAAAGCAATTTTGTTATCTACAGATTCATTTGCCACACAGACAGTGAAACCAGACTTTCTATTTTAACACATCCCAAAATTTCATCAAGACTGGTTTCCCTTTTTTATCCCCTGTGTAAAAATTTTTGGCCACTAACAAGAATCCCTGTTGGTTCCGCATGGATGATTGTAGAGAATTGCTTCAGTTCCAGATTCAGTTCGGCACCTGTTACTTTCTTGTTTGTTTCTCCATTTGTGAACACATGTATAGTAGCTTTAGATTCCTCAGAGTTTTGTGCCGTTTCGAAAAGGTAGGTCAGAGTAGTACGGTCCTGACATTTTTCTAGAAGAGCATCCCTCTGAGTCACTCTTCCAAAGATTGTTCAATGCCTCGTTCGATTTGCCTTTGAATACCACAGACCATTGTCTCTTAGTCGTAACGCTGTACTTGGATTCACCTTCTGTATGTGTCAATTCAGGGGAGGACGAGACAATAACGCCTACATTAGTAACGTCGGTGTACTTGTTGCTGCCGATTTTAAGGCTGATATTGGTGATTCTATGTGATTATCCCCATGATCTTTCAACGACTATCAAATAATGTCAGAACATTTTACCTTGATTTGAAGATGATTACTCCAGTTCATAGGTAGTGTGGTTGAATATCCTGGGCAACTTTGTTCTGTCCAGTATCTTTGTGTTGTTAAGCAGAATTTTTATGTCATCTACGTATCCTATGGTTAAGCCAGAATCATTTAGTTTCCTTAGCAAGTCGTCTATCATGATAATCATCCGGAGAGGAGATCGCACTCCTTGCTGTTGATAGAGATGGGTCACTCTTCCTATTAATTCCTTTTGCTAAGCATATATTTTATGCACTCACTAAATATGACTGAATTGTTAGCATTGAGAGATCTAATCCAATTCATTTTGAAAAAGGCTTTGTTAAAAATGGAAAAATAGATCTAATTTCGACATTCTTTCACCAACACTTTCTCATTGCGGATAATCACTTAGTAGAGTGCTGATTCAGTTGATCGTCCTAGTATTGATGCGTGTTGATTTGGGTTTAGATGATTCGTTTTTAAAGTTTGTCCCTGATGTACCGATCAGAAAGCTTCTTCGAGGTTTTCATCATAAACGATGTGAGGCTTTTTGGTCTAAATAATTGGGCATGACTGTAATCTTCCTTGTCTGGTTTGGGTATGAAAACGACCTTGACTTTTCTGCAGTTTTGTTGGACGTATCTAAAAGCTATGCAGACTCTAAACAGAGTTACCAAATGTTGAAGAATAGGTTTCAGTCGCCATATAATTTGTTAAAATGGTTAAAATTAACTGAATGGTTCATCTTATCTTATGTCCTGTTATTATGTTGGAGGCACCCTAAACAGAGTCACCAAATATTGAATAATAGGTTTCATTCGCCATATAATTTGTTCAAATGGTAAAAATGAACTGATTAGTTATGTCCTGTTATTATGTTGGAGGCTATGCTTCAATCTTCTTTTGAAGGAATATGAATCTCCTGCCGGTCTTCGTCCCTATCCTCCATGTTTTTGCAGTCATGAAAATGAGATTACATTCATTGACTCCACCTGGTTGTCAGTAATTCCATCATCCTTTTTCATTATTCCAAGCTGTAGAATTTTGTCTTTGGAGAGAATATTTTCATATTGGGGTGTGGTTGTGTACACAATCTGTACACCAAATTATTCCCAGGATTAACTTTAAATAACAGACTTTTCTCAAGTTTTGTTCTGGGTAAACTCCATCAATTCCTGAAGACTCAAATGGTAAAAATGGACTGATGGGTTCAGCTTGTCTTATGTCTGTTATTATGTTGGAGGCTATGCTTCAATCTTCTATTGAAGGAATATGAATCCCCTGCTAGTCTTCATACCTATCCTCCATGTTTTTGCAGTCCGGAAAATGAGAGTACATTCATTGACTCCACATGGTTGTCAGTAATGCCATTATCCTTTTTCATTATTCCAAGCTGTAGTATTTAGTCTTTGGAGAGAATATTTTTCAGCTTTGTGGCTGTGGTTGTTTACACAATCTGTACACCAAATTATTCCTAGGATTAACTTTAAATAACAATAAATAAACTTTGCTTATATCACACACTGTATTATTCTTAGTATCACAAAGTAAAAGTCTCTATAGGATTGCCTTGTTGCCTTAACTTATTTTTGAATACTCTGTGAAGCTTTTTATTTATTTATTAATTCTGAACTTTTGTCTTATTTCATTAAAAGAATACACACAAAATATACGTAAATTTTTGGACGAAATAAGAACGGACGGAGTTCATCACTCGAACCTTTTATGTACCATGATGGTGGGAAGGCAGCAATGCTTATCCACATTCGGAAACTTTTATAAGATTTCCTACTTGGAGTGTTACGCTCTGTTATACGCTTTCCTTGCTTGCTTCCTCAGATGGTTGAGTTACTTATTCCACCATCATAAGAAGCATACTCAGATTAAATTTTATTACATAACTCATTTGTCATCCTGCTTGTTTATATCTTAGAAAAGTTACACTTTTCGGTATCTTTTGGAAACGTATCGTTCACAAAAATTGGATGTTTACTCTACGCCAGCTTAATTGTTATCACATAGACATAGACATCATAAAATAGTTCCTCGAAATTGATAAAACAGCCAAATCATCTGCACATCATTATCGTCAGTTACAGGAAAAAAAAATTGGACAAGTGAAAGAATACTGCTTTCTGATCTCAAATCTGCAAAACCTTTTAGAATGTTTTGTGTGTAGAAAAATAGTTGAAGGTGAACAGTTTCAGCTATGTTAATATGTTTAGAGATTCAGAATTTGTAAATATTTATATACAAGGTGTCTAAAATGAAATTTTATATTTAGTGAACCAATTAGAAACGAAGTAAGCCTATTAAAAATAAGTCTATTATTTATGAAACTACATATATACTTTGGGAATTTATTTCCAAAAAAATATATCTACCAAATGTAAATCTTCGCGGCCACATAACGATTATTTTCTTTCCAAAGCGCCAGAAAAGTTGGTCTATTGATGTAAACTTTAGATCAGAGAAAAGCTCTTCAGGAAATTCAGGAAATAGTCAACGGGGAATAAATTAGGACTACGTGGGGTCCAATTTATGTTATCTCTCCTGGAGATCGATTTTCCACGGAAAATTCCACGAACTCATAACAAAATCGTGTTAGATGTAGGTAATGTTGCTCTGTCTTGCTAAAACTATGTTCTTTGATAATAGTCAGGAAAGTTTTGCGCCACGATGAAATTATTTAACATCTCCACATAACGTTTCGAATTGACTGTAATTGTACGTTCTCTTTCTTCTTCAAAAAAGTAAGGACCGATAATTCCTAGCGCAGATAGCGCCATTTTAGGCTATATATATATCTGATGCCAACGTTTTGGATTCGTCGTATTCCAGTAGGTGTTGTTCTGCTTATTCTTTAACATCTTGCTTTCGATCTTAATACCCATTAAGATGAAAATAAACTTCATTCGAAAACAAGATGTTAGTAAACATTGAAAAACTTTTTACCGGCAGCCTGGGGCTTTATTTCTTGTACAAATTGAATTTTACGAAAGTGTAGCTTTAGGTTTCTGTACATTTTATGTTATCTGGGCATACTTAAAGCGCTTGCGCTCTTCCGAACTGAAAGGTTTAGATCGTCACAAACATACTTGTTAACAGATCCAAATTCTCTACCGTTCGTGATGATCTTTATCGATCCATTTTTGATTTGTCACAACACTTGACGTCTTTTCGGGCATCTTAAAACTTCTTTACTCATTTTCGAATGGGAGGTATGCTTGGCGCCTTAGTTAAATGGCGAAATTCACAAATATTGCAGAATCTAAAGCGCTGCAGTTATCGAATCACAAGTATTGTAAAACTTTCGCACGCACAACGCGCAATCTGCTCCTTTTTTATGCGAAGTTCAAGAGGACACTAAGGCAATGAATAATTTATTGGGATAGGTCAAGGATTCGCTTGGACAAATAATAACTTCTTGGCATAGGTCTAGAATACGCTAGAGTTTAAAAAAAAAAACTGTCCAAACGCAATAAATAATTTATTGAAATAGGTTGGTGAAAGTCAAGAGTACGATAGGGCAATAAATAATTTTTTGGTATAGGTAAAAAAATAATAAATAATTTCAGTCAAAGAAAACTTGATAATTTTATCTAACTAATAAGCCTTCTACTTTAATTGCATCCTAATGGCGGAAGGTGTAGATAAATGAATATTTAGGTTCAGTAGCAAATTCCATCTTTCATTTCTATTCTCAAAATTCAAACAACATAATTTCGTGAATTTCCTCACGGCGCCAATAAATACAAACCGCACGCTTTACGATACAAACACACAACCATTTCATACATGCATGTAACAATTGTTCCACTTCTGACCCATTTATGTACACACTGCATTATTACCCAACAACAACGGCTCGCGCGTTGTTTATAGCGTCCGAGATAAAATCTCTCCTCTGCTGTTTAAAATATCGAATGGAATAAATTATTTGTTGTGAACGTTAAGCGCCGATCGTAGATAATTTCACTCGTGCCGATCCAATCAAAAATTTTCGAGCGTGTGCACATTTTTTCGTCTTCCTCCATCACCGCCCAAAAAAGGTCACGATTATTTCGTAAACGTCTGAATTTCGTTTTTCACGGTCTGATAATATTTCGGAGCCTTCGGGATGATGGTTTTCGACGAATCCTTGCCTGAAGGTGTATATTATTGGTATGTTGCCGCGTGATAATTGGTTTTTAATCTACTAGGTATGGGTGTTGTTAAATTAATAATTTTTGTAGATGCATTTTTTATATATTGGAAATGTCAAGGACTTATTAACAAAGAAGGATACAGATGATTTTGTTTCACGTATTATAATGTTTAAGAATAAATTCTGAGAGTAGCGAGATGATCCTATCGATGTGGTGGCATGTACAAGGACTCTAAATGAAAGAACAATATTCTAGATAATTGTTTACTTCCTCTTTTTACTAGATCTGTTAGATGATATTTCCAATATAGAGGTCCTTTTACGTATAAACCCAATAGTTTGGTTTGGTCTATTGCTAGTAGGTCGTCTATCTTAATATTTCTAAATAAGAGTTTTTCGTTAGTTTTATACAATATAAAGTTTGTTTTTTAGGAGTTTAAGATCAGTCTATTTTTCACACATTATTTATTAATTGAGTTTAGAGCTATTTTTATTTTGCTCTTTAATGTTTCAATGTTCTGTGCTTCAACAAATTGCTCTCTGTCTCTCTCTCTGACAAATAAGAATTAAAACATGAATTAGCTATACTGTACTATATTATAAATTAGCTATATTATATGTAGTCTTAAAACTTACCGATTGTGTAGTGTGATCTGAAATTCCAGCATGAATTACCTGCGATTTACAGTAGTGAGCATTATTTGTAATAAAATTATCTAAGTAACTTCTATTATTTTCTGTAATCCGTGTGGGTTCACTTACTAGAAGTGAGAAACCATATGAATTAATCAATAGTATCATATGAGACGAATTTCTCTCATTTCTTAATGCGTCTATATTAATATTACCCGCAATAAAAAAGGTAACTGTTTATGATATATTAATTCTAAAAGATCTGTCCATTTTAACAGAAATTTGTCTTTGTTGTTATTCGAAACACTATACACGCATACTATTACCATAAAAACTGTATCTATTTTACACACTCAAAAATCGATGAATAAAAAACTCCACAAGTTTAATTAAAACATGTTTTTAATAAAGTTCTTAACTTTCGAGAAAAAAATTATAAATTAAAAATTTTAATATCTTTTACCTACTGCTAATAAACTATAGGAGTTACATGAAATTTATGTAACAAGAAATTATAAAGAATCTAAAATTGAGCAAATTATTATAAATATCATAATTTTCGAGGAAATGTGAGGAAATTAGTATGATCATCAAACATCACTATTTTTTATGTTTCTTTTCGTTTTAAAACTTTTAATTAATATTATCTTCCTGTTTGGTGGGTGAAAGAAATAAATAATAATCTAAATTTAAGTTTAAATATAAATGACCTTCTATAACTAATCTTATCTTATTTAAGCTTCATTTAAAGCCTTTCCACGTATCAGGTATAAAATTTTTATTAATTTACACACTCAAAATTTTACTCTGCCAATTTTCCCTAATTGAGATTGTGCAACTAAAGTAATTGCAAACCGCGAGATGATCAGTAATTAAAGTTAATATGTATAAGTAAAAATGTCATTTTTTAATTCACAAATTCAATTCATTTTTAGTCTTATTAATTTTTTTCTAGAAATCTTGGAGGATATAAAAACAAAAGTTAAATATCAATTGTTTTATTTGCGACATCAGTTATCATTTTTTCCTGAAACATCTAGACCACAAAAAAATAATGTTAATTAAAAAAAATGGCAAAATGTAAATTCATTATAAAAAATAAATGCCAACCAAATACTTCCAATTATTTCTTTTGTTTCTTGACAATTCATAAATTGAATTAAATATTTCAGCCATGAAATTTTAATCATTTTCTGCTAAATCAAGACGTATATAAAAAAATGTTAATCGATAAATTTAATTGTTTTTATTTCAGCCCTCAATTCTCGATTGTTTTCAATCAATCAAGAAAAATTTAATTGTTTTGTCTTCAACAATTCATACATTCAAATGTTTTTAGTCGGTAATTCTTTTCTGCGAAATTTAAAGAGAAGTTAATTTTTCCCAAATTATTTAATTAATTGAACATTAACACATTTTTAAAAGAAACAAATTGCTCGCCAAGAAAAATCAATTTTAAATAATTAAAGTATTACTCCAGTAAAAGTTTGCTTATGATCCAAAGATTGGAGAGTGGGATAGTGGCCATCCACCCACCCTACATATGTGTTGAAACTTAATCTACTAAAACTCGATTTTATTTCTGAGAAATTCAATAAACTTCTTTCTTTCAGTTAAAAATTTAAAAACAGTAAACTCGTTTTTATTATTGATTTTTGTACACATAAACGAGGTGTATGGTTTAATTTAAATTATATATGTAGGGTGGGTGGGTGGCCACTAGCACTCCCTCCAGTTAATTAATCATCAACGAATTTTTTGCAGTAATAAATCGCACGTAAAAAATACTCTATTTTTAAAATATTAAGGTGATGATCAAATATTTTTTCAGTAATAGTTTGCTTATGATTCAAAGGTTGGTGGGTAGGATAGTGGACACCCACCCACCCTATATATATATATATATATATATATATATATATATATATATATATATATATATATATATATATATATATATATATTTCAATTTAAATTACTCTTTCCCAAATTCGTTTCCAAGAAAATTAATCTAAAACAATTTGTTGCTCTATAAAATTTAAAAATCGTAAACTCGTTTTTATTATTAAAATTTGGATTCATAAACGAGATGTGTGGCTTGATTTAAACTGTATATGTAGGGTGGGTGGGTGTCCACTATCACACCCTTCAGTTAATTAATCATCAACGAATTTTTGGAAGTAATAAATTGCCCGTAAAGAAAATTCAATTTCGAATCTCGACGTGAAGAGCAAATAATATTTCAGTAAAATTTTGTTTATGATCTTGAGATTGAAGGGTGAAATAGTGGCCACCTACCCACCCTACATATACATTGGAACTTAAATTACAAACTCTCGTTTTCGTTTCGAAGAAAATAAATCTGAAACTATTTCTTCATCAAAACATAAAAATAACAAACGCATTTGAATTATTGATGTTTTAAACACACAAACAAGTAGTGTAGTTTAATTTAAATTATATATGTAGGGTGGGTGGGTGTCCAATATCCCACCCTTCAATTAATTGATCATTAACACATTTTTAAAAGAAATAAATTGCTCGCAAAGAAGAATCAATTTTAAAATCCCCACCTAATCATAAAGTAAAACATTAGAGAGGGTTTTAATTAAAAGTTGCAAAATATAAATAAACAGAAAATAATTGCAATTTCTAAAGATTTATTCATACTAATTATTCAAATAATTTTTGATGATGTTTTATTGATTGGAGGGTGGGATAGAGGCCACCCACCCACCCTACATATACAAATAAATTTCAATTACTGATCGTCTTGCGGTTTGTAGAAAATATTAATTACAAAAATTTTTGAATAAAAGAAATTCAAAAGGTAAAATTTTTGAGTAAGCAAATTAATAAAAATTTTATGCATGAAGGGTGGGCAGACTTTATATCTAAATTAGATTAGATAGAAGGTCATTTATATTTAATCTTAAATTTAGATGCTCTAAGCTTTATTTAATTAAAAGTTGTAAAACGTAAATAAAAATAACATTATTGCAAAATTTTATAAATTCATTAAAACAAATATTGAAATTTAAGAAATTTAAAAAAATAAGACAAAACTTTTTAAACAGAGGTTAACGTGAATGAAAAAATGAACAAGTTTTATTAAAACATATTTTTCCTAAAGTTTTTAACTTGCGAGAAAAATATTAAAAATTAAAAATTTAGACATATTTTGCCTCTAGTTAATAAACTATAGCAGTTACATAATATAACAAATAAGTGTAAAGAATCCAAAATTGAGCAAATTGTTAAGAATAGCGTTTGTGCGTAAACATTATTGTTTTCGAATAAAATATAGGGAAATTACTATGATGGCCACAACACAATTTTTTTTGATACACAATTGTTTAGGATTCACATATAGTTTTATAGTATAATTAAAAGTTAAATATAGATCATATTTTCTTTACATCAAACAGAGCCTTTATAGAAAAATATACTCACCCACTCTACATTATATTATATTATATATTATATTAGATTGGTTGTTTGAGTTACGGAAAGATCAAATTAATTTGACAAATAAAGCACTAATAATGCTAATCCATTGATAATGGTCACTTTGTGTCCGAAATGTACATCTGGTTATTCAAATAAAATTGTGAAGAAAGGTTATTAGTGCTTTATTTGTCAAATATATTATATTATATTATATCAATATTTGTATTTCGATTTCCAAAACCCAAAATAAAAATCATCAGTGTTTATGTCAATAATTCGAAACAATTAAATATAGAGTGAGTTATACATTACTCTACATTTTAATTTCTAAGCCAACGATTTTTATTGAAAAATAATGAGAAGAAGAAAAAATGTACGTAATTTTTATAATTAAATCAATGTTTGAAGTAAACGATTGTTAAAGAAAATCATCTTGTTTAATTTTATAGTTTTAGGATGTTAATATATATCAAGGGAATGGGTTGGTTATTAATGCTGTAAAATAGTATAAATTGTGCAGCAAGTGTAATTTTAAGTATTAGTTTGATAATTACCAGCTAAATTGTGTCGAAACTATAGACACTAAGAATAATAAAATGCGTAATATAAACAAAGTTTATTTTATCTTAATTAAAGGTTATGAAACCATCATCTAAATATTATAACATAAATGATGAGTTTTTGAAGAAATCAAACACGAAGAAGTAAAAAATCTAAAATTATTTTCATAAAAAATACTTTTGGAATAAAACCCTGGAGCAAATAATATTTGTTTCAGGGTTTTTAGAGGTCTACCATCTATTGTAAATTAGCGTTTGTCTAATAGTTATTGTGAAAAAATTGATTAATTCTAGTATTTGTAAAACATTAAAACTAATAATTTAGATTGAAGACAACAAATAATTTTTACTGTCATAAACAATTACTTTGTAAATCCCTAGTGCATAGTTTATTTGTTTTTGAGAGTTTATTAGAGGCTACTCCATCCTGGATAAGCATTTGTGTTCTAGTTTTGACAAGCTTTTGATTTTTCAAAAAATTACAGGTGATGTTAATAAAAATTTAAAAGTAGTGTTTCATATTAATACAAAAATATATGTATGGTGGACTAAACTATTCCATCATACTACAATACACCATTCCACTTAACTATTATTATAACATAAGCGACTATTTTAAAAGAAATAAATTATATAGAAGAGACAAATTCATAACAAATATTCATGAAGTAAAATAATAGTGTCTTGTCTGGTTGTTAAAGTAAAGACACATTATTGCTTTTTTAGAACGCAATTTTGAATTTTGTTTTGAAAATTTAAATGGTTTTACTCACTTTGTTTAACAAACAAATAAATCAATATGAATTTTCAACATATAAAAACCTCATCAGTTAATTTATTAAAAATCCTGGTGTATATTTTGTAGTATATTTATATTCTAATTCGATTTCTAAAAATTATAACAGTATTCCTGTTGATATTAAAAAATATAAAAGAAATCAAGAAATGAAATATTTGAAAAAATTCTTAATTGTGATCATAAATAAATGCTTATTTAATAACACCCTGGTCAAGTAGAGGATGTATTAGAGGCTATTTATCTACTTGACATAAGCATTTGTATTCTAATCACTGTTAATTTCTTAATATTAAAAGTTATAACATTATTACTGCTCGTATCTATAAAATCTCAAAACTAGCATTTCAGTATGATGAATTAAATTCCCACTTAACCTGTGGTAAAACATTTTTATGCTAATTAACCTTCTAATCAGCATCTCAGATTAATATTAAAATATATATGTATAGTGAATTGTTGTCCACTATTTTGCTATAAACATCCTTTTTGAATCTATAATTACAACTAATTATTATAATATTACAACCATTTTGAACTTATAATTACATCGTATTATTATTTTTTTTTTTAACAGAACCACATTAATCATCAAAGGAAGATTCTGATCTGCCTTAAGGGTTGTAATATTTCCTAATGACCTTTTATTTTTAGTAATAAAAATTACTTAAAAACTCTATTTACATACTATGATATTTTGTATTGTAGTCAAGAAAATCGTTTAATTTTAAATGTTAAATTTTATTGAAATAAAACAACACAGTTGGGAAACCCTCCCATCATCCATTCATCCTGTATTTGCCTCGCCAATTCAATATTTTATATTTTATTTATTGTTAAATAGTTTATATATTTATATTAATTGTTAAGAGTATTATTTTTTTAAGTGAATATGTAAAGTAAAATCAATAAAGCCATACAATTAGTTATAGTTTTGCGTTTAACTTCTGGAAAAGTTTGATTGCCTTTTTCCAACAACTTTAATTAAATTAAAGGTATAACATGTATACAATTGGTTTCTGTTTTACTTTTTTATAATTTCAAGATTTACTTGTATGAATCAGTCTTTTAATTGTTTCACTTATTTCATTGTGTTAAATATGAAAACATATATAGAATTACGATATATATTTATTTACGTATCATGTAAAGTTATATACAATTTACAGGCGGTAACATAATCCTCAAAAAAACTAAAAAAAAATCGAGTTAAAACGGTTTTGTACCCAGGCTATTCGAAAACTAATGTTAACGTTAAAATCGGTAATAAAAGTTATACATATTTTTTTTTACATTCGAAAACTCCCGGCAGTCTCTAGATCACAAAATTTCGGTTCTAATAGTGGTGTCCGTGGGCGGCGGCGGCGTGAGCGGCGAAGTGGGCGGCCTTGGCGGCGGCTACTTCGGGGGTGTCGGCTGGTACTCCGTTGTGGACGGCGGCGTGAGCCCATGGAGCGGCGTAGGCGGCATATCCAGCGTGTCCGACGCCGTTAAGGGCGGCGGCCTCGTTGAAAGCGGCGAAATGGGCGGCCTTGGCGTGAGCCACCTCGGGGGTGTCCAGTGGGCGACCGTCGGCGGCGAGTCCGTAGAAGTTGTAGTCGTGGACGGCTGGGTAGTGGGCGTAGAGTCCGCGGCGTCTGCGGTAGTGTCCGTGGTGGGGCACGGCGCGGGAAAGGGCTTCGGAGAAGGCGCCGAAATGGTTGGCCTTGGCAGCGGCTACTTCAGGAGTGTCGAGCGGGACACCGTCGGGGGTGACTTGAGCGGCGCCGTGGGTGGTTTGGTAAGCGTGTGGGCCATAGTATCTGTTCTGGGAACCGTCATCATGAGCGGGAGCGCCAGCGTAAGCACCAGGTGCACCGGCCGGAGCACCGGCATAGGCGGCAAAGTGGGCGGCTTTGGCCGCTTGGACTTCAGGGGTTTCCACGGGTACACCATTCGGTCCGATGACTGGAATATGATAGCCACCGTAATGATTTGGTGTCCATCCAGCTGAGGCTACGGCCAAAGCACATGAGAATAGAACCTAAAAAAAATATTAATTAATACTCCACTAATAATAATTAATCAATTAGAAAATATGGTTCCATGAAGAATAATTAAATATAAGGTGCAATAAATCAAAGAAAAATATGATGGAAACTTATATATTTAGTATTTATATAAATATTTAATTTTTAGAATTCTTTATTTTGAGCGTTTTCGCACCGTAGTTTTAATATTGCATATGTAAGCCAATATTTAATTTTCACATTTGAGTTGTAGTGGTAGTGTTAGGCTATCGACCACGTTGTCCTTCCGCCATGTGTTATTTGTGTCACATTTGATTTTTAGTTAAATCTTAAATATATTATTATTTTATCAACCAACGATTTCGAACTATTTGGAACTCGTTTCGCAATTTGTATTTATTTAACTTCCCTAATTAGTTTCGATCACATGATCATTATCTAGTTAGGTAAAGTAAATAAATTTAAAAAAATGTAGAACAATTAAAACCAAGTGATGTTAATTACTATTACTATTAATTACCTTATCGTTAAATTATATTTCAGCTAGTGATGGATGAAGTACGACGTGTGTAAACTATTGTAATAGCACCAATAAATTTGATTTGATTTGATTTGAAGAAAAAGTTCGTACTTTATTTGGAATTCATCATTATAGCATAATCAACCATAATTTTTGTATATTTCAAGTTTTATAAATATGGTAAGTGTATGTAGATTTAGACCAATTTAACACTTAAATTATCATTAATTCTATAATATGAAGTTTCCGAAGGTAAACATCAAGATTACACATAATTACTGTCAACAACCCTCTCGCCATTAATCATAATTGTACCTGCACACACTCTAAACTAATACACGGAAGATTACCTTCATAAGACCTCATGCACGTACGTATTAACATACCGAACGAATTACACCAATAATCCCCATATAAGAGACTGGACTAATTGATTGTCATAACGTCCCACGTGATCATTTCTTCTGATCGGCCATAAAATTTACAATTTGCATAAGTCGCCGTGGCTTGGCTAATTAATCGCCGTTATGACCCGTTCGTGTAATTAACTCGATTATATAAAGTTGGTTTAGACAAAGTGCGCAATTAGTATGGCAACGATTTGCTCTTGGGAAAATAAATTCTTTGTGCGGATTGATTTATGATGGCGAAGAAATGCCGTCCTGGGTGTTGGATGTGTGGGCATTGCACAATGAATTATTTATGCTATAAATTATGTATGTGCTCCGGTGAGGTTTAAAACTGCAAAAAAAGTCTTTGGTCATTGTTTATTCAGTGTCTGATTTCTTTAAAATGTTTAAACCTAGGATTGATTGATTGGTTTATAGTTTGTTGTCAAAATCAAAATGTTGATTAATCAAAATAATTTTTTAATGAAATATATGGTTTGATAAGTACATAATAATGATTATATATATTTCAATAACTTTAATAACTTTGTTTCTTTCAACAACACACAAATTATTAAGAACAGCTTTAGTTCATCAAAAGCAAGCGAGTGGAGTAATTAAGAAGAAATACAGTTTGCAATTCGTTTTTTAAGGCATTATCAAGAGTGAGTTACTAAAGAGACTGACAAGTTTATATATAATCTGTTAATATGGGATTTTAAGATAGGGAAATCCAAAATCTCCTCATTGTCTTTGACGAGGTGCTTCCCCGCTTTTATTGTCCTGGTTATTTCTAATTTAAGCCTTCATCAGTAATAGTTTGAAAACGTTTCACCAATGCCCATATGCACCGCAGCTACTTAACCATTGATTAGAAGTTAATCATTGGTTAACGAAAAATCGATTTGCACCGCAACTTAGCCCTGGTTAATGTCCCCCAAAAACGTTAAATATTTAACCAGCCGATTTTGGCTGGTTAAATATTTATTACCTGTGGTTAAGTACGTAGCAACTAACTTCAGGGCGTTTATAATCGTGAAGTTATTTACGTACATTTGTCAGACATTTTTTATATATAGGTTAAGTATTCAGACACGCCACTGTTCTCAATTGTACGGCATAAAAATACTAAAAATTTAAATGAAAACCCTATAAAAACGTGTGCTCTCTGTAATACGGCATAGAAATACCAAAAATTAAAATGAAAACCCTATAAAAACGTGTGCTCTCTATGTTATTACTCTGTGATCGGAGCCGATGGTACAAACGAATTTTCTGGTTAAAGTTAATCACAATTAATCGAAAAAATTAACCAGAGCTAGTGACAGTGACCACAAGTGATAAATGGGAAAGCAATTCGAGAAATATGATTGATTGTATATTTTAATAACTTTGTTGCTTTTTCGACCTAAATTACAATTACTGTTATTACTGATGGATTCGCTACAACAAAAAACATTGAAATGCGTTGTTATCTTCTAACAATATTTAAATTACTAAGAATGGCTTTTATCCTCTAATTGGAGACAAGTACTGACATTAAAAAGAAATAGAGTTTAAACGTTATGTTCATTTGAAAACGTCTCCTGATTGATAATTTGGTATCTATCAAAATTTTTAAGACTGAGTGAGGTTTGGTTGTTCGACGTTTATTTTCTGTCTTAAAAGGTTAAAATTTTGTTAGTGAAGTCTTTTATCACATAAATCACTATACAAATGCTAAGATGACTGATATGCATTTCATTTATAGACTTGCTGATGGAAATTCATTATGAGCTAGGCGATTATACATTAAACGATTTCCTGATTGTAATGTTCCTAAAAGAAAAAAAAAGTATTCATCAACGTCTTCATTCAATAGGGACATCAAAACAAAGTAGAGGACCAGGAATGTCAATGACAGTAAGGACGATAGAAGTGGAAGACAATGTACTGGGTATGATAGAGTAAAATTTAGGTAGTTTTTACTCGAAATATTACAAATCCTTTGAATGTCAGTACTGGAACTATTTGGAAAATTCTTAGAGACTGACATGCAATGCGTTCAGTCACTTCTTTCTGCTCATTTTCCTACACGTATTGCATTCTGTTAATATTGCAGACATTATTGCAAATTCCTCAACTACAGACGCTAATTATTTTTATAGATGAAGTGAATATTGAACTAGAGGACCAGAAAAGCCAATGATAGTAAGGACGGTAGTAGTGGTAGACAATGTGCTGGATATGATAGAATAAAATCCAGGTAGTACTACTCGAAATATTACAAATCCTTTGAATGTCAGTAAAGGAACTGTTTGGAAAATTCTTAGATACTGTTGTACCTATAATACATACAATGCGTTCAGTCACTTCTTTCTGCTGATTTTCCTACACGTATTGCATTCTGTCAATATTGCAGACATTATTGCAAATGCCTCATCTACTGACGCCAATTCTCTTTAAAGATGAAGCGAATATTTCAAGAAATGCAATAACTAATTTTCATAATTACCATGTCTGGTCTCAAAAAATCTACACGAGATACTCCTTAAGATAGTTTTCAAGATAGTTCTGGTTGAACGTTTGGGTTGGAATTGTTGATGACTAGCTAATTAGACCGGTATTTTGGTAATTTTGGTAAAGATTGGTAATTTTCGAGAGGATTGGTAATAAGAAATGTAATGCCGTTTATGCACGATGAATCACCTTCACATTTTAGTGCGGTTTACAGTTTCTAACAGTAACATACTGGATGTCCATCAATAATAACATAATTAAAATTCTAACAAGAATTGTAATTTAGGTCGGGGTGTCCGTTGTGGTTCAGGTAAAAGATCCTACCATTGAGACATTTTAGAATACGAATTCGTAGTTCTTCGGAGTTTAATTAGGCATAACTGAGACATAATAAAAGAGTAGCATAGGAAGATCACGAATTAAACACAACATTAATAATATATAACCATGTCAAAGACTTCATCCTAAACAAGATATTAAATCGCTTTATTGGTCGAGGTGGATTTGACTTTTGGCCTGTTCGGTCCCCGGACTTAAACTCCCTGGATTATTTCCTATGAGGTTCTCTAAAGTCCATAGTTTACACTAACAACAAAGCGAGTTTTCAAAAATCACCAAAGAACAAAATATGGGTGAAATATTAAAGAATTACGAGATCGGATAATTGCTAAATCTAACACAATAAAAAACAACCCTTGGGTTTTTTTAAAGAGTTTAGCAGAAAATGACAAGAAAATGGGATTATTACATCCCAGTTGGAGGTAGCCATTTTCAACAGTTCTTGTAGATTAAGAAACTTTATATGTAATTTTTGGTAATAAAATATTGCTGGATGTAATACAATAAAAAACAACCCTTGGGTTTTTGAAAGCGTTTGGCAGAAAATAAGCAGAAGATTGGATTTTTGTATTCGAGCTGAAGTTAGTAATTTTTAAAAATAAATCTTTTGTAGACTATAAATTTTAGATGTAACTTTTGGTAATAAAATATTGTTATTTTCGAAAGTTTTCTTTTCCCTATATCTTCGAAACAAGGCGGGTTTTCAAAAATCATCAATGAACAAAATATGCGTGAAATCATTGCACCAGTTTCAATCTATTTTGGATGTCATTAGAGTAGTGCAGTTGAGTTTAAACATAAAGTTTTTAACCTTTTGAAATCTGTAAATCATTTTAATGGTTTCAAAAAATTATTGTCCAGTTTTCTTCTATTTTTACAGTAATCATTTGTGGGGTTTGGCAGAAAATTAGGATTGGATTACTGCATCCCAGCTGGAGGTAGCCATTTCTAAACGTTCTTACAGAATAAGAAACTGTACATGTACTTTTTGGTAATAAAATATTGTCATTGGCGAAAATTTTGTTCGCCATATATCTTCGAAACAAAGCGGGTTATCAAACATCATCATAGGATACAATATTATTAGAATAGTTCAGAGAATAAGCTTTTGTATTTTTGCGTCGTGTATAATAAATTTTAAAAAAATATGTGATAACAGTGAATTATTGCACCAGTTTCAATCTATTTTGGATCTCAATAGAGTGGTGCATTTGAGTTTGAATATAAAGATGTTTAATAAACACCCTGTATAACAAATTTAAAAAAAATATGTGAAGACAATGAATTATTGTACCAGTTTCAATCTATTTTAGATCTCATTATCATAATGCATTTGAGTTTGAATATAAAGTTTTGTAGCTTCTGAAATCTGTAAATCAATTCAATGGTATCAAAAAAGTATTGTCCAGTTTTCTTCTATTTTTACAGAATTCATTTGCGGAGTCTGGCAGAAAATTAGCATTGGATTACTGCATTTCAGCTGGAGGTAGCCATTTCTAAAAGTTTTTACAGAATAAGAAACTTTACATGTAATTTTTGGTAATAAAATATTGTCATTGGCAAAATTTTTGTTCACCATATATCTTCCAAACAAAGCGAGTTATCAAAATTCATCAAAGAACAAAATATTTTTAGGATAGTTCAGAGAATAAGCTTTTGAATTTTTGCGTCGTGTTTAATAAACACCTTGTATAATAAATTAAAAAAAAAAAACTATGTGAAAACATTGTACCGGTTTCAATCTATTTTAGATCTCATTAGAGTAGTGCAGTTTACTTTAAATATAAAGTTTTATAACTTCTGAAATCTGTAAATCATTTTAATGATTTATTATTGTCCAGTTTTCTTCTATTTTGACAGGAATCATTTGTGAAAGCAAAGATATATTAAAGTAAAATTTATAAAGCCATTTTTCTATGCACTGTTTTTACCCTCTACCACTTAAGTTCAAAAACCAGTATCGATGAATCTACACCACTCAGACATTTTTCTACGGTTTGTATTTATTTATTTTAGTATTAAATAGATAGATAATAGAAGCACTTACAAAACAATTCGTTAAGAGTAATAAAACTGTAAAGATATTTATATTTCAGAGGCAACATTAGAAATTCTGTTGATGGGAAAATATCGTTTTGAAGTATACGATAATCTTCATGATATTTCTTGAATCTTAAAGGCATTCACTTCGTGTAAATTTCGATATTAAAAAGAATAGTTGAGGCTGTTAGTTGTTGAAACTTCATTTCTAATCACTTTAGTAAATGAAATACCATAATTATTTCATTTACGAAAATTTAACAAAGTGATTAGAAAGAAAACACTTTTACTTTTTTATACCACTTTAAACTGGTATTTAAAAGTAAAAGTCTTTCCTTTATTCTTAATATCTATGATATTTAATTTTAGGAAGACATAATAAACGTACGATGGATTAAATTCTCATTTAAATCTTGGTGAAACATTTTTATATTAATTACAGGTTAATTAAACTCTTGGTGTTATATCACAATTAAAAAAAACACCTATCGTTTAATTAACTTCTAATTATCAAAATAAACGTATTATAAAAATATTTCAGTTATTGAAATGACCCAAACATATGCAGTGTTTTAATAGAAGTTATCAAAATATATGTAGGGTGGGTGGGTGTTATCTAATCTACCCCATTGACTATGGAGGCTTCTACTTCGTTATACATTTTAATCACAAAATAAACACAATAATTACTTTGTTTCGTATAACAGTTATTAATTTATATTGTGACCAATGGTTTCAATACATTCACGTATCATTTTCAAACTATTGGTCACCATATAAATAAATAACTGTTTTACAAAACAAAGTAATTATTGTGTTTAATCTAATCTACCCTCTAATTTCTTTATAATAAACAAGGGATTCTAAAGGAAGAGTTAAAATTTACACAAAAACTTAATTGTAAATTTATTCATTATATACAACTGATAAATTTATATCAATTTTTGTTTTGTTAAAACAATTGGACGGTTGGATCGTGACCCACCCACCCTACATATACAAAACAATATTTATATTGAAGTTATTTTTAGTTTGCAGGAAAACATAGTGTTTAAACGTTAGTGATGTGATAAAAAACATAAGCAGTGTTTTAATAGTACCTATCGTAGCATATATAGGGTGGGTGGGTGGCCCCGAACATACCCTCCAATTACTGTGCGATAAACAAGGGTTTTAGAAGAAAGAATTGAAATTGTATACAAAAAATTAATAATAATAATTTATTGTATGTAACTAATAGATTTATTTTAACTTATTGTTTATGATGAAGCAATTGAAGGGTGGGATCGAGGCCACCCACCCACCCTACATATACAGAACATTTAATATTGAAATTAAGTTTATTTCGTAGTTAAACAAAACGCATTACTCTCAGTGATGTGATTCAAACAAAAATCATAAGCAGTGTTTTAATTAAAATTTTCAAAATGTATGTAGGGTGGGCGGTTTGTTTAACTACAAAATAAACCTAGCTTCAATATTAATTTTTTATATATGTAGGGTGGGTGGGTGGCCTCAAACCCACCCTCTAATTTCTTAACCAAAAACAAAGGATTCTAATGGAAGAATTCAATTTGTAAACAAACAAATTAATTGTAGATTTATTATATGCAACTAATAAATTTATTTCAAATGTTGTGTTTATGATAAATCAATTGGAGGGTGGGTTTTAGGACACCCACCCACCCTACATATATAAAAAATTTAAATTGAAGTTAAGTTTAGTTTGTAGTTAAACAAATCGATCAATTGTTGATGGTGTGATGATGTAAACATCAACAGCGTTTTAATTGTAGGTAGCAATGTATATGTAGGGTGGGTGGGTGGCCTCAAACCCACCCTCTATTTTCTTAACCAAAAACAAAGGATTCTAATGGAAGAATTAAATTTGTAAACAAAAAAATTAATTGTAGATTTATTATATGCAACTAATCCATTTATTTCAAATGTTTTTTTAATGGTAAAGCAATTGGAGGGTGAGTTTGAGGCCACCCACCCACCCTACATATACAAAAAATTAATAGTTAAGTTAAGTTTAGTTTGTAGTTAAACAAATCGATCGAATGTTATGGTGTGGTTATGAAAACATCAACAGTGTTTTAATTGTAGGTAGCAAAGTATATGTAGGGTGGGTGGGTGGCCTCAAACCCACCCTCTAATTTCTTAACCGAAAACAAAGGATTCTAATGGAAGAATTAAATTTGTAAACAATAAAATTAATTGTAGATTTATTATATGCAACTAATAAATTTATTACAAATGTTGTGTTTATGATAAAGCAATTGGAGGGTGGGTTTGAGGTAACCCACCCACCCTACATATATAAAAAATTAATATTGAAGTTAAGTTTAGTTTGTAGTTAAACAAATCGATCAATTGTTGATGGTGTGATTATGAAAACATCAACAGTGTTTTAATTGCAGGTAGCAAAGTATATGTAGGGTGGGCGGATGGCCTCAAACCCACCATCCAATTGATTTATCGTTAACACATAATGTTGCCATAAATATAAACGAGAGATTCTCAAGGAAGATTTAAAATTGTATACAAAGAAATATTTTTGGGTTTGTTATATACAACAAATAAATTTATTTCAGTTTTATTTTAACAAAAACGTTTACTTTGTTGATATCACACTTTATATAAAGTGTGATATCTTTTTACTTTACTTTGTTGATATCACACTTTATATAAAGTGTGATATCGATAAAATAAACGTATTTTTTTTTTAATTTTCCAAGATGTATCACGAAGTTAACTTGTTGAAACTCCATTATAATCACTTAATACTACCAGTGTTTTATTAAGTGATATAATATATAAGCGTGAGGTTTAAAAAATTAGTTAACGCCTCAGCCATTAATCAATTTCAATTTTTTGTTTATGATTATGATGAAGCAATTGGAGGATGTGTGTCTGAATACAGACAATAATTCATAAAATGTTTAATTCTAGAGGCTTTTACTTTGTGCTACATATTTAATATAATAATTTATAAATATTGAATCCTATTTTTACTTTAATACACGAACAAAATGTAAGAGAATTATTTTAATACTTTCTTGTGAATTTTCTTTATGAAAAATTTATACAATCTTATAGAAGCGAATTTTCTAAATCAAATAATTCGATATATTATTATATATTAAAGTGTGTAAAGTATTAATAATGAAAAGCGAGAAGTAATATGTAAAGGTAAAAATATAATCTTTTATTTCTTGAATATTTTTCTCATTTATCTCTTTGTGAAACATTATGAAATAATAGGTAATTAATTAACTGATTGAGGTTGTAGGCACTTACTTCGTGATACATTTTAATTAGATGAAAAATAAAATAAAAACATTTTGATATTAGCTAAGTAAAAGTATTTTTTATTTTCCATCTAGGTAATTAATTGATTTACTTGATTCAGTCAAACGAATCAGTGAAATATATCAAGTGTTTATCAAATTTTTACCTATTACAACTATCTACCAGCAATGTTGTAATGAAATGACATCTTAGTTTTGGAACAATGCAGATGATTTCTACAACCATTTCTTCTAACTAAATAGTTGAAAGATAGAAGCGATTTTTAAAATACGCAGCTGGTAACCTTTTTAGAAAATTGTAATTAAAGTATAATCACTTTCTTCACAGAGAGAGATTATCAACAAGTTCATAATGAATAAAGTGATGATACTTTAATTAAAATTTATTTTTCTGTGTATTCTTTATTTATCAAATCTTGAAGGTTTTCTAAACTCGTATTAAGACTAATTGTTGTAGGTTTACGAAGTGCTTTAGTCTTTTTGAATTATTAGATTACCTAAACATTGGTCTGCAAGTAACTTAAAACAATATATTTCTACAACTTTTTTTAGAATCAAATTTAGCAAAAATTTCTCAAATAAAACGAAATGCAAATGATTTGATTAATAAGAATTTTTGGAACTTCTTCCCAATTGTCTACACATTATTGTTGATTTCTTTTGACTAGCTTATAAAGGATTAAAACGTAGATATCAATGGAGCTGAAAAACTGTTCATATATCAAAGGATGCATCAGAAATTGTGAGAAAATGTTCTTCGAAGTAGAATAATTTAATTTATTTTTTTAAACAATTTAAAACATGGTAAAAAACTACCAGTTTTGATTCTCTGATTACAGAAATATCTAAAAGCATGTTAATAAATTTAATCTTTCGAACAAAACGAGTGGAGATTTATATGAATGATTGTAAATACCTTGTTTTTTTAAACTTTAAATTTTGACTGTCATTTTGAAACTGTACTTCAAAAATGTTTACACACAACTTTCACAAATAATTTTACAACAATTTTAGATGACGTGGAAATTTGATTCATCAAAATAAGAACTGTTAACACAATTTCTCCAAGGAAAGTTCATATTTAAAAGGACACATCAGAAATTTTGAGAAAATATTCTTCGAAGGAGAATAAATTAATTTTTTTAAATTTTTTTTAACAATCTAAAACATGGTAAAAAGCTACCAGTTTAAATTCTCTAATTACAGAAATATCTAAAAGCATGTTATTAAATTTAATCTTTTGAACAAAACGAGTGGAGATTTATGTGCATGATTGTAAATACCTTGTTTTTTTAAACTTTAATTTTTGCCTGTCATTTTGAAACTATACTTCAAAAATGTTTATAAACAACTTCTACAAATAATTTTACAACAATTTTATATGACGTGGAAATTTGATTCATCAAAATAAGGACTATTAACACAATTTCCTCAAGGAATGGATTTACTTGTAATTCTGATTTCCTTTGAACAGTAAATAAGAACACTTGTAGACCAATGTTTAGATAATCTAATAATTTAAAAAGACTGAAACATTTTGTAAACCGTAAAGTCTTAATACGAGTTTAGGAAACCTTCAAGATTTGATAAATAAAGAATACACAGAAAAATAAAATATTATGTGGTATAAAAATTAAGCCTTTTCTTTATTCAAAAAATCGAAAATGTACAACGAAGTGAACGCCTTCAAAATTCAAGAATCAAGACTTGATCACTTTGGTAAATTTTCGTAAATGAAATACGATAACACTTTCAAAATATTTATCGTATTTCATTTACGAAAATTTACCAAAGTGATTAAGTCTTGATTCTTGAATTTTGAAGGCGTTCACTTCGTTGTACAAGTGATTAGAATATGAACTTTCAACAACTAACAGCCTCAACTATTCAGTTATCAAGACTTGATTTCCAATATCAGATTGAATGCTAGACAAATATCTTTTGGAAGCAGTATAATTTTTACCTTCGAATAAACCATTCTGATAACTTTTTGATTATCTCTCTCTGCTTTGAAAAGATGATTTAACTAAGACATTTATTTAAAGGATACCTTCATATTGTTGATTAGACTTTAAAAGTATGATTACACTGAGAACAACAAGAACATTGAAAAATTAGTGAAGAAAGGAAATCAAATCGTGTTTTATTAGTAAGAACATTGAAAACACTTTTACTTTCTTCTGAATATTGGGTGCCTAAAATATCCTCCTCTTTTAAAATTCTTTAGAAATATATTTACTGTTATAATTATAGAAATGCCAAAAGAAATTCAAATCTTGTTTTATTTAAGATATCTTTATCAAATCATAAATTGATCGATTTTAATTTTACTTCATAGAAACATTGTTTCATTATGTCATTTTTTATTTATTAGATAATTAAATAGGTTCAAAATTCGTCACACTAAGAAAACCAATTTGTTGTGAAACATGTTGCAGTTATCAATAATAAAAGTGAAACCCTCCCAACTTTCTTGTTTTAAGGAGCATCATCAATTCAACGTTTAAAATAGTTACAAACGAACATCAATAAAATAATTGTTATCCAGATTTGTCATCTTAAATTTGTAATTCAATCTCAACTTATTTACTGAATCTCCACTAAGAAAATTACGTTTACAATACGATGAATGAAATTTTCAGTTAATCAATGGTGAAACATTTTTATGTTTATTTAACCTTATAATTATTTTACGTTTACAAATTTACGTAAATTAACACCTAGCTTTTATATACAAAATATATTGTAAAACATGAAATATTAATAAATCAGAATATAATTACGATGGTAATAAAGAAACTAGTAAGTTTTCCCACGAGGATAATACCCACGTGTTAACCCACGTGCACATTATCCTCACTTTCAACACGTTTTCAAAGTATTCTAATCCAAAATTTATTTTACTCTTGGAGAAATCATATTGTAGTAAGCATTTTCAAAATTTTTATTTAACTCACTACAATTGTTTCGCCACACTTTGGCTTCTTCCGGTGAAAATATACCTTCTTATATTAAATATAGTATGGATTTTCAACTAAGTTCTTCATCAATCAGTACACTTGTTATATTTCATCTGTATACTATCAAAAATTTAACAATTATTTAATCAGTGTTAAAAGTAAAACATGTAGTATAATTAATATATTATACAAACAAGTTATTAAGTTTTTTTTAATTGTATTACGCTAATTGAAATTTATATTATTTAATTAATTGTGTAAATAATTATATTAAATATTAATCATCTATTATAACTTAAGTAAAATTTATGAAAGAAAACTTACCAAAAATTTCATGTTGTCTGTCTAAATTGATCTTAGCTTTTAAAAAACCTCCTAGGAGATAAAACACTAGGACTGTTGCGTGAGACTGTGTTAGTGTCAAGAAGCTTATCGCTTATATAGTTCCCCTCTTGGAGACAAGCGGTGCAAGCGGTGGACGCCCCATCCGAAGAGCAAGGTTCCTTTCACTGTCATCACGGGGATAAGATCCGAGAAGGACTCCTGACAGAATTCAATGATAATATCTAGAGCAATAAGGATGCGGATCGTGCGGTGCCGTGGAATTTCCATCAAGGGGACACGCATTAAATCAGTGAGAACGAGAAAAAATATTGAGCAGAAATAAAACTAATTGCAAATGAATTTAATGAAACTGTGATGGAAATTGGGTGGATATCAGAAAAGAGAGAAAAAAACGCGCTCAAGGATTAAAAACACGTGTTGTTATAAATAATTAATCGTTTTATTTTATTTTAATTCCTTAATTGGCTGATAAAGAAAAAAAAACGTTTTCTTGTGAAATGTGTACAAGTGTATAAATAATTTACCGACACGTAACAAATTAATTAAAATATTTCGTTATCCTTCATCTCGAAAAATTAAAATAACTGAAACCACTTATTAAAATAATAATTTATGTATTTAACACTTAATTAAGTTTTTTTTATGAATTTGCCGAAATCTTGCAGGAAATGTTCACACAGTATTATTTTGTATTTGAGAAAAATGTTCGGAAATTTATTTAGAATTAAATAGGCGAAAATTGTACTTGACCTCTAACAGAACAGGTCATCATCAGCAGAAAACGTCAATTATAAAAAATCCTCTACAAATAATTGACGTTTTCTGGGAATAATAGTCCAGGAATAATATATAATATATAAATTGGAAGTACAATTTTCGCCTATTTATTTATATACACCAATTTAATTAAGGATTACTACTCTAAATTATTTAGAATTGTCAAATTGAGAGATTTCTTTTATTCAATACAACATTTTCGATCTTCTGACGTAATTAATGAAACATCATCCACTCGTAATACCATCTAAATTTGAACTAAAAATGTATATGCAGGGTGACCTATATCTAACACTTCAACCTATAGAATTCGCTCGATAATGTTATTAAAAGTATTCATAAGTATCACTTAATTTAAAAAATACTATTAATTAATTTATTCGAAGAATTTAAATCCTTCCAAAATTATGTCTACAATTGCAAATGAACAAATCCAATCGAATGTATGAAACAAATTATATTATGTAAGTCTGATAGAATTTCTTAGATTATTTTTACCAAAACCTGGAGGATTTTCTAAGAAAAATAAATTGATTGATGTAAAAATTAAAAAGTTTCTTTCATCTAAAGCTGTTATGGTATTTTGATTTATTTACTGCAAATCCTCAAGATTTTTTTAAAACATTACTCTTTTTAGAATTATTTAGAAAGAAAATGGAATCTAAAACTGTTGGATTTTTTTAAATTTATTTCCATTCTAAGATTTTTCTATAAAATATTGTTTTTAATTATTTGCACAAAAACCTTTCCGAAAGTAATTTTTTTTATAAAAAAGTTACACATCATTACAACAACTTTTCATAAAAGAAGAAACCTATTTATATTCATATCCATACAGGATAAATACAAAAATTTGATCGAAGACATTCAATGGGGTAAAACACTTGTTAAGTTCCATAATATTTTTATTTTCAGTTGCCTGTCACGTGTTTCGATCTTTCCTGATCATTTTCAAATTCGATGTAACGTAGCTAGTTTCACATCACTTGTGTTCTTGATATAATTGAATTTACATATCTCGTTCCATCAAGAGTGTAACTCTACCAGTATCAATTGATCGAAGACATTTCTCTCATCTAAAACTGTTTTTTTATTTATTTGGGCAAACACTCAAGAGTTTTTTAAAGAATGTTAGATTTTTAGGCAAAAAACCTTTCGAAAAGAAAAAAATAAATAAAGATTTTGTTTGAAAAGATTCCAGTTATCTAAAGCTGCTTGAGAAAAACCATCCGAAGAATCTTTTTAAAATTATTTAGGCAAACATTTCTTAGAAAGAAACCACATTATATATGTGTATATCCATATAAAATTAAGAAGTTTTTTATTAATGAGCTTTCTCTTATCTTTTTGGATTTTTTATTTATTTGAAAGAAAATCTAAATATTTTTTTAAAGACTTCTTATATTATATATCTTATTTATAATTATTTTAGGGTGTGATAGTGGCCACCCAACCACCTTATAACACAAACCTCAATTCCACGTTTTGGTTTTTTGGACATTTACAAATTCACCGCGATAGAATTTAGAAACTAAAACAGAAATGGTGATTAAGATTTTCAAAAAATATGTAGGGTGGGTGGATGGCCACTATTCCACCATCCAATTTTAAGAACATACGCAAAAATCTTGCTTAATTAATATTTATTTCATAGAAGTGTAAAGTTTTTTACTTTTTATGATTTGTTTTCTTAATTAGAAAACGGTAGTTTATATTACAGTGACTGGATTTCTAGAAAAAATAGTTATAAGAATTGGAGGGTGTGATTATAGCCATCCACCCACCCTACATATTCCTGTTAACATAAATCACCACTCCACTTTTAAATTTTTTGAACATCTTCAAATACACCGCGATAGTTTTTAGAAACTAAAACTGAAATGGTGGTTAACAATTACAAAAAATATGTAGGGTGGGTGGGTGGCCACTATCCCACCCTCCAATTTCAACAACATACGCAAGAGTATTGCTTAATTAATATTTATTTCATAGAAGTGTAAAGTTTGTTACCTTTAATGATTTGATTTCTTATTCTTACTTAGAAAACGATCGATTATTTTTATGTGACAATAGTCATCTACCCACCCTACACATGCCTGATTTCTACTAAAACAGTCGTTTATGTTATAATAATTGTAAGGTATGATAGTGGCCACCCACCCACCCTACATATGCCTGTTAACATAAACCACCATTTCACTTTTAAATTTTTTGGACATCTCCAAATACATCGCGATGGTTTTTACAAACTAAAACAAAATCTATGATTAAGATTTTCAAAAAATATGTTTGGTGGGTGTGTGGCCACTATCCTACCCTCCAATTTCAAAACATACGCAAGAGTCTTATTTAATTAATATTTATTTTATAGAAGCATAAAATCATTCTCACCACGAAAATTGTATTTTTTTTCTTTTACCAATAAAGAACAGTCGTTTATGTTATAATGATTGGAGGGTGTGATAGTGGCCACCCACCCACCCTACATATGCTTGTTAAACACAAACTACTACTGCAATTTTAATTTTTTTGGACTCTTCAAAACACAGCGATCGTTTTTACAAACTAAAACAAAGTCTATGATTAAGATTTTCAAAAACTTTGTAGGGTGGGTGTGTGGCCACTATCCTACCCTCCAATTCCAAGCATATACGCAAGAGTCTTTTATGTTGTAGTGATTGGAGGGTGTGATAGTAAACATATGCCTGTTAACATAAACTACCACTTCACTTTAAAATTTTTTGGACATCTCCAAATACATCGCGATAGTTTTACAAACTAAAATAAAGTCTATGATTAAGATTTCCAAAAATGTTGTAGGGTGGGTAGGTGTCAACTGTATTGCCCTCCAATTTCAAGAACATGCGCAAGAGTCTTGTTTAATTAATATTTTTTTTCGTAGAAGCATAAAATTATTCTCACCACAAAAATAGTATTTATTTCTTTTTCCAAAAAAGAACAGTCGTTTATGTTGTAATGATTGGCGGGTGTGATAGAGGCCACCCACCCACCCTACATATGCCTGTTAACATAAACCATCACTTCACTTTAAAATTTTTTTGGACATCTTCAAATAAACCGCAATAGTTTTTACAAACTAAAACAAAGTCTATGATTAATATTTTTAAAAAATATGTAGGGTGGGTGGGTGGCCACTATCTTACCCTTCAATTTCACGAACGTACGCAAGAGTCTTGTTTAATTAATATTTATTTCATAGAAGCAAAAAATCATTCTCACCACAAAAATTGTATTTTTTATTCTTTTACCAAAAAAGAACAGTCGTTTATGTTATAATGATTGGAGGGTGTGATAGTGGCCACCCAACCTGATAACACAAACCTCCATTGCACGTTTTGGTTTTTTGGACATTTACAAATTCACCGCGACAGTTTTTAGAAACTAAAACAGAAATGGTGATTAAGATTTTCAAAACATAAGTAGGGTGGGTGGGTGGCCACTATCCTACCCTCCAATTTCAAAACATACGCAAGAGTCTTGTTTAATTAATATTTATTTCGTAGAAGCATAAAATCATTCTCACCACAAAAATTGTATTTTTTCCTTTTTCAAAAAAAGAACAGTCATTTATGTTGTAGTGATTGGAGGGTGTGATAGAGGCCACCCACCCACCCTACATATGCCTGTTAACATAAACCATCACATCACTTTTAAATTTTTTTGGACATCTCCAAATACATCGCGATAGTTTTTACAAACTAAAACAAAGTCTATGATTAAGATTTCCAAAAATGTTGTAGGGTGGGTGTGTGGCCACTATCCTACCCTCCAATTCCAAGCATATGCGCAAGAGTCTTTTATGTTGTAGTGATTGGAGGGTGTGATAGTGGCACCTACCCACCCTACATATGCCTGTTAACATAAACCACCACTCCATTTTTAAATTTTTTGGACATCTTCAAATACACCGCGATAGTTTTTTAGAAACTAAAACTGAAATAGTGATTAATAATTACAAAAAATATGTAGCGTGGGTGGGTGGCCACTATCCCACCCTCCAATTTCAAGAACATACGCAAGTGTCTTGTTTAATTAATATTTATTTCGTAGAAGCATAAAATCATTCTCACCACAAAAAATGTATTTTTTTCTTTTTCCAAAACAGAACAGTCGTTTATGTTGCAATTATTGGAACCCTTTTAACATAAACCACCACTTCACTTTTTTTTGGGCATCTTCAAATACATCGCAATAGTTTTTATAAACTAAAACTAAAGTCTATGATTAATATTTCTAAAAATGTTGTATTGTGGGTGGGTGACCACTGTCTTAGCCTCCAATTTCGTCTCGTTTAATTAATGTTTTTTTACGTAGAAGCATGAAATTATTCTCACCATAAAAATAGTATTTATTTCTTTTTCCATAAAAGAACAGTCGTTTATGTTGAAATGATTGGAGTGTGTGATAGTGGCCACCCACCCACCTGATAACACAAACCTCCATTTCACGTTTTGGTTTTTTGGACATTTACTAATTCAACGCGATAGTTTTTAGGAACTAAAACAGAAATGGTGATTAAGATTTTCAAAAAATATGTAGGGTGGGTGGGTGGCCACTATCCTACCCTCCAATTTCAAGAACATACGCAAGAGTCTTGTTAATTTAATATATATTTCGTAAAGGTGTAAATTGATTCCCACCACAAAAATACTATTCATGATTTATATAATTATTTTTCAGCCATCATTCAAGATTATCAAATGATAATAAATTACAATGTCGTTTAAAATTATCTAATGATTTTTGAGAAATATTTAAAGTAACATAGTAAAATTTTTAAAACGATCCCTTCAACAGTATTAAAGTCATTTAAGTCCATCTAACGACTACACAAACGATCAGCCAATATTATCCAATGGTTGATTAAGGCTAATCAACGACCAACCACAGACATACATGGTTATTCAGGATTATTTAAGATCATCTAATGATGGTTTGAGATAACTTAAAGTTATCTAAGGGTTAATCAACTATTTATCAAGGGATATAATTAAGTTGATTGATATTTTGTTATGTAAGTACGTATATACTAACGATATTTTTTGTTTTAGCGGATTTTTTTACAAGTAAGTAAACGAAAAATTAAACGACAATTATTAAAATTATATGTTCATTAAAATGAATACTAAAACGGCCAGATACTGTATGCAACTGTCCAAAAACCCCATTTAATGTTGTAGGGCTCTTAAAAGGAGACTGCAAATTAAGATCGCACCTGAACATTCTGGGACTACAATCTAGTCCTACCTGCAGAGAGTGTGCAGAGGAAGAGCAAACCGCTGAGCAAGTACATCTGAATAGCCCGGTATTATCCAACCTGCGTGAATCCACAATAGGAGAGGGATTTCTAAAGTCATCAGACTTGTTGTGGTTTTGGCGTTTGCCAATGCCTTTGGTTGGCTCAACCGTAGCAAGGAATGAGGTCTCAGATGGGAGGACGAACAAAAGGCCCACTGAGGGTTACGTGCTGTATACCCTTCCATCAAACAAATCCAAATCCAAAGTCCAACTTATGATCATACAACCACCTTTTAAATTCATTCAAAAGCATATTTCCTTCAACATGACCAACGGTCGAAACTAATCGGAGAAATATAAAAATAGTGAAACAAAATCAAGTGTTTAATTAACCATCTAATTAACATTCAAAAGTCATTTAAGCTTATTGAAAATCATTCAACATTAACCATTCAAAATCATATAAAAGATATTCGAAATCATCATACGATAACATTTCAAGGTTACACTAATAATTGTCCAACTGTCATTTTTTATTAAGGCTCATACAAAGACTTTTTCATCATTATCTAACAATCGCTAAATATTTCCCAATATTCGGTTAAGTATATTAAGGTCATCGAACGACCATTAAAATTATTTAAGGTGATCCAACGACTGTTTAAGATAAATTTAGAGACATTAATAGTTATTTAACTGTCAATAAAGGATCATCTACAGTCATTCATAATTATTCAACTATCTATAACGATAAATAATTGGGGAACAGGATGGTGGTTTCTGATTTCTTCTCGTATACATAGAAAATAGTGTTTTATTTTATTCTACAAAGATAATTAAGTTAATTGATGTTTCAATCATTACCAATGTTGTGCACTAAAATGCCTATGTACTCAATATTTTATTGTTTTCTTCTGATGATTCAACAATAACTCAGAAAATTCAAAAATAATTCGTGGTTATTTATGGCAATTGAATAATAACTGAACCTATCAAAGAGTCTTTTAAAGTCTTCATACATTTCATATAGAATTATGAAACCATCATTCAAAGACTATGAATGTTAATTGTAATATTTGATTACTTAAGGTTATCCAAACATCATTTCAAATAATTTAAGATTATCAAACGTCGTGCAATCTAAGATTATCCAATAGTAATTAAATACCATTTGAGGTTTTAAGGTCATCCAAGAACTTTGAAAAAACTCAACCTAATTTAAGGTTATTCAATAATCATTGAAGATCATATAAAATCTGAGGTCATCTTTCGAGATGGCACGACGATTTATCAATAACACCCTAACAGCCGTACCAATAGACCGAGATTAATTCTCGGATTGTAGAATCCTATATTAATTGTCGTATTTTTTTAGTTACATTTAAATATCACTGGTTTTATGTTGGTATCACGGAACAGCTGATTGTATTGTCAATATAACCCGTGATTGTCAGTTGAGGAGTATGTTCAAAGTTTGTTTGCAAAAACATTAAATGAAAATAATTCTACAATTTTCATTGAAAATAATTATCGACTGTACTTACTTTAATCTTGATTAAATAAAAACAATGCTTATTCCTTGTCCCTTATCACACAAACTAACTTTGCAAACAAACATTTCACGTTCTTCTTTACTGACAATCACGTCAGCTGTTCCGTGACACCAATGTAAAACCAGTGATATTCAAATGTTACTAAAAAAGTTACTAAATCTGACAATGAATCTAGGATTCTACAATCCGAGAATTAATCTCTGACTAATAGTATGGTTGTAATTGATTTAGATAATAATCCAACTATTAGTAAGGCTCATACAAAGAACTAAATTGGTTGCTTATTAGATAATAGTCAAATATTATCTAATAATCAATACATTTTGGTTAAGGTCATTCAAGCCCATCATTTAGGATTATTTAAGGTTATCCAATGATGGTTTGAGATTGCCTTAGATTGTCTAGAAACATTCATAGTTATTCAACTGTCTATAAAGATAATTGAGTTAATTAAACTTATTGAACAGTAATTTAAGTTTATTTAGTGTTATCCAATAAAGGTTTAAGATTACCTAAGATTATTATCCAGAATCATTTATAGATACTCAACTGCCAATAAAGGTAAAGAATTGAGTTAATTGACGTTTTAATAATTCCCAATATCGTGCACAGTAGGTGCAATTCAAGGTCATTTAATAATAATTCATGCTTATTTGGGGGTAATTCAATGATTAGTCAAGATGCTAGTTGATTTTCAATAATCATTGAATGATCGTAAATAATGTAATTAAAATGTTCCTGAATGTTTGTTGAAATGATCATTCAAGGTCATCTAAGGTCATCCGATTAATCAAAGTTACTCGATAAACATCGAAGGTAATAATTAAGTCGATATTAAGATTATTTAAGGTCGTTCGGAGACTATTTAACATAAGTGATGTGGAATTAGCTACGTTGTATAGGAAAACTAAGTTGAAATTGAAGAAATCATATATACATTAACCTACAGTGCCTCAAGTTTAAATTAACACTGAAGTTTATGAAAATTAAGTCCAACAACAAATCAAAAGAAGCGAAGATTATGGAAGTCTTTATTTATTTAATTATTTATGGTCTCCTTTCTTGAAAATTCCATATGTAACATATCAATTTTAAAAGAACATACATTAAATTTTAGGCGAAAGAAGCACGGTCGAAATTCGCATTAACAAATTGTATTCTTTAACTTAAATCTTTCCTTTTCCATGATGCTGAAGGAGCAAATATTCTCTTGGGCATCCGGATTCTTTTAGATATATTTCTATTTACTTTCTTGGTCCCATTTTAGGAGATATTTTTTCAGCTACTTACGTCATCATGGCTGATGTATAATAATATATCTATCGATCATCTAATGTCTTTAAAGGCATCATAAAAGATCATTCAAGGTCATTCAATGGTGATTGAATAAATACATTTAATCACTGTTGAATGACCTTAAATGATCTTTTATGACTCATTAAAGGACATTAAATTATCTTCGTCTTGTATAATGAAAATGATTTTAACCTGTTATTAAAATTATTTTAGTTACAAATTTGAGTAAATGACCTTTTATTGCCATTTAGGCATGTGGAATTAATAGTCTTTTGAGGAACCATAAATGATTATTCAAGATCATTCGATAGTGATCGAATATCTTCATTCTTGGTAATATAACAGGTTAAAATCATTTCAGTTACAAATTTGATTTAATAATCTTTCAATGCCATTTAAGAATTGAGCAGTGATTTATTTCTATTCAAAGGTCTGTCAAGGTAACTTAGGATCGTTCAAGGATACTTGATATCGTCTCAGGAGCACTTAATATAATTAACAATCATTTACTATTATTAAAACTACTTAAATTAAACCAAATACGATCGATCAAACATCGCAATTAACTTTATTATGATTAAATTCAATTAATAATAACTTAAGAGCATTTAATGACTAAACTATTAACAGTAAATGCTTCTACTTGGTTATATTGGGTTGGCAATTAAGTATTTTGAGTATTTTCCCATGTTAGTGGTGTATTTTGCTAGATATTATTCGATATCAGATACATTGACGTTTTTTTATAATCAGATGAGATGTGATTATTTTGTTGCTGTTAGTTGTGTGACATGTTTTAAATGGAGGGAAGAAACGAACATTTTCGGCATATTTTACTTTTTTTATTTCCGCAAAGAAAAGAAAACTGCGCTCACAAAAAGATATACGAAGTTTATGGTGATGGAGCCAGAATTGGTTTTAAGAATTCCGTTTTGGAGATTTTCCTCTTAAAGACGCACAAGGTTCTTGTTGGCCCACCGAACTTAATTGCAACCAAATCGAAAATAATCGTTACATAACTGCTCGTAAAATAGCAGAGAGGTTAAGTGTATCGCATACTGCTATAGAAAAACATTTAAAACGTCTTGGGCTTGTTAAAAAGCTCAATATTTGTGTACCGCATAATTTGAAAGAGCGAATCAACATTTACAATATGAACATTAAAAGTAATAAAACCGATCTTTTTCTAAAAAGAAACATCACTGGTGACGAAAAATGGATAATATATAGGAACATTATTCGAAAACTGATCAAGATGTAAGAAAACAGAACCAGCTTAAAGAACATCGAAAACTGAATTGCATCAGAAAGAAAACGCGTTGAAAATTTGATGGGATTACAAAGGTATTTTATATTTTGAGCTGCTTCCAAAGAAGGAAACATTCAATTCAGATGTGTACTGGCAACAACTCGAAAAACTAGACGAAGCAATCAAATAAAAACGGACAGAATTGGTAAGTTTAAGAACATGACATCACGAGACCTCACACATCTTTGGCCACTCGTAGGAAATTACACGAGCTTGGTTGGGAGGTGATGTTCCATCCGCCACATAGCCATGATCTGACACCATCGGATTACCATTTGTTCGGTAGAATTTTTTAAATCGTTAAACTTTTACAAATGATGAAGTCCATAAATCTCACTTGGCTCAGTTTTTTTTTTGTTGAAGAAACCAGAAATTAAGCGAGTGCGAAATCATGAAGTTGCAAGATAGATGTCGAAGTGTAATTGAATAAAATGGAAAATATTTAGTTGATTAACCATAATATTTTTGCCAGAACATCATAATACACGAATGAAATACTTTCTAACTTTCTTTTTATAACTGAGACTTTATTTAGTGACCATAGCTTTGACAATTACAAACTAGAACTTCAAGCATGAAATTTGTGTAAGAGATATTATAAGAGGAAGAATAGAAACCCCAAGTGATTTGAGACTCTATGAAAAAGTCGTTTATGGGTATTTACAATTATCTAAATTAAATTTAAAAGACTTACCAGCCATTAAAGCCGTTAAAGGGAATATAAATCGTATTTAGTAACAGTTTAATAGGGATTATATTTAATCAGCTTAGTAAAAAGGATCAGGATTATAGGTATTAGAACATAAGGAATTCTGATTGATAAAAAAATATTATATTCCATAAGTAGTCCATGATTAAAGCGCAATTAATTTATTATCTCATAGCTTGTTTATTATATATAATTACATAACTCAAAATAATTCTACAAAAAGGAAGTTCAGGATTATCTTTCAATTATAACACTTTTTTTTGCTACCTAATTAAAGAATTCAACGTGACTTATTAATAAACGGACTCTGATTAAATTTATGCAGATGTTATTTTTTCCCTCTCGAGTTTGTTAGGTGATTTACATAAAAACTACATAATTTGAGATATTAAATGCAAGTCCCAAGTATTTTCCTTGGGCGTTGAATATATTAATGGAATTAGGATAATTTTATTGACGTGCTGATACCGATACGAGCTGTCAGGTGCCCCAAATGGAATTCCAAAGGTCTTCTTGTTATGTAATCTCATTCTTTATTAGCTGGGGACGAATACATAAATTTTTAATTGTCGAAAATGTAATTAAAATATTAGCTATCTTTAAATTAACGATTATTTGTTTCAAAATTTAATGGGAAATTAGTTTAATTTTTTAGTTTCTTTTATATAAATAAAAATTCATTACGTTTTTATAATTATAATCCTGATTCACTAAGCTGATTCAATATATTGCTTATTCTTCTATTTAAAAGTCCTAATTATGAAAGATTTTATAGCTTTTTAAAAGTATTTATAATGCTGAAAATGTTTGTAGAAGGACTGAAAGACCACCAGTTGATGGCAAATGGAAAAACAAGAAGAAAACAAGAAGAGAAGTTTAGTAATAGTCGTTTTATCAAATGTAACATCATTTTCCAATAAAAATGTATATTTCCCTCTATTTGTAGGATATTAAAAATTATTATTTATTTTTGTTAATAACTTTATACGTTTGAATATTTAGGGTATTAGGGATCAGAATAATTAGCTATAAGATTTTTATATCAATAACAAGTCAAAATGAGACATATACAAAAAATAATTAATATAAATTGATTGTTCATTGAAATTGAATGAGTCAACACTTCCGGATTATAGAAGATTAATGTTAGAAATGGAAAAAAAAACTGTGGAATATGGCTGATGTTTGTTTTCGGGCCGAATAATTCGTTACGGTTAACGTTTTTCCGTTTTCGTGCAAGGAATACCAATAAATCGACCATAAAATAATTGTTTAAAAATCAGGTCGACCTTGCTTTATTATTCTCGTGCCGTTTTATTTTTAAATCTGCACCGGCCACACGGTAAGAGGTCGATATAAAATATTTTATTGCGCAATGCCGTATCACTAATTATCGGTCGGCATTCCACGTTACAGGGGTGTACATGTGAACCATAATCGAAGATTAATAATAATCAAGAAAACTATTTGTTATGTGTAAAACATAAGTAAATGTTAAATGGTAATCTTGTCAGTACCTTCGTAGAATACAGTATATATCATTTCCTAATTTTAAAAAAGTAAAATTTAACATTCTTTAACAAAAACAAAAAACAGTGAGTTAATAAAAATATATTAAAACGTTATAATGCGTCATGTGCAAATAAACGAATATACGCTTGAGTGAAACTCAGTACAAATCAGTATTCAGGGTTTCCTGAATGATAAGTCATTAAGCTTCTTTCTATATACGAGGGATGCTAGGAAAGTTTGCACCGTGCGGAGCGCTGGCGAAGTAGCCACCGTATTTGTGCTAACATCTTCAGTTATATTTCAACTGTATGCGTGCATAGTAGAAGAAATTTTTAGCAACTTCTCTTAAAAATTGAGAATTAACACAGCTTTTTTTAATCAGAACACTGCCCCACACAGTAGCTTCAGAAAGCAGATGAAAATCAGATATTTAACAATTTTCAATAAACAAACCACAATTATTTTTCTTCAAGGAAAAACACCTCCTCCAATATCTCTAATGAACATTATTGCTTGTGTAAATTCAGCTCCTTATCAAAATTAAGACGTTGATTTTTTACATCTTGTACTTGTTTCTCATTTGAGAAATGTTATTAATTCTTTCGATTATCATTTAAACCGACCCAGCCTATATACTCATCTACCGTGACTTGCCAACATAACAGCAAAAATGATTTGACTCGAAACTTATAACGACGACCACAATCGTGTAACGTGTCAAGCAAAAACCGATTCCCGAACGAGATTGAAAGTCTCTCCTGAGTCACTCACTCTAATTGGTGGCAATTAATTCATTGGTTAATTTATAACATCAATTTGAATTATTGATTATTCATAAATCGGTATTAATGACGTCGTAAAAAAAAATTGAGGTGTGTTCCGGTCAATTAAACCAGTGATGAAGCTTCGTAATGTCTGCGTCAAAAAAATATATCAATATTGCTAGTTGTTTTGGGATGGTCTCCTTGATTAAAATATTGATTACGTATAACAATTTTTTGTTTCTTGTTGAATAATCTGCATATTATAAGTTAGATATCCTTTCTTCACTCATGTCCAACTTATAATATAAAGATTCTTCACGTAACTCGAAAATACCAAGAGAAATAATTTGCATGTTGATATTTTTGTACTTACTATTGTTCTGTAATGCAATACTATTAATTCGTTTGCATTCAAAGTCGTGCTGGATTTAATTATTTGATTTCTTCATTGATTTTTCTCATAAGAGTTAAAAAATACATATTTTTGATGTAGAAAAAATTGTTCGATTATTATTTAAGCATTTTGTGTGCTTTTAAATTATAAATTATTACTTTACAATTAAAACTTGATTAAAACACTAACACTTTCTTCACAATTAATTATGAAGAAAGTATTAGTGTTTTAATCAAGTTTTAATTAATCATATCTTTACGTAACTCAACAACAAATTTCTATATTATTGTACAACTTAAGTATTATTTTTTTATTTAATGATTTTTTTATATTAAACAATACAAAAAATTAGAAGAAAGGTTAAAAGAATTAAATTAAAGGATATAGAGACCAACAAAAAGAAAATTGTTGAAATCTAAGAAAGATTGCTACTAAATTTTAGGACCTTATTTAATTTAGAAGAAATATTTCTGCAAAATATAAAATAAAATCAAAAATCTTCGAAAAAAAGGTGTTAATTTGATCAGTTTTTAAAAAATATCAAGAAATAAATGGAATAATTAACTTAACAAAAGAGATAGATAAAGTCATTTTTTTAAAACTCTGTATATACATCGAGAAATAAAATTGAAAAACGAAATCAAATATTGTAGAAATTTAAAAAAGATATTTCTAAAATTTATAGAAATCTATAATTTTAAATTACTAAAGAATACAAAAATTTTCCTTCCTCAAATTGAGATAACAGAAAACAGATGTTTGCAAAATTCGTTTAAAATAAAGCAGGAATTACTGAAACCTTCCTATATGAAATAGTGGATGATCTTAATTATTTATGGAAACTGCTAGAAATTTTAAAAGAAATAATAGAAGAATTCTGGCTGAAATGGTGGAAAGATTTTGAAAAATAAATTATTCTAGCATCTTCGACCAAATTTTTTTGCAGAACAGAAATTTAAAAAAATTAAACAGAATGGGTAAACAGTCGAAAAAATGTTGCTGGAATATTTTTAAAAATTTCCCTTACAGTTTTCTAGAGTTTTTCTGTTTACCAGATTTCACTTGTTTAAAAATTGTTCATTCCCTTTAAAGTTTTAGTAATTTAGTAATTGGTAAAAGTTTCTAGTGATTACTACGCGAAATTTTTAGTATTCTCGCCGTTTTCTATCATTAAAAAATATTTCGCAATCTTTTAATTCATCTTATCTGAATTTTGTAACAAATTCTCTTTCAAAATTTAACAAATTTTCACGAAGAGTTATGTAATTTTCTAAAATTTCGCTTACAGACTTTTACAATTTTTTAGAATATCAGAAAAGTTGAGAAGTTTTTATCAACTATCAACTATATTTTTTTAACAATCTTTCAAATTTTAAATTCCTAATATTTTTAAAGTTCTCGTTCCTTCTCAAAAATTATAGTATTTTATCACTTTATGTATATAATCAAAAAAGTCTTTATCATTTCTTGCTTAATTTTATCTTTCTCTTTCAAAATTGAACAAATTTTTCGGTATATTAGACCTTGTTTTAGCTTTATTTCATTACGTGTTTGTAGAATTCTTCGGCAATTTTGTTTCTTGAATTATCTTTGAAAATTTAAAAATATTTTATACACACAATTTTTCATCACTTTATCTTAACAATTTCTATTTAAAATTTTTAGATTATTCTTCATGAGTTCTAAAAATTTTTTCATTAGAACTTGCAGAATTTGCCGGAGTTTTTCTTCTTTTTATAATTTTCTGCTCTTTCTTCCTGTAATTAAATTTTGGGGAAATTTTCTTTGAAGGTTTTAAAATTTCCCCATAAATTTCCAAAAACTCTCAGAAATTCCTCTTTAAAATTTTCAGAACTTTGATTTTTCTGAAATTTCACTTTATCTTAAAAAATTTTTTAACAATATCTCTTCTAAAGTATAATCCTAATAGAGTTCTTAAATTTTGCAGATTGAAACTTCCCGAATTTTCCGGAATTTTTCTACTATTTTCTGCTCTATTTTCCTGAAATTAATTGCGTAAATCTTCTTTAAGGGTTCAAAAATTTCCCAATAAATTTCCAGAACTTTTTCAGAAATTCCCCTTAAAGTGTTCTAGAATATTACAGAAAATTTTATGTTTCATGATTGTTAAATTATGCAGTAATTTCTCTCTATAATTTTTAAAGGTTTCTACAATTCAAACGTTTTTCTTATAAATCAAGAATTTCTAACAATTCTTACTTAAATTTATAAAATATCCCTTCTAAACTTATTTTTAGTACGATGAATTAATTGCTCACTTTACCCGAGGTGAAATATTTTTATGTTAAATAAATGGTTAATTAAACACTTGGTTTTGTTTCATTATTTTAGTTTTTAGTAATTTCTCTTTCAAGTTTAAATTTTTCAGTAATTTCCCTTCAAGGTTTTAAGAATATTTTTACTTTTCGCGCACCTAGACTTCTTCTAAAAAGCTCCAATGAAGAAGGAGTAGGACGACTTTGTTTTACCACTTTATTTGAAATTTTTAAATCGAGGAAATCCCCTACTTAACGACCAGATTGACGTAATGTACAGGCCGCTATTCAACTGTTTTGTATAAATAGGTTAGCGTTCGTAATTTTAAAACACTTTATGTTTGATAATGGCTTGTTGTGAGTCGTAACTATAGTCACGTGTAATTTTTAAGTAGTAAAACAAAGTTATCATGTCTCCTTCTTCATCATATTCAAGATGTACCACAAAGTAAAAGTCTGCACAATTAAAAAGTTTCAATATATTTCAAGCAATTTCTGTTCCATATTCATAGAATTCTCTTTCAACATCTTCTGTCTTATTTTTTTTAACGATTCATCAATAGGTCTAGATTTAAACAATTCTTCACAATACGATGAATTAAATTATCACTCAACATTCTAATTAATTCCTCACAATTTTCTTTTGTAGATTTCAAGAATTTTGTTTAAATTTTTCAAATTTTTTCAAGTAGCAAGGGCAGAAATGTTTTAAATGCCATATAGTTGGCCTAAGGATTGCCAATCGAAATCATCAGATGGTGCTGCAGGCTCAAGCGCAAGAACTTCATAACCTACAAGGAAGCGTTCGTAAGTTCGACAGACACCGATGATGTCAGTGATTCACAACCATGGTTAGCGTCAACACATAAGACTTCAAGGAAAGATTTATTTTTTTTTTCAAGAATTTTCTAACTCGTTTATGTGGGAAACTCTAAAATTATCAATAGCATGGGACAAGAAGCTATTAACGTAGAAATGCAGGTAAATGGTGTGTAGATACGCAATCACATGCAGAATGATTGGCATGTTCTTGACATTGGCAGAAATCTGTTCGCAATAGAACAAACCATTAGCAAAGGTTTCGAATTCAAAGCTAAAGGGAACAAATGTGAATTTCTGAAGAATGGTGAAGAATTACACATTATTGCGTTTTCATTGGTAAAAATTCGAAGGTTAAAAGGTACAAATCTGTTCGCAATAGGAGAAACCATTCGCAAAGGTTTCGAATTCAGAACTAATGGGAATACATGTGAATTTCTGAAGAACGGTGAAATGCGATTGTGTAGCAGGAAAACTGCAAAGAGCTCTATGAATTATATATGAAAGTGTGTAAAATCACACAATGAGTTTTAGTAGCTGCACACAATAATATCCTGAAATGGAGGCATGAAAGGTTAGCGTACATGAATAAATTGCAAGTTAAAAAGTGTCTTGAAAGGTGCGGAATAAATGTCAGTGCGGATAAAGGATTCTGTGACGGTTGTGTCTGTGGTAAACAACACCAAGACGTCTGGGCGAATACGACTAGAGAATTGTTCATGCAGACGTATGTGGTCCAATGCAGGATAACCTAATAGGTGAGGTATTTTGTATGTTTCAAAGACGATCACACTATATTTAGATGAGTCTTCTTTATTAAACAAAAATCTGATATAATGGAATGTTTAAAAAATGAAAATGAAGCTTCGGTTACCGGGAACACTATCTGTGTTATGGGGGAAAAGAGTTCGATGAGGTGTGTGTAAAATCTTTATTAAACTCGAAAGGAATTAATCTACGCACGACAAGAACAAACGGTACTACCGAAAGAGAGAATCGTATACATTTTGAATGTGCCCGTAAGATGATTCACAAGAAAAATTTACTGATAAAATTATTGGCTGAAGCCACAGCTGCGTATGTTCAGAACCGAAGAGAGCATACATCAGAAGAATTCAAAACATTGTTTGAACTATGGTTTAAAAAGGAAGCAGTCAGCCTAGACCATTTGAAAATATTTGGGACAAAGTGTTTTGTGCACATTCCGAAGAATAATAGAAGAAATTGGGGTAGGTAAAGTGTCGAGGGATATTTTGTTAATGGTGGAGGCTTCTACTTCGTTATACATTATTTTTCACAAATAAAAAACTTTTAATCTTTGTCAAAAATTTTAACTTCTATTTTGACAATGACAACTTAAAATCTTTCGAAATTATAGTCACTTGATAAAGTCAGTCTTGTACAAAGTTAAAAAGTTATTGTGCTTTAGAATTTGGATCAAAGAAAAAAAACAAAGTGGTGGCCACGATGTGGTTTTCAAAACTGAGGTTACCGTAGACAAGAAACCAATGTTACTTGTGTCCGAAGCGAATGATACACCGGTAGATGTACCTGTTATATTTTCAGGCAGTAAAAAATACAACGAGAAGGCGAATTGGCAAACGATTGTGGAAGATCACGTTTTGAAGAAAGTCTCTAAAGCAGATGAAGAGGAAGTCGAGCTGTCAAACAAAGACGTTCCATCGATGAACCAGAAGAAGAGGCAGCTTCAGCTCTCCCCAAGCAAGTGCTAAAGAAACCTGCATACTTAAATAATTACATAATCGATACATCTTCGGCTACTCTCTTGATGGAACCAAATTTTCAAATTGGGAAAAGTAAAACTCTTGTTATGTTCCATTTCTTTATTTTCAGATGACTGATACGTGTTTCGGTCCTTACGGATCATTATCACAGTTAACCGAAACACCTGTCATTTATCTGAAAATTAATGTGTTATTTGCAGAATATTCTCCTGTTTATCTTATTACGAGGCTATGAAGTTATCCGAATGCAATAATTGGAGGTGTGCAATGCACGAAAACTTGGAATCATTGAATGAAAACAATACCTGGGACTTTGTTTGTTTGTTCAAAGCAAGGCTGACATTAACTGCCAGAATTTTTTTTCCTAAAAAGTGGATATAACACCAAATTTAAATTAAAATAATTGTGAATGTATTAGATTGCTTCTTAGGCATACCGTTTTTGCAATTCACTAATAGCTTTATTTTTATAGGTCAGCGGGGATATTACCAGTAGATACTGCAGCAGTTCAACATGGACGACTCCCTTATTTTGGCCACACCTTTTAGGGGGTTCATGGGCCTTGTTCCATAAACCCCCTGAAAGGTGTGGCCACAGTATGGGAGTCGAATCCGATGCTGAATTGGATGTCGAGGTCCCGTCCCGTAAAGTTGTCTGCTTGATGTACATGGCATTCAATATGAAATCCCTGGCACATCCGAAAGTATCAAGTTGGCAAGCATTAAAGCGAATCTTACGCTACCTGAAGAGAACATTGGATTATGGTTTGCAGACTATGCAGGCGATAAATCCACAAGACGTTCGAGGAGTGGCATTGTCTGTACCATAAATATGCTGGTGCAGCCATCAGCTGGATGAGCCAGAAACAGTTGCTCTTTCAACCGCGGAGGCCATCAGCGGTGGAGTGAAGGAAGTCATCTGGCTAAAACGACTTTTATCTGAAATAATGGAGATACAGTTGATACAATAACTCCAAGCAGGTAATACTAGTGCGAACAAGCTTGTCAAGAACCCAGAGTTCCACAAATGGTCGAAATAAGATTCCACTTCAACTCCAAAGGTGAAATTGATGTACAACATGTGAACGGTGAAAACAAAGTTGAAGACATTTTGACAAAACCTTTACAGAGATTATGTTTTGAGAAAATTAGAGCAAAATTAGGGATTAGTCTCACAACAATAATATTTTGGAAGGTAGTTTTATATTGAATGCAAAATATTTTTGTAACACTCTGTATATGTAAATTGTTTGGTATTTTTCATATATATAAGATGGTACTACTGGGCTGCAACACACAATGAAATGAAGATTCAAGTTAGATTGTTAGTTAAAAAAAATACACCTTGTTACGTTTTCTTTTGTAAAAATTAAAATTTAAATAATTGAAATTTAACTTTACGATAATTTTAATGGTTCTGTTAATATAAAAATGTTTCACCACGGGTTAAGTTGGAAGTTAATTAATCGTTAATGGTTCTATCCTATCATGGGTTGTTATCTATAATTTCTTACTTGATCAACATTTTTTTGAAGAGATGATTCGAAGGTTAAAAGGTTTGTAAGCTACGCTTTAAGAAAATATTGCATCCTATAGAATCATATTACTTGTGATGAAGTTAGATGTAAAAAATGGTAACGTGGTTATTACAGTACTTTCCATTAACTATTCGCTGTCTTACATTTTACGAAAAAGCATCCACAAAAACTACAGAATTATAGAGTTCATAACATTAAGGAGGTAATTTGAATCCAGAATTTAGACTGTACAATATTATTAAGCAAACATATTATACAAATATTTTATATAACTCTTAATTATTGTTTAAATTCATTAATTAAAATTTCACATATCGACGAGGACGAATCGTTTAAAAGTATTCTGTGAATTAATTTACTTTAATTTACTTCTGACCGTTAAAACATTTCGACTGCAATTAATCTCTCTTGGCCTTGATCGTTGCAGCATTAAAAATTCAAAGCACGAAGTTGATCCGATTACGAATGGGCCTTTATTTTAGATGTGGACGGTGTTATTGTAAAAATAAAAATTTCTGGCGGCCTTTTTTGAAATTGCAAATACGTGAAATGTTTTATAAACGTATTATTCAAAATGAGTTATTATTGAATTTTTCTTAAAAATACTTTAAAGTTATAATGTAATATTTAAATTTGGTTTTCGAACTGTAATTATTGAGCTGTATGGATTATCTAATATTATAAATAATGAATTCTTTTCATTAACGATCGATGAATATTCAGAATTTAATATTGAGATATTCAATTTTTTTTATTTTAAACACTACATATATTTCTCCACGCTGTGGCTTCTTTAGGTGAAGTAAATTTACTTCAATACTTAATTTACTTGAGAATATATAGGTTAGACACACTACTGTATGTAATTGTTTAAAAACAAATAAATTATTTAAGGTAATTTATGTACATATTAGTAAAATAAGGTTGAACTCTTAACTAACATTACTTATTTATTTATATGTGAACAATACAACCAAACTATCATATTTCACCTCATATTTTTTTTTAAACTACAAAATGAACAATTCTTAGTATGGATAAGTAGACAATGTATAGAATTTCTTTAACACCACCCTCTAGATTACGCAACGTGCGCTTATAACTAGAAAATAAAGCCACATTCCGTACAGTATTTATTACACCAGATAACATGTTTATAACCGTTTTAAGCGGCGCAATGAAATGATTAAGGATACGCAATAACCATTTCTGTACTTTAATTAAGTCGAGATAATATTCGAGCACGACCAAGAGCCGAACCTAAGGACAAATCGCTATGTAATTGATATTCGTTTTAATCATTCTTTTAATTCGACTGAATGAATTATGATCGGTCGCTAGTAAATTTATTGCTCTTTTTCGATGTCGACTGCTGGACGGATTTCTGCGATTTGCAGAATTATTTATGACCGGCGTCGACGATTCATGCCGATGCAGACACGTTATAAAGACATTATTTATCGCGACTTTGCCAATATTTTATAGACATTACTTGTTGCTTAATAAATTGTTATTAACAGGTGTTATTAATTTTATAATTAGCTTGTATGTGTTATTTCTTTAATCAAGTAAATTATACTCTTATATATGATTATTAACAAAGATTCAATTTTTATATAGAGTTATAATCTAAAATCTAAATAAAAAAACTATCTTGGACAGAGGAGGACGTCAGGTCAATCTGGTCGTTAACTAAGGGAAATATTTCCCCTAAATAAACGAATGCTTAAAACTTATAAAAAAGAATAACTACAGGCTGAATTTGATTATTATCTTCAAGTAACTCAATCAACCAAACTAAAGACTTCTCACACTTTTATAAGTAACACAGAAATAAATAATATTTATACAATAAGGAATACAATTGACTATTAATATTATCACATCCTGTCTTTATTCAGTGCAGCAAACATTTTTTGTACACCAACCAATTAAAATAAATTGGGTTATGTATAAACAATATTTCTTATCTAAATCACCCATTAATAATAAACTTTAACGATTGATTTACATAATGTATAACAAAACTCTTTGTTCGATTTGCTCCATTTCGAGCTCGAGAAATACAAATGGGAAATTGGGTGTAGTTCACCTCCACTCTTCCGATTTAGCATGTGCAGCGGAGCATGGAGAAATTACAGTCGCACCTGAGACCAAAACATTCTCTGGATGTTGAAAATGTGATGTTATCGTATTAAGCCATAGAGCACGTTCATTGCGAACGACCTTTTTGTGCGGGGTACCACCGGCGCGGGGTGCGGGTGAAGGTAAGAATAATAGAACGCCCGACCCACCAGAATACCACCAGGTAGAATTTCAATCAAACAAATAAAAATTAATACCGCAGCATGATTATTTATTAACTTAACTTTACGTTAATTAAATTCAAAATATTTTTTGGGTCGCCTTCTTAGTTATTATACAAAGCACGTTTAGCGCACATACAAAAAAGCAATAATTTATGCATTGGTGCTGGTTTGTTAAAATTGTCCAATTTTTGGCATTGGCTGTGATTAATCGAAAGGATCTATGCCAAAGCACTAATTAACGAATAGAGTAATTATTTACAGAATTCCAAAAATGGAAAAAGTGGTTTACGAAATGTTGATTCATTTATCATACCATAATTGCACTAGGAAAGAGTGTATTGCATTCTTTTAGGAAGTAATCAATTACATCAAAATAAATTTTTACTTCAACAGTTAAATAAAGAGAAAACATCTTTATTTAGGCTAGTATTTACTTTATATAATCATCTTTATCTTCTTCGCGGAGAGTTAAATATTTAAATATTAAACATTAGTGCAGAACGCTCATAGAAATTAATTTTTCTTATTATTAATTTTATAGATAAATATTTATTTGTATTTTTTTTTGAAAATTTGCATTAACTAACTTCTGATTAATTCAAAAATACAGTTCTATAGGTATATAGGATATATTATTATTATTGAATTTTTGTTTTGTAATCGTTTCCATTATGTACAATTTAAATTAAGTTATTAATCTCTTCGTAATTATTAAAAATTATTCGCGTATACATTCCATACATACATGAATACAATCGCAGGCCTTCGGAGGTGGCATAAATTTCATTCGAAACAAATAAAGCAGTCTGTTATTTTTTTGTACGGTACGCCCAGCGGTGGCGCGAAAATTAGAAAGAATTGTTTATATTTTACGCTCTACTTGGCTTCAAAATTTTACATCACAAATTATTTATCGTTCATAATAAACCAACCCAGAAAAAAATGGACGAAAAAAACAACGTCGTTGGTTATGCCGATAAAGTTCACTATTCAGTGTTCCGTCGAAAAAATATGATGCAATAATTCTAGAACCCACCATACCAGCCCACACATTAAGCTTTTGAGGATATTGTGTGTTTGTTTCCATCATCCAATGCGGATTTAGAAGGGCCCAGTAACCGCAACTTTGTTTATTGACGGTACCATTCAGACAAAATGTTGCCCCATCAGAAAATATTAAGCGAGGATTTGCATTAGAGAGTTCCATCATTGTCTCACAAATGTGCACTCGTCGATCAAAGCCATCATCGGATAATTCTTGTACTAAGTGCACTTTATACGTATGAATTTTTTGTTTCCAAATAATCTGGATACTGTACTTTTTGACGCACCAACTTGTTAAGGGACCTCCGCAAGGGTTCAATGTTGATTTTCTTGCACCATTAAAATACCATACAATTGTCGGTTTTTATTTAAGGCCAATGGACTTTTCCTGTAAATGTCCGAGATAGTGAAATTTTTGTTTTCGATTCGAATTACTGTAGGTTGCAATATTGGCGGACATTTCATTAAACAAAATACGAACTTCTTCATGCGTCCGGCTTATCTTCAAATCCAATCATCATTAAAACTTCGATTCTTTCGGTTTCAGTACGTATCATTTTGCTACTAATTCACAAAAAACTCTGAATTGTGTTTGCCATAAGTAAAAATAAGTTGCAATTGTTTTAACGATATTACTATGATTGCTTCAACAGCGCCTACTTGAATATTGATGCCCTTCTTTGAATACATTTTGGTAAATATCGGCGTTATTTCTCAACCGATTTTGATAATATTCAGAATGAAAACATCTGTCAATTGAGGTATCGCAAGGGGTACTTTGCTATTTGAATTTTTAAAATTAGGGTTTCCACCCCTTAGGGGAGGGGGGCTGAACAGTGTATATCAGGATAGTACTGTAAAAACAAAAATCGACGTGTCAGAACATTATTCTGAAATATGTGTGTACCAGACCTAACGACAAACTTACTGTCGGTCAGTCAACTAATCAAGAATGGTAACAGTGTGCAGTTGGAGCAGATGGTTGCTATTGGCATCGCAGATATGGACATATCAATTATGCAGATTTTAAAAGGTTGCAATGTGGAGTGGTTAAAAAAATTCAATATAAAAAAGTCAGAAAAAACAGTGTGTAGTTTGATGTGAAGGCAAACAAGCGAGTCTGCCTTTCAAACACAAAGGAACAAGGGCAGACAGAATCTTGGAAGTTATTCACAGTGATGTGTGCGGTCCAATGCAAACTACGTTCTTAGGAGGTTCTAGGTATTTTGTGTTGTTTGAGGATAATTACAGTCGTATGACATTTGTGTATTTTCTGAAGACAAAGGATGAAACTATCAACAAATTTAAAGAGTTCCAATCAATAGTTGAAAACCAGAAAGGCTGCAGAATAAAGAAAATAAGATTAGACAATGGTGGTGAGTTTTGCAATAATGAAATGGAAAAATTATTCAAAATAAATGGTATCATACATCAGAAGACAAACCCCTACACCCCTGAACAAAATGGTCTATTGGAACGAATGAATAGAACTATTGTAGCTTATTATTTGATGCAGACCTAAAAACCAAATTCTGGGCTGAGGCTGTACATGCAGTGGTTTACTTGCAAAACAGATCAATAGTATCAGGTTTAGAAGGAAAAACCCCTTATGAAGTTTGGCATGGTCACAAACCAGATGTAAGTGATTTCAGAATTCTTGGAAGCCCTGTAACGGTTCATATTTCAAAAGAAAGACGAACCAAATGGGAAAAGAAGTCCATACAAATGATATTTTTATTTATATTTACCGCTATTTTAATTCACCCTGCTACATTCCTTGCATTACTCACCCATCCACTCATCTTAAATTGCTTCCGTGGTCAACCGAGTTTGTTTTTAAAGTCCTCATAATCGATCCTTTGAGGTGAAGAGTGTGTCCATTGTATTTTGTTTTTTCCACCTTTCCTTTGTTTTATTTAAATTGTAAATAACTCACAATTTAATAATTACATTATTAAAATGGCTATTACTTGCAATAGTTGCAAATTAAAAATTAGCCCACGCTCGGATTCACTAAAATGTCACCTCAAATGCAATAAATGGTTTCACGCGGACTGTTTAAACTGTTTAATTGATGTAATTGATTGTTACATTAGCGAATCGAAAAATCGTGAGGGTGGTCATTGGATTTGTCGTAATTGCCTACCCAGTGATCCATAAGTAAGAACGCGTCAAAACAGTTCATCATCATGTATTACCGAAACAATAAAATGCGTTCTGAAAAAGGAACTAGCTTCGTTGTTTAAGGCAGAATTTCAATCAGCTATGCAAGGTTTTTTGGCTAATATTAGTGATTTAAAGAACCGTTTAACTGTTCTTGAAAATAGAACTACTACTGAACCTCATAATAAATTTATTGAAGCTGATATGGTGGCGGAAATTGAAGATCGTCAAAGGCGGTCCCTAAATGTTATAGTTTTTAATATTCCTGAATCTTCTGGATCAACTGAACAAAAGGAGGAAAATGATGTTGCTGCAATCAAATCTATTGTTGGTACGAGGATTAATAACTTTTACCCTCGCAAGGCTGTTCGCATTGGTAAACCTTCATCAAAGCCCCGACCAATAAAATTGGTTTTTGAAAATCGAGAGTCGGTTATTCATCTTTTGAAGGTGACTAAAGGAGTGGATTTAGGAAATGTAAGATTCGCTAACGATAGGACTAAATTACAGAGGGAACATCTTCAATAATTAAGGCAACAACTTCATGATCGGAAAGAAAATGGTGAACAGGATATAACCATAAAATACACGAATGGACATCCATCAATTATTACACATTCAGTTAACTGAAATGTAAAAAACTAAAAATGTTTTATCAAAATGTTGGTGGCATGCGATCAAAACTACCAAATCTAAAACTGAATGTTAATTTATCTCACTACGATATATTAGTTATGGTCGAAACCTGGTTAGATTCCTCCATAAATGATAGCGAACTAGGTTTACATAATTTTACTATATATAGATGTGATCGATGTAGCAACAATAGTATTAAAAGCCGAGGAGGAGGTGTAATGATTGCGGTTCGATCCCATCTCAAAAGTAGCATGATCAATATAGAGTCTAGTATTTAAGAAATTTATGTAAAAATTCATGATGACTTAATAATTTCGTCAGTCTACATACCTCCCGGTTCACCATCTATGCTATTTAATAACTACTGTTCTTCTATTGACTACATTTGTAACTTATACCCAAATTTTAGGTTCGTTTTTTGCGGAGATTTTAATATGCCCAATGCGTGTTGGAATTTTAATTTTAATGAAAATAATGTGTTGTTAACAGAAAATAATTGTCCCAACGCACAAATATTAGCTGAGGCACTCGAATTCAGTAATTTGCGTCAAATTAATCAAACGCCTAATAATCGTCGAGTGTTATTAGATTTATGTTTTTCAAATATTGACCAGACTAGTATCTCAAAATCAGATGATCCTCTTTTTATTAATAGTATGCATCATATATCTTACACCATAGCGGTTAATGTAAATAATGTCAATGACTCTCTTAACTGCGTTAATTATGTATATAATTTTAAAGGTGCTAATTATAATGATATTAACTTCTTTTTGTCCAGAATATCCTGGAAAGAGTATTTTTGCAATTCCAGTCTTGATGAGATTCTTGTTCAATTTTATGTTATTCAGAAATTTGTACCCATAAAACTTATTAAATCATCTTCATACCCAAAATGATTTAATTCAACTATGATTAAATTAGTTAAAAATAAAAAAGAAGCTCATATTCTATTTAAAAAAAGTGGCTCAATTAACGGCTATGAACAATTTAAATTTTATCGTTCCCAATGTAAAATGCTTGGTGAGCAATTATATAGAATTTACATTAATAAAATGGAATTAAACATCTCTTCCAACCCTAGATCATTTTGGGTATAAATGAATCCAGAAAAATTGAAGGTTTTCCTAAATGTATGTTTTTTAAAGATAAATCCAGCACTTCTGGCGAAGTATGTGTTAATTTATTTGCCAAATATTTTTCTGGCGTTTATACTTCAAATGATTATGATTTACCTCAAACAGCTGCAACTCACTATTCCTCCACATATAATAGTTGCATTAACATTTGCAAATTAACTATAAATATTAGTGACATATTTAATACAATAAATTTGCTACCAAATTCATGTAGCCCGGGCCCTGATGGAATACCAGCATTTTTTATAAAGCAGTGCATTTACTCATTGTGTTCACCTCTGCATATAATATTCAATGCTTATCTGCAAATGAGCGAATTTCCATCTATCTGGAAAAGTAGTTATGTGACGCCTATCTTTAAAAGCGGTAATAGAGAAAACATGGAAAACTATAGAGCAGTATCCATTCAGTCTGCGATTCCTAAAGTTTTTGATAAATTAGTTGCAGATCAACTAATGTTTCAATGCAAAACTATTATCTGTGATGAACATGGGTTTTGTTTTGGTAGGTCGACCCTTACAAATTTGTTGGTTTATGAATCATATATTTTAAATGCCTTAGACAGTAATTACCAAGTAGATGCGATATACACGGACTTCGCCAAAGCTTTTGATCGTGTTTCACATAATATTTTAATAAATAAATTAGAACGTTTAGGCTTTGGTGAACAAATTACAAAATGGTTACGCAGTTATTTAGGTAATATATTTCAGTATGTAAAAATCAATAATTTTGTTTCTAATGTAATCAACGTGACATCTTAAGTTCCTCAAGGATCGCACTGTGGACCCATTTTGTTCTTATTGTTTATAGATGACCTTAATGTTTATGTTAAAAATTGTAAATTTCTTTTGTTCGCAGATGATCTTAAGATTTTTAGAACAATAAAAAATAGTACTGATAGTAATTACTTGTAACAAGATTTGAACAATATTTATAAATGGTGTTGTGACAACCAGCTTTACTTTAACTATGATAAATGTGTATCTATCTCTTTTGGTCGAGGTTAGATCTTAGAAAATACTTATGAAATTAATAATATACGACTATTATCAGTTCCTAATGTTAAAGATTTAGGCGTAATATTTGATCGAAAATTATCGTTCTCCAAGCACATTGATACGATATATTGTAAAGCAATGCAAACACTTGGTTTCATTACTCGATTTGGGAAACATTTTTCAATCAACACTCAAAAATATTTGTATATATCGTTAGTGAGATCACAATTAGAATATGTATCTTGTATTTGGGCACCGTATTATAATAATAACATTGATCAAATTGAACGGGTTCAAACTAAATTTCTTTTGTATATATATCACGGATAATTGGAGTTAGAAGAATTAATTATAGTCATAGTCTCATGTTATCATTTTTAAATCTGACTGCTTTGAAGGAGAGACGTCACTTTACTGACTTGTTTATTCTTTATAAAATTGTAAATGCTACTATAAATTGTAATGAATTACTTGCTTATTTAAATTTCTTAATTCCTAATTTCTTAATTCCGTGAAAACATTAATAGAAATAATTATTCTAAAAACAATGCGTTAAATGGTATGACAAAATTAGTTAATTCAATAAATTTAAAAATACGAAAATAATTCGTGAATCTACAACAATGAGTCTTACTAAGACTACAAAAGTTTTGTAGTCTTAGTAAGACTCATTGTTGTAGATTCACGAAATGTTTTCGTATTTTTAAATTTATTATTTAATTTTATACAACGAACTAAAAGATTTTAATACATTTTATTATTTAGTTAATTTAGTTTGTGTTTCCCCTTTTTAAACTTTTCGGTGTGCCGTATCATTTGTTTATAAAGAAACTAAATTTGATTAATCCTTCATTATACATTAATTTCTGATTCATTATTGTATTAATAGTGTTAGTTTAAGTATTATTACCTTTTTCTGTTTATGTATTTTTGTATATTACTTGGTTTAATTTACTATATATTATTATTAATTTGTACATATGAATTATATATATATATATATATATATATATATATATATATATATATATATATTTGTTTAATTGATGTAAATAGGTTAACCCGTATAAATAAATAAATAAATAAATAAAATATTAGTAGGATACAGTGAAACAACAAAAGGGTACAGATTGTACGATGCAAACAGAAACATTGTAACCACAAGTAGAAATGTAGTAGTTATGGAAAACATTACAGAAAATCAAGTGCAGGGGAAGGACTAATAGTGGAGAAAGTGGAGGATATAAGTTCCGAAGAAGATGCAGAATAGCAGAATCAGTGAGAGATACAAGTTATGAAGCTGAAGAAGAATCAAGTAGCAGTATGAATAACAGTGATTCTTTAGAGGAACAAGAACCAATTAGAAAATCTAAGCGACATCCGAAAGAAAAGGTGAAGATTTTGTGACATACATGTGCTGCGATGGAGATTCTATACTTTCAGATCCATTAACAGTCGAAGTTCTAGGCCAAATGCGGCACAGTGGAAGAGAGCGATGCAAGAAGAATTGGAAAGTTTGAAGTTTGAAGCATGGGATCTTACAGCATTACCGCAAGGAGGAAATGTAGCACTAGTGCTACAATGGTTGCTATGACAATGAATATATAATATATACATAACATACAATGTACTACTTTGTATAATCAAAAAGTAACCTACAATTATGTTATTTCATTATAGGAGTAGAAAAATGTATATTGTGTACACTATATGGTCTACGGAATAAAGATTATTATTATTATTATTATTATTATTTCCTTAAATTCAAAAAATAACGTTTTTCAATTACACGCAAATATTATACGAACATTATGAAATTTGATTTTTCAGTTGACTTTTCTGACGTGAAATTAAACGTCAAAATAAAATTGCGAGTGAGTTGAAATTTACGCAAAATAATGGTAAGTAATAATAGTAAAAGTAGTTTTGTTACAAAATTAAACCCTACGGTAAATGTTCCATCATATACAAAATCTTCAAGAACGTTTCATAACTGTATCAATATCACGTATATTTTTAATAAATAAAAATTTGTTCAATGTCAATTAGTAGAAATCTATATTTGAATTTTTTAATTCATATGTATAATCGTAGAAAAAGTATAGTTTACAATTCGCATACAATGACCATTGCCCACTCGTATGAATTGCTGCACTCGCCTTCGGCTCATGCAGCAAATTTCATACTCGTGGGCAATGGGTATCATTGTATGCTCATTATACAATATACTATTAAAAATATTCATAGTGGCGCCCTCTGTAATATACTAGAATGAATAAAGTAAGTTAGTCTTGTGTGAATCACGCAACAGAGAGTTTCATTGATAACATTAGCCACTACTTAAGGGCAAGACATTACCATTGCCGTAAGATTTTATCTTTCCGAATTCTGCGCACAAAAGGATTACTTAAGGCTCAAAATCACTCATAGAGATTGTTTTCATCAGACATAAACACCTGCAAACGTTTCATCCGTCAGGATCATGAATCCTACGATGGACATTAAAAATTTAGGCAATGACAATGCCGACAATCAGTACATCGTTTCCATAGACTTGGACACGTTTTTAACGTTTCTACGTAGAAATTCCCACAAAGGTGAATTCTAAAACAAAACAATTCTATAACTAAATTTTCAACCTTTACCAAGTATATCTCTTTTTCCTGTATCGCCTCCCATCATAGCCTCTTTTGGACGGGAAGTGGTATGGGATAACCTCGAGCGCGGAATTAGCAAGAAAGTAATTAGTAAGAAAGGTTTTTAGTAGTTAAACCTACAATTAGGTTGTGATAAAAAAAATAGGTTTTATTAGGTTTAAAATTCACTGTCTCGTATTTTTAAAATTCAAAATGCATACGAAAGAATTCCAATACTTCATTAGAATATCAATCTTATGGTAATCATGGTAATACCACGATAATATTTCAATTACACTGCGCTAATAAGGCAGTGCGTATTTGTAGAATTTTGCATCGGCAGCACCCACAGCCTACTGGACCGTAACGAAATCGGAAGCGGGAACGGTTACAAAACCAATACGACCGATCATGAAACAATGCACTTTCTTATAAATAAATAACGTGCGGACCGCATTCCTCGCCACCAGATATTTCGGCATTCGTAAAAATTGCATAACATAAATTATTCAGCGGAATATTCGAACAGAGTACGGCCGCCATTGTGGGTGTTGTTTATTATTATTGAATAGCATTTAATTGAAACTGGAACTGGATCAAGTACCACACCGGCATACTTAATGAGTTTTTGGTTATGTGCAAGTATGTGTGTGCCAATTGCATGTATCTCCTTTCGATTCTATTGTTTGCACGATTATAAAACCAAGATGTAACAAATTGTTAAGATTTATTTATGATTAAATAATTAATTAATTAAATCTCATACCGTAAAAAAACATAAATTGATTTGGAGAAGGAATGTTTTTACAGAACAAAATTGACTGCAAGTTAGTCACGAGCACCAGCAAAAGTAAATAGTGATTGAGTTGAAAGGAAGAGAGAAAAAATGAAGATTACATATTTTACCACTTAATTTGTAACATGGGTATTCCAAAATATTCACTTGTAGTTTATAGTCAAAGCTATTGACGGCTGTCCCGAGGAAGAATTTAATGATTTCCCCACCAATAACAAAAAAGGCTACTCGTGCCTCACAGCAAGGTTTGATGGAACCGTTTATTACGGCAATTATCAAATTACGCCACACCTTCAGATCAAACACCTATTAATCACTTATTACCTCGAAATATTTGCGCTGCATAGAAATGACAGTGTGCTCTCCTCGATGATACACAAAATGGGTTTGGCCGAGAGTGATTCCGAACCACATTTCTACGTATATGGCACCAAACGGACCAATTAAAATACGCGGCAAGGCAGACCATTAAACAATTTCCATTCCGACCTTTTCCCCAGGCCGATGCATGAATAAACATTACTGTAAACTAAATGTTAATTGTTTATTGGGAAGGAAAACCGTATCCTTGATGAAAAATGCGATTTTCGTCGGCCGCTGTTATTTGAATAATTTATACAATTACTTAGGGACTTTTATGGTGGCAAAAAGGCGAGCACGCGAACACTTTTACATTAATTATTACGTTAATGTTTATTTATTATCATTTACAGACGCCGTTTAATTGATCGCATAAACTGGCCTCAGTGTAGTTTATCATTTTGTAATGGTTATGGTTATGGTAATTATATCCTGGATAAGTGCCCATTGCTATTGTTATAGTTTTTTTTTCGTATGATAAAGGCCCCATCAATATTTATGTGGGCGTTTCTGATCTGTTAAGGATGTTTTCAAGGTGGTGGCACACTATCACCATTCAGATTATTAATACGATTATGGATGCTTTACATTATGTACGCATATTTGTGTTGGTGGGTATATTAATTTCATTATTGTGGGTGGACTACATAAAGAAAATTCGTATTTGCACTAAATATGTACATAATAAATTATAAACTCAAAAGTAATTACATCTAAAAAAAGTTATAATCAGAACATGTTTGTAGAAAATAGGAAAAACAATTACACAGTTTCAGTAATTAAGGCTTAAAACAACCACAAATTGATAGCAACTAAAAAATACGATAAAAAAAACGAAAATCAAATAAAAATACAAAAACCATATTTTAATAACAAACAAGTAATTTCTCACCCGTAACTACTAATCCATTTAGAGAGGAATTCGTAAGATATAGAGACGAAATAGTGATATCCACAATTTTAAATATTGTTGATAATCCACAAATGATTGTTAACGAAAACTTTAGTATGAAATTAAAAGTACATTTAGCTAGTATAATGGCAAAGATCCATCCACCTTTAATAATAATATTGAAACACCTGTGCAGGACATAATGCGCAGTAATATTAATACGAAACTAAAACAAGAAGTTAATGAAATCTATCAAAATAAACCAAATACGCACTATAAACTAATACAACCAACATTGCTGATCTCAACGTATATCTTTAAATTCGATTACCCATGTCTATTTTCAATAACAATTACAAGACTCAAAATAAATCATGGACACTTTCCAAAACATCTGCATAGGATTAATTTGAAAGAAGATCCCTTTTGAGCTTGCGTACAGAAAGGAGATCTGAACCACACAATTCTTGGTTGTACCATAAATAGAAACCACAATGATATGCTTTTAAATGTAATAAAAAAAAAAACATACAATTATATCAGTCAATATCACTCTTCTCTTATCCCTAGATATATATGAAATATATTGTGCCAATTATAAATTGTGATGTGGCCGTCATAGTTCTTTCTCTATGTATTTCTTTAAAACTATGAGTTTTACGCAAAAAGGCTAATCATAACAATTTGCTCAATTTTGGATTTTTTTTACAATTACTTGTTATATAAAATTTATGTAACTCCTACAGTTTATTGGCAATAGGCAAAAAATGTCGTTTTTAATTTTTTCTCGCAAAGAACATTATAAAAAAAATATTTTTCAGTTTCTCAGTCTCTAAACTTTTGTTTGAATAGTTTTCTAAAGTTTTTCAAATTTATATAAATATCGACAAAAAACCAAAAATCGTTTTGAGTAAACACACACTTCCGGTTTCACCAAAAGCTTTTCAGTTAAAATCTATCTTAAGCTTAAAATTTCATCTCAATAGGATCATTTTTTACGGAATTTACCAAAACTTTCTCTATTTTAGAAATTTCTCTTGAAATTTACAAACGATTTCTTCTAGGAATTTTAATAATATGATGCAGTTTTTTCTGACTAAATGTATTTCTCTTCGGTGCAAAGTTTTCTTCAAGTTTTCTAAAATTTTTCAAAAAATTGCTTTCAGATTTATAAAATCCATTAATTCAAGAATTTAGAATTTTTCAGCAAATATTCAAAAATTTTACAATATTTCTTGCTTTGTATAAGAGAAAATTTTCAGATACTTTCTTCTTTATGAATCGCTCTTCGAATTTAAAAAAAAATTATGTTGAGTCGACTAGTAATTCGCTTTTGCATCTCTTTTTATTAAATACTATAATATATTTTAGAGATTCTCTAATGAATTTCTCTTCCAAGATAGGTAAGAGTTTTTTTTTATTTCTAAATTTTTCTGCATTTTTTTTTTCTACCAATTTAAAAGTTTTTGCAATTTTCCAGAATTTTCGAGAAAAAGTTCTAGCCGAATTTTTCAGCATTTTTTCGTCTAAAAATTTGTTCGGTACTTCAAACATGTTTCAATTATTATTATTTCAATTTATTCATTTGGAATTTTTAAATTTCAAAATAAGTTTACCTTTCAGGTTGCGATTTTTCTTCACAGTTTTTAAAATTTTGCTTTCACAATTTTCTACTAAATCAAGAGTTTTGATTTTTCCAAAATAAAATCTCAAAAATTTCCACAATATATTGCATTTAATTAGCTTTTAAATTCTTATAGAATATTTACTTCTAATTTCCAAAAAAAAAAATGTTGTAATTTCCAGTAATTCCTTACGAAATTTTTCAATAAATTTCTCTTCCAGGTTGCGAAATTTTAACAGCTCAGATTTTTGAAATTTTCAATATATTCAAAAGCTTTAGAATTTTTTGTCAATTCATTATAAACTATAATAAACACAATAATATCTTAACCTTATAAACTTGATTATTACTTATTCTATCGTACTCTTGACCTACCTCAACAAACAATGCAATGACCTCTCGTACTCCTGACCCGCCCGAACAAATTATACGTTGAGGTAGGTCAAGAGTACGCTGGAGTTTAAGCGGGTAAATATGCGCTAGGTTAACGCATAGTTTATTGTCGTAGGTCAAGAGTAAGTTCGGTCAAATAAGCTTCATCCGTAAACATGATCTTTTTAGGAAATGTTTTATCAATTTCTACTTCATCTTGTACCATTAAATAAAATTCAGAACGATTTTTTTCGTAATCATGTTCTTGCAAAGTTTGAACACATCTTCGTTTAAATGCTTGAAATTTGTTCGCTGCTGGTACCTTATTTACTGTTGACTTTCCCAATCCTAAACGTCTGGTGCATTTTCTAACAGATATTTGAATTACTAAGAAACATAGAAGCCAAAAGTCTTAAACAATATTAAAAATTTAAGAAATTTTTAGGAAAATAGAAATTAGATTTACTAGAGAATTTTAAACCACATAAAACATCTAGAAGTTCAGAATGTTAGTAATATGGAATTAATAAATATTTAGAGATTTTTTTTGGAAAAGGAAAACTGCAATTTTAGAAAATTGGGGAAATAAAAAACTACAAAATTCTAGAAATGAAAAAAAATTACAGAAAACTTTAGAATGTTCAAATACTTTAAAACTCTAGAAAGTCTTGAAATTATTAAATATAACATTATTGAATTATTAGAAATAAAATCTAAAATTGTAAAATGACTTTAGATTTTGAATTCTAAACCTCTAGAAAACTTTAGAAGTTAATAATTTCAGGAAGCTCTAGAGATGTTAAAGATTTTAGAAATCTAGAAAAAATAAGTATTACTTAGAATTACGGACGCCGAGTTTTTTTCTGAAATTGCAAACCATTTGGAATTATAACAAAAAATTATACCACAAAATTCTGAGAAATGTAAAATTGTAGGAAAAAATTAGATTCAAAATTAAATTTCCAAAAAGTCTTAGGCGTGTAGAAATAACTTGAAGAAACTTTATTGGGAATTAATAAGTAAAATTAATAAAAATTATGAACCATCAAAGAAATGTGAAATTATTAAGAGTTATAGAAAGCAAAAATTTTGGAAAATATTGAAAATTTTATATAAATATAAAATATGATAAAATTTTAGAATTATCAAGGAATTTTAAAAGTCTTAAAAGACCAGAATTTTATCAAACTATAATTAATAAGGATGTTATAACTTTGAAGATTTAATAAAAAGAATACTGTTCTTGGAAATTGCTGAAGTTGAGAATTTCAAAACTCTAGAAATTTTAAAAATATCTAGAGAAGTCTTTAAAATGTTCAAGTAAATAAAAACTTTCGGAATTATTACTAAATCTGAGATTCTAAAAAAAAATTTATTATGAATTCTAAGTCTCTAGAATATCTTAGAAGTTAAAAATTAATAGATTATGCATTCTAAACGTCAGATTGTCTTAGAAGTTTACAATTTCAAAGTCTAAGCAATTTACTATTGTTAAGAATTATAGAGGTCAACATTTAATAATAGTAATTCTATACCTTCAAAGAAATTTAATATGATTAAGAATTATCCAAGTCAAAAGTATCAGAAAATTCTGAATACTGAAGTAAGAGTTTTGAATTTCTTTATAATTTGGCTTGTTTTAAATGATTGAAATTAAGTATTATGGAAACTTTAGAAAGTTTGAGAAAAATTTAGAATGATTAGAATTTTAAAAATCAAAAATTGTTATTTTTTAAAGTCATAAAACTTACTCTATTAGGAATGATCCAAGTCAAAAGAAAATTCTGAAGTAAGATTTTTGGATTTCTTTATAATTGGACTTGTTTTAAATTAGTGAAATTAGGAATTATTGAAACTTTAGAAACTATGAGAAAAATTTAGAATGATGTTATTTTTTTTAAGTCTTTAAACTTTAGAAAATAAAATTAAGAGTTGTTATTGATTTTAGAAATCTTAGAAATCCATAGAAATTTGAGAATTATAGACATTTTTAGAACTAAAAAAACACAATTTTAACAAAATTATTTACAATTTTAAAGTTGTAGGTTAATTAATTCCAGAAAGTTTAAGAAGTGCAGAGAACTTTAAAGCTAGTAAGAATTTTATAACTTATAAAAGAGTTGAATTTCTGGATATTTACAAAATTCTAAAATTTAAGATTAGGAAATTAAATAACATGCAAAATTTTATAATTAATTTTTAATTTTAAAAAACTTTAATTAATAATAATTGTATACATTAAAACAAAATTTGGAAATAATAATAATTACAGAAACCGTAAGTATAAAAAAATATTGCCAAGGTAAGAAACTTTTAGGAAATGTAAAATTTGAGAAAACTAGAATTATTAGGGAATTTATAAGTTTTTCAGTAAGCTGTATTTAATAATAATTTTCAATTTAAAGATTTTTTTAGGGAAAGAAAACTGGAAATTTCAAATTTCAGAACTCAAAAGATAAAATAAATAATTCAGAAAATTTTCATACTTAAAATCCAAAATCATTAAAAATTGTAAAAATAAAACTTTCAGAATTATTGCAGAATCTGAATTTAAGAATTTTGGAAATCTAGAAAGTCTTAGAAGTTAAGAATTTCAGAATTGCAGGAAATCTAGTGAATTTTAGATTATTAATAATTACAGACGTCAAGGTTTTCCGAGGGGTTTAAGGAAATTTGAAATTAAAACGAAAAATTAAAATCATTTTTTTTGTAATTCTAAGAATTCTAATTGTAGGAAAAAATAAGATTCAAAATTAAAACTCCAGAAAGTCTTGGAAGTGCGGAAGTTACAATTCTAAGATTTAGATTTAAATTTTTGAATAATTCTAAAAAGACTTTAATTGCAAAAAGATGTAATTAATAAAAATTAAATTAAATAAACAGGAGGTTCTGAGGCCCTTATGTGGTGTACAGCATCGTATTTGACTTAGTTCTTCTGAAACAATAAATATTTTTTTAAATAACTTAGAAGTGTTGTTAATCTCTATAAAATTTCTTCTTAAAGCAGCGATTATATTTTCTAAGTACAACTATAATACTATCCGTTGTTTTAAAAATTGCATTCGTATTTTTTATATAAGAAATAAACTATGAATAAGAAACACTTTGTAACTTTGTTAATAAATTGTTTGCTTGATTCGCACCTTTTGATTTTTTAAAACGGAAAGTGTGTTGATGTAAATTAAAGTTTGAGTTATCTATGGGGTATATAAGTGTTGTTTTTTAAGAAGGATTTTTTATACTGAATTTTTAAAAAATACAGTTATTTCTCCTCTAAATATATATGTATTCTATACACTTAATTTTTTTTAGAATTAGAATATTTTATTGTACTTCAATTCCAGACTTTACTTTAACCATTTTAATCCAGTTTTTTTGGGTGGATAAGTAGCAGAAAACTAGAATTTCACTTGTATTTACTTTTGTAATTGTATATTATATTATTCATTAGTAATTGAGATTTTTTTTAAAATTTTCATCCCGATAATAAATCGTATAAATCACCGTGTAATTAAAATTGTGTATCGTAAACAGGAACAGCCGAGCGTTGGTAATTCTCTGTTTGCCTTTTGTGTATTTATCGTCCATTCAGATTAAGGTTAATCGTAATTGTCTATTGAAATACCATTGTGAGTGTTGAAATATTAAATATGGCTAATAATATCGTTCGCTGTGTAAAAATGCGGATTATGTAAATGCCTTGAATGCATTACCTCGACATAAGGGCACTAACGCTTACGGTTTGTCGATAAATAATTCAACAAGCTATTAGTAATATTTATATTACAATACATAAATGCATTAGGCTGTTGTAGCTATTTATTTATAGCGCATTTTTTTATTACTTCATTCTATGATGATTTTTGATAATGTATTATTTTACTTCAAATGATTGAATCTCCTTAATGTATTGTATTTAAAATAGTTTTAATTATAATATCATTACTATGTAAGGTTTAGTAACGTGTCCTAAAAATTATGACTGTAACAATCAATCGAAATGTATAAACGCGAAAGCATTAATTATTTTATCTGATTTATCTCAGTTCTTTACAAATTATATAATACTGATTAAATTATGTAATTATAAAATAACAATAATTCGAATGAGCCTATAGGTCAAATCCACGCCTACTATTGAATTCTAAAAATAAAATGTGCTTTAGTTTGTAACGCATTTAGTTCCCTAAATTTTATTGTAATTGTTCTTCAGTTACAATCGTACTTAGGGCGTGGATGTAATACGCAATAGATTTTTAGATAATAGTTATAAATTATTTGCAATTGTTTTCATTTTTACAATACAATTATAACCATTTTTTTAACTAAAGATATCGAATCATGTAATTTCACAGTATTGTTTTCAAACAGAACGTAATTCTGACAGATAAAACAAATAATTTAATAATTGTGTTACTGATTGAAAGAATTGAAGTGTTTAAATGTGAATTTTTACGTTTGAAATAATCAAGATGATTATATTTCGGCTTACATGCGCAAGTATCGTTGGTTTGAATCTTAATGCTAAATCATGATGTTCAAATATATAAATATAAATATTACTAAACATTTTATTACTGGCAAATTGTCTTCATCGAATGCGTCAATTTTAGTCTAATTCTTTAATATTGTTGATGGTTTGAATTGACATGAAGTATTTTGAATGTTTTATGATCACTTAAGAGTTATTTTTTCCATAAATTCTTTACAACGATAATAATAATAATTTGCATAGATTTTAACACCCAAACATTACAATTTATGATTCATAGATTATAAATAAAACATGTCTAATTATTGTATTGCTGAGACATGGTGAAATTGAATTATTTTTCTGATTATATTTATAAAATATCAGCCTAAATCCTTAAGAGAATATTTTTGAAATAAAATATTCTGTAATTATGTTTGTATTGTATGAAAAAAATTCTTAAGGAAATAATTATCCTTATCACATGATTAATCTAATTATAATGAAGTAATTTACAGAAATAATTTATGGCCACTGACACGACCGTATCAATAACACTGCGCCTTTATCTCGACCGTAATTAATTATATGTTTTATGTAATTCAATTAAATAATCCGATATAAATGAAATTAGTGTTCGCATTCAGAGCCGTAAAGCGTATGAACATTAAGCCAACAATAAATAATACTAATATCCCATTAACGGAAGCTTTGAGAGCGGCTAAATCAATTCCGTCTGGGAAGTTTTTGTAATGCAAATTCGCACGATTTATTCAATTGTCCGTCGTACTTAGGCATTGATTATTGTCTCGTATTACCCATTCTCGGTCGTATTGCTATTCATAAAGTATTACGCACGTCGACCGTAATTGGATCTAAATCCTGATATAGAAAATACGGAAAAGAAAATTAAATTGTGATATTATCAACGTTTCTTACAATTTACAAAAAAATGTATTAACAAAAATACACGAAAAACTATTGAATGTTAAAGGCAGATGATACGAGTAATGAATAGTACAAGCGTAATAATGAGTTATTGTAGTACATGATTTGCTAAAGATCGTTACTACGTGGTAATTCATAAATAGTTTTAACCACAAATAATGATTTGCGTTTTTTTTAGTAATATGGTAATAGTAATGAATAGTAATGATTTTATCATGCAGAAAATTTATGTTATTTGTTTTTTTTTTATCTGACTCATAAACTAATTAAAATTTCTAAAATTACAATCCTTGAACGACACATCAAGATTGTTGAGATAATCGCGCCGATTGCCATTTTTGTCTTCGCATATATGATATAATTTTTCACATGTCAGTCATTATTTAAAGAAATTGATACAAAAAAATCGACATCTCCAATTAGATCGAGAAACGCCGTTGTATTAAAATCCGCGCGGCAAGGCCGCCGGATGACCTTGAAGGCCAGTAGAGTGGACCGCCTGCGCCTCGGGCCGTCGTTTGGCACGAACAACCTGTTTCACGTTGCTTACTACTACTCTGTTATTTTTTTTGATTGCACTTTCTGCAATCGCATACTACGCTACCATTCCGGATTTACTACATGCAGAAATTTCCCCATGCCTATTTAATCGAATGCATTCCTACTACATAAAAAAATTATAATACATACATTAAAAAATATGTTACCAAAATATTAGGATATTAAAAAAAGTACTCGTGTTTAAAATTGATTCAGATAGCTTCTAATATTCTGAAAATATGTTTCACATATTGATAAGAATTACTGCCTACCCAATATCATGGTGTAAAATGAGTTTGAGTGGAAGATCATAATTTTTTATTGTTAACTCTCGTCCAAAATTTTTGTAATAAATTTGTCTTTTCTTGAATTTTGAAGGCGATTTTTAAATAAGAAAAATAAAAAAGTTAAATGTTTTCCTTATTTAAAAATTTGTTTTTATGTCTACTTTTAAAGATCTGAATAAACAAATAGATAAATAACTAAATATAATAAATTGAGAGTTATTATTTAAATTAATGCATATGAATATAAATACTTATAAGTTCCTAAATATTGAGATAAATTCAGCACTGTATCCTTGAAGAAATTTGTGTTCCAATTACACAAAACAGCGAAAAAATTAATCACCATTCTAGTAAATTCTAATTAGAACGAATTCCTCGAGGGCGGCATAAATCACAGGCGGCTTTGGTAACGCCCGTTATCGCTTGAATTACACCTAAAATCCGAATATTGATAAATCGCTCTTATCTATTGATTAATTGCTCGGACGTAATTGAATGCAAGGAATTAATTACCGTTTTATTCAGCATATTTTTTTTTCAAATGCCAATTAAGTCATTTTTGTGGCGCTGTTAAGTTTATATTTCTAATATTTCACACCTATTTCATTAATTAAATGCGGATACGTATGCAAATATTTATTTTTCAATGTTTGTCCTATGCTAAAATTATTTTTTATCACAAGATTTCTATTGAAAGTACCTTCATTTCTAAACTAATTTATTGTTTGAAATTTATTCTTCCAAAATTTTATTGCTTGTATGTTTAAAAGGGTGGGATAGTTGCACTCCCCTAAAATAATAAACTAAAATACTGATTTATACTTTTGAAAGAATCTCTCCACCTTCCAATTTTTAAAACACTTTCAAGATTTCTAATAAATGCTCTTTCCTCTCTAAATCAATTTAATGTGTAAATTAAATTTGTTTAATTTTTTTTTCTCTTTAAAAATGATTGGTTATGTATTTAAAATCGGAGTATGGGATAGTAGCCACCCGCCCACCCTACATATACATTTAACTTTAAGCTAAAATTCTGATTTATAATTTAAAAATAAGAACAGCAAAATCGCTATGGCTTTTGGGGAGTACAAAATGATAGCAGTGATTATAATTTCAAAAAAAAATATATAAAGTAGGTGGGTGTTCCCTTTCGTACCCTTCAGTTGTAAACAGATTTTACACAATTCATATTTAATTACACAAACGTTATTTTATTCAATTTTCCAAGAAAATTTAATCCTTAGATCTCGTTGATTGTCGAAGCACTTATTTTTTGAAAATCCATTATCCCTTAATATAACAATAATAGTAAACTACATATTTATGATTTTCAAATTTTTATTTTACTCACTACAACTGTACACTGTAGCTTCTTCAGGTGAAAAAATATAATATTATAGTATTATATTTCGCTATACTGTAGCTTCTTCGGGTGAAGATTATTATATTTAAGAATAAAGAAAACACTTTTACTTTGTTATACCACTTTAAGTTTTATTTTCAGTGGATAGTTTCGACTACACGGTAATCATTATCAAACTAGTCACTGAAAATAAAACTTAAAGTGGTATAACAAAGTAAAAGTATTTTCTTTATTCTTAATATTGAAATGTACCACCAAGTGAACGCCGTTAAGATCCAAGAATATTATATTTCTTCACCTAAAGAAGCTACAGTGTAGTGTACAGTTGTAGTGAGTAAAATAGAAAGTTGAATATCATAAATAGTTTACTCTTATTATTATATTAATCCTTAGATTATTTTATTTTTGAGAAATCTTAAGATATAATAAAATTATTAATAGTTGCTAGAGAGATACCACCCTTCAATCAGTAAAACATAAACGAGGGTTTAATCAAAAATATTTTATATTATAACAAACACACTTTTAATAGATTGTTTTGCTATGTTTTTGTTTGTTCAATGTAGATTAAATTTAAAAAATGAATTTTTTGTTCAAAATTATTTAAATTAAAAGTAAGTTTTGTCTTAAATTTTAACACGAAATCATTATTTATATCTAAATTTAATTGATGATTGGTTTGCCCTAATTTTTTAATTTCTAAATTTGTTATGCAAACTGAAGAAAATGGCAAAGGATTATTTTAAAAGTCTCATGATTTGTGTTAAGATATTTTTTAGGAAACCCTTGAGTATTATTTACTGGTTGGAGGGTGAGATAGAGGCCACCCACCCACTCTACATATATATTTATTTTAAATCACTGACCGACGATTTATTTGCAGGAAAATCTAAAGCAAAATGTTTTAAAAATTTATCAACATTTAATTGAAATTTTAAATGTATTTAGGTAGGATGGGTGGGTGGCCTCTATCCCACCCTCCAATTAGTAAAACAAAACCGAGAGTTTCCTCAAGAATATTTTATAACAAACACAGTTTTAATTGATTGTTTTGCTATGTTTTTTTTCAAAGTAGATTAAATTTAAAAATTAGTCCTTTTGTGTAAATTTTGAAATTAAAATCAGTAAGTATTGTCTGAGATTTTAACACGAAATCTTTATTTATATCTAAATTTTGTTGGTGATTCGTCCAGCATAATTTTCATTTCTGAATTTGTTGAGAAAACTGAAGAAGAATTATTTTAAATCTCATGTTTTGTATTAAGAATTTTTTTTAGAAAACCCTCGCTTATGTTTTACTAGTTGAAGGGTGGGTTAGAGGCCACCCACCCACCCTACATATATATTTATTTACACTACTGACCGACGATTTATTAACAAGAAAATTTAAAGCAAAACGTCGATATAAGTTTTAAAAATACATCAGCGGTGATTTAATTGAAGTTTCAAATTTTAAAATTCTCATGTTTTGTGTTAAGATATTTTTTAGAAAACCCTCGAGTATTATTTAGTGGTTGGGGGTGGGGTAGAGACCACCCACCCACCCTACATATATATTTATTTATACCACTGATCGACGATTTATTTGCAGGAAAATATTAAGCAAAATGTCAATATAAGTTTAAAAAATGCACCAGCAGTGATTCAATTAAAGTTTAAAATGTATATAAAGGGTGGGTGGGTGGCCTCTATCCCACCCTCCAATCAGTAAAACATAAGCAATGTTTTTCTAAAAAAATATTTTAACTGATTGTTTTACTGTTTTTTTTTCTTCAATAAACATTAATTGTTTTGTGTAAAATTCTTAATTAAAATCAGTAAACGAAATCATTATTGATATCTAAATTTAGTTGGTGATTGAGTCTTCTTAAGACTACAAAACAAATCTCTTATTGAAACAACTGCTTCTCTGGCTAATAAATCGACAGATATTGAATAATGCAAAATCAATTTGCCTGTTACAAAATAAGCAGCACTAGTTTGAATGTAAGGACTTTTTCAATTGTTTTATAAAAAATTCTAAAGTTTTTTTTCTTGCATTGAAGCATTTCCATTGTTTTTGTTTCAATAAATTTCTATTCAATTTTTAATTGTGGAGGCGCTCACTTCGTGGTACATCCTGAATATAATGAAGGAGACACGATGACTTTGTTTTAACACTATATTTAAAAATTACACGTGACATAAATTGTGTTTGATAATGACTAGCTGTTAGTCGAAACTATAGTCACGTGTAATTTTTAAATAAAATGGTAAAACAAAGTCATCGTATTTACCTCTTCATTAAATTTCTATTCAATTTAATTTTTTGGTGAAATTTCAGGTGTTTTTTCTTTTTTGTAAAATTACAATTGCTTTTTCTAAATATTTTTCTGTTTTTTTTAAATTTCAACTTTAAAAAATCCTACGGTTTTTAAATATTTTGTGTTGGTTTTTAATTAACTCTTAAATTAAAAATTTCAACAGTTTTTGTTTCAATTGCTTCCTTGTAATACTCCAATAAAATTTAAGGTTTTTTCGAAAATTTCCACAGTTTTCTTTAAAATAAATTCAGAAAGATTTCAGATATTTTTTATTTCACAAAATTTCTTTTCTCCATAAAAGTTTAAGCAAATTTTAAATTGATTTTCAATAATTTTTTTTAGTTTGTTTTGTCTTTACTCATTTGACTTTAATCATTTGTTTAAAAATATCTCTCTACCTACCTACCCTACTAATATATGAAAACTTTGAAAAAACCTTTGTTTTTAATTTTGTTTTATAATTTCACTTAATACTGCAATAGTTTTTAGGAAACTAAAAGTCTGAGTGTGATGAATGTTTAATTGTATATGTAGGGCAAGTGAGTGGCCTCTATCCCACCCTCCAATTTTTAAAACACTCCCAAAAATTCCAATGAGTGTACTTTTATTTCTAAAACGACTTGTTATTTTAATTAACATATACATTTAAACTTTAATCCAAAACCCTGATACACAATTTAAGAGAAATACAATAGCAACTCCGCTTTAGTTTTTAGGGAAACTAAAATGGCAACAGTGATGATAATTTAAAAAAAAATTAAATAAAGTGGGTGAAAAATGAAATTTACCAAAGTTTAAATTAAAAAATTAAAAATGGTTGAAGAACGAAAAAATGTTTTAAATAAGTTAAACAATTTTTTGTAATAAAAAATTGCAGTTAAAATCAGTTGAATTTTTGAAAAGAAAACAATTGAATTTTATATTAAACAGTTGAAAATTTTCAGATTTAGAAAACAATTGGAATACAGCTCATACATTTTTAAAATTACTTTATAAAATCAGTCTAAATACGCCTGATTACAAAAAAGATTTCTCAAATGAGAATAAAATGATCCAAAAAGTATAGCTAATATTGAAGTAGAAAAAATGCTAATAATATAATGTAAAAATAATTCTCTCCTTAATAAAACTTTTTAATTTTACCACGAATAAAAAAAACAACTGAAAATCAGCTGATTAATTTCAATTAATTAGAAAATGACAGTTTAAAACAGTTAAAATAAAATAAGACCAATGGAATTTTATTTCAAACAGCTGCAAACTTTCTAAAAATACACATTAGTCTAATGTTTAAAACAATAAAAGAAATTTAAGAAAAAAATACAACATAAATATAATTTGCTAAGGACTAACAGTTAAAATCTTTTTTTGGGCAAATTTTGACAAAACCCTTGCATCAATAGATTCATATGATAAAAAATTTCAATTATTTCAATTATTTGTCAGTTTTTCAATTATAATTTCCGCAATAATATTCAAATTAAAAAAAAAAACTTGCACCAATGGATTCCTACAAATTTATTTAAATCAAGTAAAAATCTAAAATTCTAACATTTGAATATTAACCCTTTGCACTCCGTTGTCGCCGCATTTGCGACATTTCGAATGTTAGGAATAAATCTGTTGCCGCCGCATTTGCGACACGCTTGTTTATCTCACTCAGCGCTCATAATTTTTTGATAATCAAAAGTGTTTATTTTCGCGTTACAATGTGTATGATCTGCATTTTATGTTTATACAATGGTAAATGTTTTATTTTGTTTCGTTAAAATTATTATAAAAAATGGCTGGAGTGCAAAGGGTTAAAATATGTTTTCAGAAATTTTCAAATAATTTTCAATTATTTTTGGTACAACTTCAAGTTATTTAATCTGTTGTTTTTCAGCTTATTTAAGCAAACGTACTCTTGACCTACGACAATAAACTATGCGTTAACCTAGCGCCTATTTTCCCGCTTAAACCCCAGCGTACTCTTGACCTACCTCAACATATAATTTGTTGGTGCGGGTCAGGAGTACGAGAGGTCATTGCATTGTTCGTTGAGGTAGGTCAAGAGTACGATAGAATAAGTAATAATCAAGTTTATACGGTTAAGATATTATTGGGTTTATTATAGTTTAATGAATTGACAAACAATTCTAAAGCTTTTGAATATTTATAAAATTTCAAAAATCTGAACTGCTAAAATTTCGCAACCTGGAAGAAATTCAACAGATTTTTTTTTTGGAAATTAGAAGTAAAGATTCTATAAGAATGAAAAAAGCTTATTAAATGCAATAAATTGACTAAATTTTTGAGATTTTAAAAAAAAAAATCAAAACTCTTGATTTAGTAGAAAATTGTAAAAGCAAAATTTTTTTGTAATTTGTAAGCAGGAGAAACAAAGATAATAATAAATAAATAAAGAATAAAACTGCGAAGAAAAATCTCAACCTGAAAGGTAAACTTATTTTGAAATTTGAGAAATCAAAATAAATAAATTGAAATAATTAATTAATTAATTAATAATTATTGAAACATATTTGAACTACCGAACAAAATTTTAGACGAAAAAATGCTGAAAAATTCTTTTTGTAATGGTAGAAATTTTTCTCGGAAATTCTGGAAAATTACAAAAACTTTTAAATTGATAGAAAAAAAATTGCAGAAAAATTTAAAAATTAAAAAAACTGACAACTTGGAAGAGAAATTCATTAGAGAATATCTAAAATATACTACAGTATTTAATAAAAAGAGATGCAAAAGCGGATTACTAGTCGACTCAACAGACATTTTCTTAAATTGGAAGAGCGATTCATAAAGAAGAAAGTATCTGAAAATTTTCTCTAATACAAAGCAAGAAAAATTGGAAAATTTTTAAATATTTGCTGGAGCATGCTAAATTCTTAAATTAATGAATTTTACAAATCTGAAAGCAATTTTTTGAAAAATTTTAGAACGCTTGAAGAAAACTTTGCACTAAAGAGAAATACATTTAGTCAGAAAAAAACTGCATATTATTAAAACCTCTAGAAGAAATCATTTGTAAATTTCAAGAGAAATTTCTGAAATAGAAAAATGTGGTAAATTCCGTAAATAAATTTATGTATCTCAAAAACGAATGATCCTATTGAGAAGAAATTTTAAGCTTAAGATTTTAACTGAAAAGCTATTGGTGAAACCGGAAGTGGATGTTTACTCGAGGCGATTTTTGGTTTTTTGTCGATATTTATCTAAATTTGAAAAATATTACAAAACCATTCAAACAAAAGTTAAGAAACTGAGAAACTAGAGTTTGAGTTACATAAATTTTATATAACAAGTAATTGTAAAGAATCCAAAACTGAGCAAATTGTTATGAATAGCCTTTTTGCGTAAAACTTATAGTTTTAGAGAAATATATAGGGAAAGTACTATGATGGCCATATTACCATTTTTTATAGGTTTCAAAATTTTTAAGTATATACAATTCTGATTTTTGGGGATGGTTTAGAAAAAACTTATCTGTAATTAATAACAGAAAAACGTTTAACTTTTTTATACTACTTTTTATGATTATTTAGTAGTATAAAAAAGTTAAACGTTTTTCTGTTATTCATTAAACATGTTCTACGAAGTGAACGCCTCCAAAATTCAAGATATTATCTGTAATTGTTTGATTGGTAAATTTTATTTAATCTTCAGTAGCTGTTTGGAGGTTTTTAAATTTCAATTGTTTAGAAATTTGACTTTTAAAAATGTAATAAGATAGATTTTTTTATTTTGATTTTCAGTATTTTTCAAATTTTAGTTTTTTACATGTTTGAAAATGTTTTGCATTTACAACATTCTGGTTTAGATATTTAAGTGGACGTATTCTGCTTTATTTTTAGTAGTTTTAAGAATCTAAGGTTTTGAAATATTTTAAATGTTTAATTGTGAAGGCGTTTACTTTGTGGTACATCTTGAATATATTGAAGAAACAAAACAGAATCATAAAAAGTGGTAAAACAAAGTGAACCTGTTTTCTTTCTTCTGAAATATTTTAGATTTCCAATTTTTATTTTTATTATCAGTAGTTTTCTAATTTTAGTTTTTTTTAAAGGCTTCAAAATGTTTTGGATTTACAACAATATGGTGATGGTTTAGGTGCTTAAGTGGACGTATTTTGCTTCATTTTTAGTAGTTTTGAGAATCTAAGGTTTTGAAATATTTTAGATTTCCAATTTTTATTTTTATTTTCAGTAGTTTTCAAATTTTAGTTTTTTTTTTAGAGGTTCCAAAATGTTTTGGGTTTACAAGATTCTGGTTCCTAGGGATGGTTTAGGTGTTTAGATGGACATATTCTGCTTTATTTTTAGTAGTTTTGAGAATATAAGGTTTTGAAATATTTTAGATTTCCAATTTTTATTTTTATTTTCAGTAGTTTTCAAATTTTAGTTTCTTTTTTAGAGGCTTCAAAATGTTTTGGATTTACATCATTTTGGTGATGGTTTAGGTGTTTAAATGGACGTATTCTGCTTTATTTTTAGTAGTTTTGAGAATCTAAGGTTTGGAAATATTTTAGATTTCCAATTTTAATTTTTATTTTCAGTAGCTTTCAAGTTTTAGTTTTTTTTAGAGGCTTCAAACTGTTTTGGGTTTACAAGATTCTGGTTCCTAGGGATGGTTTAGGTGTTTAAGTGGACGTATTTTGCTTCATTTTTAGTAGTTTTGAGAATCTAAGGTTTTGAAATATTTTAGATTTTCAAAGCATGAATGGTTTAAATGTTTGATTGGTAGGTTTTGTTTAATTTTTGTTAAAGTTTGAAAATTTGGTTTACGAAATGTTAAACCACTTTTGTTCGGTTGATAGATTTTGTTCAAAACGAAAGTTTTTAGAAATAGTTTCAGTATAATTTTAGAAATAGTATTATATATGCTTATATTTACCAATCTTCGATTCTTAGAGATGGTTTCGATGTTTGTTTAATTGATGGACTTTATTTAATTTACAAAAGTTTTTTGAAATCAAAATGTCGAAGGTTTCAAAAATTGGTTTATTTTATTACATATACAAACTTTTTAGTTTTGAGAATCTAAGGTTTTGAAATATTTTAATTGTTTAATTGTAGAGGCGTTTACTTTGTGGTACATCTTGAATATATTGAAGAAAGAAAACAGAATCATAAAAAGTGGTAAAACAAAGTGATCCTGTTTTCTTTCTTCTGAAATATTTTAGATTTCCAATTTTTATTTTTATTTTCAGTAGTTTTCAAATTTTAGTTTCTTTTTTAGAGGCTTCAAAATGTTTTGGATTTACAACATTCTGGTGATGGTTTAGGTGCTTAAGTGGACGTATTTTGCTTTATTTTTAGTAGTTTTGAGAATCTAAGTTTTTGAAATATTTTAGATTTCCAATTTTTATTTTTATTTTCAGTAGATTTCAAATTTAAGTTTTTTTTAGGGGCTTCCAAATGTTATGGGTTCTAACATTCTGGTTACTAGGTATAGTTTAGGTGTTTAAGTGGGCATATTATGCTTTATTTTTAGTAGTTTTGAGAATCCTAGGTTTTGAAATATTTAAGATTTCCAATTTTTATTTTTATTTTCAGTGGTTTTCAAATTTTTTTTTTTTTTTAGAGGCTTTAAACTATTTCGAGTTTACAAGATTCTGGTTCCTAGTGATGGTTTAGGTGTTTAAGTGGACGTATTCTGCTTCATTTTTAGTAGTTTTGGAAATCTAAAATTTTGAAATATTTTAGATTTCCAAAACCTGAATGGTTTAAGTGTTTGATTGGTAGATTTTGTAGAATTTTTGTTAAAGTTTGGAAATTAGGTTTACAAAATGTTAAACCACTTTTGTTCGGTTGATAGATTTTGTTCAAAACGAACGTTTTTGGAAATAGTTTCAGTATATTTTTAGAAATAGTATTATATATGCTTATTTTTACCAATCTTCGATTTTTAGAGATAGTTTTGATGTTTGTTTAATTACTGAATAGTTGAGGCTGTTAGTTATTGATTAATAAACTTTGTTTAATTTACAAAAGTTTTTTCAAATCAAAATGTCGAAGGTTTCAAAAATTGTTTTTTTTAATTACACATACAAACTTTTACCACTTTCACAAGTTAAATATATGAAGTGAGTGTTCCTATTTTTGTATTTGTTTTGTTATTTGTTACGTTACTCTTTTTTTGTTTATTTCCCTTTTCTTGCTCTCTTTATTAAGTGATTTATAAAATTACGCAATTCGATCAATTGATTCTATACAATTTACAACCAGTTTGTAGTACCCAATAAAATTAAACACTGTCTGAAATCTAGAGAAGGTAAGTCGATTTGTTCTGCCTGTCGTTATTTATTGAACAGTTTCTCTAATTCTAATACAACTGTACAACAACAGGATACTACTTTGAAAGCGCAATGAATAATATGTTTTCGAACAATTTTTTGCTGAAATTAAGCAACAGGAATTAAAGGCTGAAAATACATTTCTGAAAACGGAATTGGCTACTTTAGCAAAATCCATCTCACAATTACGCATTATTCTTGAGATTGAAAACCGGAAAAATGTTCTAGAAAAGTAAATATAGAAATTTGTTGTTGAGTTACGTGAAGATATGATTAATTAAAATTTGATTAAAACACTAACACTTTCTAGCTAGATGTACATCTAGCTAAATAAAAATTAATTGTGAAGAAATTGTTAGTGTTTTAATCACATTTTAATCTACATATCTACTTTGATCTGATCAGGATTTTTTTTATGTTTTCAATCATAAAATACTTCTTGCATAAATGGAATACATGTTTTTGATTATATCATTCACTAACAGAAATTAAAAGTAAAAAACGGAGATATTAAAAGGGATTCCTCAAGTATTGGTTATTTAACCCCTCCTATGTTATTAGCGATCTCTCCTTTTTGGTATTAAATGTTATGGCAACTTAAAAAACGTCTATATCAAATAAACAGCTACCAGAAGAAAATTTATATTACTACATCTACAATGTGTACAATATACATCAAGAATAACTCTTAAGAAACTCCATAACTTCAATATAATTTGCAAATTTTATTGCAATCCGTTAAAATTAATATTATTATATAATTAATTATATGTGGATTTTATTACCACTATCCAATTAATCAATTATTTTATCGACTTGACTTTATAAAATCCTTATCAGCCGACTGATTTTATTTCTATTCAACCTAATAAATTCGTATTGTAAAACAGGAAAAAAACGTGCGCCGCAAATATGAATCCTGCTGGGTGCACTCGATCCTTGGAAATGGCATTAAATAATTAACGACATTCTTTAAATAGCTGTCGACTAATTAAAATATTGTAATGCGACCCGAGCTCATTAGACGGTACTTAACACTTGCAGCGGAAAAAATTATCTTTGCACCCATAACACTATAATAATTAATCGCTTCATTTGAGATCATTTACAAGCGGCGTATTTGCATAAGTGCGCCTGGTAGGTGGGTAACGCAAAAGAAAATTATAAAAGCACGAGGAAAATTTATAGGGGAAAAAATTGGGTCCTTGAGTGTATGTAATGTTTGACATTTGCTTGTATACTAAAAATAAATTTTAAAAATTAACACTTTTATATAAATAACACTAATTAAATACTTACAAATTAATATTGTATAATGGTACAATTGTTTCACAACAAGGTGGCTTCTTTAGGTGAAGAAATTTATCATATGAATCATATAAAAGTGAAAATGAACTTTCAACATTTATTAGCCTTATCAGTCAATTATTATTATTCAGTTTAATTTTTTGTTAATTTACTTTATAAATATTTGAGCAAGTCTATGCAATTATTTTATTCATTAGATAGTAACGACAGTTTGCAACAAAAATATAACGGGTGTCCAACAATTATTGCAGTCCCGGGTGGCGTTGGAATAAAAAACGTAGGTCGATTCTTACATGTTGCAAATAAATAAACTGACATTTTTAATGCACATTTAGGTTATGTTTGACAATTAACATGTAAGAATTGACCTACGTTTTTGATTCCAACGCCACCCGGGACTGCAATAATTGTTGGACACCCGTTATTTTGTATAACATCCAGAAATTGGGGGCTTTGAGAGAAAATAAGGTAAATACTGACTTTATTAAATGACTATAGTTGCAACAATTTTAGCTTGTCATTTTCAAACTAGAAGTTCTAGTTTTAGGGTAATACAAACAAAGTTAATAAGTTTTTTATTTGTAACCATCAAATATTTAATGAATAATTTTCTCATTTAACTCTTGATAAGCATTGTGGAATAATATGTAAGTAAATTAAAAACTGAATTATAAGATTATTTAATCCACTTTAAATAATATACAACATTCGAGTCACTATAATATGAAAATATGATTTATTAAAGTAAAGCAACCTTTTAAATCGATTATATTTTTATTTTTTATTTTCAGGAAAACAATTCAATCAATGACTTCAATAAAATTTATTACCAACAATTACCCTGCATAATAAATAACTCTCATTAACCCATGCAAATGCACACTATATAATTAACAACTTAACGGTACTAATATTCCCACAATTGGCGTTATATAACAACGATCAGAAGACTTGGATCGTTGGCTGAATGCACAACGTGAAAACGTATCCTGAAAGCGTGCGATAAATCACGTTTTCGAGTTTTTCTCTGCTCGAAAACACAAAACGGTCGGTCTGCTGTGTTGCAACGAGTGCAATATTATGCGCGCATACACACACACACATACACACAAACACATTGAAAGACAGGACAAAGGAATGCTAATCGCGATGTGGGAATGAAGATATATAAAGCCAATGCTGATAGAAGAATCCGCAACACTCCTTTTCGTCCACACCCAATTCACATCAAGGTAATTTAGAGGTGGATATGGTCGCGAAAAAAAAATGTACGTTGTGGGTTATGCAATTGGAAATTATGTTAAATTAGTGATTTTATTTATAATTTTTTTGTTAATTGTGAGGTATTTCTCATGGTGAAACATTTTTATATTAATTAGAGTTTTAAATAACCTCTAATTGTGAGACATTTATTTTTTAATAGTTATTATAGTTAAAAATACTATTATAACTATTAAGGTGAAGAAATCTTCATCTCTGCACTATTTTGTAGGATAGTTTGGGAAACTATCTATCTAGTCTAAAATAATCCTTCGAGTTTACTTTGGTTTTTCGATAATACAGGTTTTCTCAGCTGAGACTTCTGGTATCTATGAGTCTAATTCACAATCTTCTCAAAACAGCACAGCATAATTATATGTATAGCAAATGCTGGAGGATTCTGCGTTTGCAGTACTAGATGCAATTGCTTTGAGGCGTAATAACTGTGAACGTGGCTTTTAATTATCTTTAGACGGTTCGATATTGATGTGATATTATTGAGTACTTGAATTGAAATGAATAATACAAGTAAAAAAGTCTTTATTTTACAATAGTTTTCCAGGTAGAAATATTACTGTTGAGAGTATGCTTTCTCAACTGTCTCTCGAATTACCCCTTGTGTAAAATTAATCGTTCTACCTAATGGAAATCGATTTTGTGTCATATTATTTCACGAGGATATTTGAGCAATAATGAAAAATACAAATAATTTTTGATACCAATTTAATATTTTTCTCAGCTTAAATTTTACTCATGTAGCTTTGTATTATATGCAACCCAATATACGCCTGTCTCTAAGTTGTATGGATAATACATATTGCCTTTAAAATTTTTTAAATAACTTCATTGTTTAATTTGATACAATAAATTATGAACAAACCATTTCCTAAGTAAGAGGAAGTATGTTTTATGATTAAGTAAATAATAATTAACAGCATTTTTTATATATAAGTTTAATATTTCTATACGAAAATTAATGCGCAGTGTTCCACTCCCTTTAGGAATATAAAATAGTTGGTTGTGGCATAAAAAACGAACTGAGTGAAAAATCAAGCAAGTTTTTCAATACGGGACCGAGTGTTATTCAAAGTTTTACGCCCGCTCCGTCCATAGAAAATGTTTTCCGCACCGGAAAATAAAATCCTCTTTCGAACTTTTCCTCTCATACATATAAAAATGTTTCATCCGAGTTGCGATCCAATCAATAGGCTTACGTATAATTAAATAAAAAATGATGATGTGGACATCGTAATAGTTAAGTAAAACTATTAAGTTTACGCAAAAAGCGTATTCAAAATTATTTGTTTAATTTTGCATTCTTTACAATTATTTGTTATATAAATTTCATTTAACTCCTATATTTTATTAGCAAATGGAAAAACATGTGAAAATGATTAATTTTTAATTTTTTTCTAGTTAGTTAAGAACTATGAAAAACATGTTTTAATAAAACTCATTTAGTTTTTTTTTCTCTTTAACTTTTGTACGAAAAGTTATGTAATATTTTATAATTTCTTTATAGGGAAAGTGAAAGAGATGTAAAATCCATCAATAATTAGTATATGTAGAGTGAGTGGGTGGCCTCTATACCACCCTCCAATTAGTAAAGCGTCATCAAAAATTATTTGAAAAATTTGTTTGAATAAATCTCTAAAAATTGCAATTATTTTATGTTTATTTAAATTTTACAACTTTTAATTAAAACCCTCGCTTATGTTTTACTGATTTGAGGGTGGGATAGAGGCCACCCACCCACCCTACATATACATATAAATTTCAATTACTGATAGTCTCGCGGTTTTAATAAAATTAATTACAAAACTTTTTGAATAAAAAAGAAATTCAAAAATTAAATTTTGAGTCAGTAAATTTGTAAATAATAAATCCTAAACGGGTGGGTACACTTTAAATCTAAATTATATAAGATTAGCTATACAAAATCAGTTATATTTAAACTTTAATTTTGATTTTGTTTTTTTTATGACATAAGGTGTTTTATTGTTTTTAGAAGCAAAATCATCAACCATTAGCAATTACAGTTATCATGTATAGGTAGGGTGGGTGGGTGGCCTCTATCCCACCCTGCAATCAGTAAAACATTAGCGAAGTTTTAATTAGAAGTCGTAAAATATAAATAAACACAAAATAATTGCAATTTTCAGAGATTTATTAAAAAAAATTCAATCAATTTTTGATGATGTTTTACTGATTGGAAGGTGGGATAGAGGCCACTTGCCCACCCTACATATACATATAAATTTCAATAACTGATAGTCTCTCTGTTTAGAATTAAATTATCTACAAACCCTTTTTATATTAAAAAAAATAAAAGGTAAAATTTTTAAGTAAGTAAATTAGTAAAAATTTTATCCATGATGTGGGCCGACTATAAATCTAAATTTGATAAGATTAGCTATAGAAAGGCAATTATATTTAAACTTAAATTATAATTTTGTTTTGTTTTTTTTTATTACGTAAAGTGTTTGATTGTTTTTAACAGCAAAATCAGTAACCATTAGCAATTAAAGTTATTATGTATATTTAGGGTGGGTGGGTGTCCTTTATCCCACCCTCTAATCAGTAAAGCATAAGCAAAGGTTTTAATTAGAGTTTATTTCCAATTTTTAGAGATTAATTTAAAATTAATCAATCAATTTTTGATGATGTTTTACTGATTGGATGGTGGGTTAGAGGCCACCCACCCACCCTACATATACATATGAATTTTAATTACTAATAGTGTCGGGGTTTTAATAAAACTAATTACAAAATGTTTGAATAAAATAGAAATTTACAAAGTAAAATTTTTGAATGAGTAAATTAGTAAAAATTTGATGCGTGGTGGGTGGGTAGACTATAAATTTAAATTAGATAAGATTAGCTATGGAAAATCATTTATATTTAAATTTTACAAATAATTTTACAACATATACAGATAAATTTCAATTACTGAGAGTCTCGTAGTATGGAATAAAATTAATTACAAAACTTTTTGAATAAAAAAGAAAAGAAAAAGTTAACTTTTTAAGTGACTAAATTGGTTAAAAATTGTCCCATAATGGGTGAGTAGACTTTAAATCTAAATTAGATCAAATTAGCTATAGAAAGCTGTTTATATTTGAACTTAAATTTAAATTTTGGTATATTTTCTTACGTAAAATGTTTGATTATTTTTAGCAGCAAAATCATCAACGATTATAAGTGTAAGTAAAACAGACTAAACTGAAAAGTAAAATATTAAAGTGAATGTGTAACAAGTAAGGTTAGGAGCTATTGAAATAAAATAATATCAAAAAAACATTGAGTAGCCTTCAAGTAAAATACTAAACTAAATTCAAAAAAAAAGTAAAACCCCTGCACCGGAATCGAACCCTGGCTTCAGTCAGTCGCTGCAAATTGTTCGTTGGCCCACTAAAATCGACCCACTTCACTGAGCTATTACTTTATACAAAACTATTTATAAAGAACAATTGACTCGTTTAAATAATATCGAATTTATTGATATAGGCAACAAAATTAACTGGCAATTAAAATTGGACCAAATTATTAAATGTAAGAAGGAACTGATCAATAAAATTGAAGCTTTAGAAACAAAACTGTTAATAAAAATAGATGAAATCAACAAAAAGTCATTAAAGATATAAGAAGAACACAAAATACTCAGAGAGAAAATCAGCTTAATCCAAAGGATTCAATAAAAAAAACAACATTGCTTAATTCGGGATAGAAGATATTGACGATAAAACCATTATTATTTCTACAATTAAAAAAGAAAAATATTAGCATTTCTGACAGAAATAATATATGCAAAACAAGCAAATCTGATCCAGTAATTGTAAAATTAATTTCATTCTTAAATAATTATGCTACTAAATAGATTCAAACTAAAGGGTACACACATATATATAAATCACGATGAAACACCAGAAGATAGAAAGATAAACAAAACCTTAATATATTATTTAAAAGAAGCTAGAGAAAAGAAGTACAAAAAGTGCTACATCAAATCTGGAAAATTGTAAGTAAATGGACAAGGGTATTCAGTAGAATAACTTATGCTGTGAAATGAAGAAACTAAAATAAACACAATTGAACACAGAGCTAGCAATGCCCCTTCAACACCAGTTGTTAAACAATCCGAATAACGTCATCCAATACAAGAAGAGGAACCTCATATTGAGCTTTCAAATTGCATCATAACACATTTTTATAACTTTAAGTAGACATTTTATAATTTGTATTGTATTTGGTTTAATTTCCGGTAGTTAAATAAAGGTATTTAATTTCCTAAAAGTCGAACACTGTTTTCAACTCGATAATATTGTATTAATAATTTGTTGATTGAGAGCGGGCCGTTAAGAAAAATGCGGGCTGTTATGAGCTCATAACAGCCCGCTTTTTTGTTGCCAGGGACATATGAATAGCTTAACGTACCTCAAAAGTGATATATTATTTACTTCATAACAGCCTAGTGCGACGAAAAATAATTAAAGTTGCTTTGTGTATCGTAACCAAGGAGACTTGTTTTTTTTTCAATTGAGAGTATATAAGGTGTTCGCAGCAAAACTCGTCTTTTGAATAGTGCGTTGTTACTAATAAAATCAAAAGCGACGTACGAGAAAGAATACAAGAAATTCAACGAATGGCGACTGTCCAAAAATGTAAAGGGCGTTACCGAAGATGCTCTTTTATGCTACTTTGGTGAGAATGCTAAAAGTTATCTGAGCTTTATAGTTTCTATTCCATGTTAAAAACAACGTTGCGAAATTATGAAGGAATAGATATAAGTAAATTTCCTAAACTTAGAAATTTTTTTTGAAAAATTACCATGTAGATCATAAAGTGAAACAAGCAAAGTTTTTTAAAAGTGAGGAACTTGTAAATTTTTTAAAGGAACTACCAGATGATTAGTACTTATTCCAAAAGGTGTATATAATTGCAGTGTTTCGAAAGTTTATATATTCACTATCTATTGTGCTTCGTAGGTTGTTGTGGTAGTTACTGTTACTGGTCGGTGCCGAGGAAATGAATTGTATGGATTGTTGGTTTCTGATTTTGAAGTTAGTAAAGATGTTATTATTGGGACACTTCGACACACGAAGACTTATAGTGATGGGATTTACTCTATTCTGAGTATGTCTGGCTGGCAATCAATATTTTTCTAAAATATTCAGCATTAAGATCAAATATTGTACCTCACCAGAGTTCTTTCATTGAGTATCAAAAAAAGTGCACAAAGCAGCGTGTTGGGATTCATAAACTGGAAGTTGTTCCCAAATGCAATTATATGTACGTCCAATTTCCTCCATAGCGGAATATTCATATGGCAATGAGAATAGGTTCGGTTTGGAAAGTAAGCCTTTACACAAAACGTAAAATTGTAATATAAGAATCAATGTATTAGAAAAAAACTAGCAATTAATAAAATCTTTACAAGCTTATAATATAACTTTACATCTCCGTTGTCAACGACGAGTGATACTTTATCTACTATATTTAGTTATATATATATATATATATATATATATATATATATATATATATATATATATATATATATATATATATATAAATAGAAGTTGGAAATACTAAATGAAATAAATTTCATTTAATTCCTATAGTTTATTAGCAATAGGTAAAAAAATATCAAAATTATTGATTTTTAATTATTTTCTCGCAAGTTAAGAACTTTATTGTAATGTTTTTCGGGGGTATAACTTGATTCAACAATCTAATATTAAAATTAACTTTATTCCACGTGCTCTTCCTAATACAATAGATCTCTTACTGATTATTTATGCTAATGGACGCGCATCTCCAAATATACAAAGAAATAAAAATTCTTCGCGCGCTTATTTGTATGCGCCAATTATAATACACTAAAAACATGTTTTAATAAAACTTGTTAAGTTTTTCATCCTCTTTAATTTTTGTTTGAAAAGTTATGTAAAGTTTCTCAAATTCAGAAAAATATCGACAAAAACAAAAAAACGCCTCGAGTAAATATCCACTTTTCATCCGATTTTCAGTTCCAGTTTTTAATTATAAAACTTTAAGTTAAAGTTTCATCTCAATAACATTATTCGTTTTTGAGATACAGCGCCCACTGACAGACACACAGAGACAGACAGACACAAAAAAATCCAGGAATTAGTGGAATGGTCTCAGGGAACCTCAAAACTAATATTTCCGTTAAAAAATATTTCACGAAAGCAATACTTTCCTTGTATTCTATATAGGGAAAGTAGAAAAAATATGTAGAAACCATCAACAATTAGTAATTAAAGTTTATATGTATATGTAGGGTGAGTGTGTGGCCTCTAACCTGCCCTCCAGTCAGTAAAACATAAGCGAGGGTTTTAATTAAAAGTAAATAAACATAACATTATTGCAAAATTCAATAGATTTATTCCAACAAAATTTTCAAATAATTTTTGATGATGTTTTGCTGATTGGAGGGTGGGATAGAGGCCACCCACCCACCCTACATATATGTATAAACTTGAATTACAAAATTTTTGAATAAAAAGAAATTTAAAAGATATGATTAGCTATAGAAAATAATTCCACCCAACCAGCCAAACAGTTAAAAGTTAGATTGATCGATGTAGAGCTCCTCAATCGTAACTGATTTTGCTTCACGTAATTGATATGTGTTCAAGCCCCATTATAATCAGTGTATAAACTGTTATATTAATGGGCCGTCCTTACAGAAAAAAAATATAAAAAAAGTTAAACAATTAATATTTAATATGCCTCCATTTATATTTGAACATAAATTAAAGGGTTTGATTATTTTTAGAAGAGAAATCATTAGCAATTAAAGTTTTCATGTATATGTAGGGTGGGTGGGTGGCCTCTATCCCACCCTCTAATTCGTAAACCATAAGCGAGGGTTTTAATTTAAAATTGTAAAATATGAAGAAACATTAAAGAATAATGATGTGGCTATTATAATATTTTCTCTATATTTTTCTTGAAAAATATGAGGTTTTTGCAAAAAGACTATTCTATTTGCTCAATTTTGTATTCTTTACAATTGCTTGTTATGAAGAAGTATTCATTCCAGCTAGAGATAATTCTCTATTCCCCTACATTCACAAACGTTTTCATTACCCTTTTCACTTGACTATTTTCCTCTAATCCACAAAACTTCATTTTATAATTCAGTGCCTCATATTGTTTACTTGCACGACTTCTTTCCTGAAACACTATGTATCTTGACGTCAACATTTCAACCCCCAGCATATGATTCAGAAACCAGAGTTGCCCTCTCTTTCTTTCTTTCTCTAGACACTCATACACTCTTGTTCCTTATCCTTCCACATGCTTTTTTTGCTATTCCTTCTACCTATTTTACACATTCCACATACCCGCTTGTACTTTTAAAAATAAATTGTGAATGCTTTAACCTTTGCAATTAGCTGAGGTTTCTGTACTAATTATGTTACTCCTTTAATCCTAAACCTTATTTACTTTGCCATATTATACGCACATGCCCACATCCATACCTTGCGTTTTTCGATCATTACCCCAATCATTTTGCCACTCCCAAGGGTCCCATCCATGTACTAAATTTATATGATACAATCGTTTCAAGTTTCATCATCTACTTTTCTGATCCAATATACCATTCCATCACTCACTTCTTTAAATTGGTTTATTGAGTTACGTAAAGATCAAATAAATATGACGAAAACACTTTTACACACTTTTATTTGAATTACCAAATATACATTTCGGACAAAAGTGACCATATTTGGTAATACAAATAAAAATGTAAAGACTGGTTATTAGTACTTTATTTGCCAAACTCACTCCTTTATTTCACAGACATTCTAAAAAACTCTCCTTCCCCCCTCTTCTATAACTATGTCTATTATCCTAAAAGAAAAAAAGGGACGGGAGACGAGATTTTTACTCTAAGATCTGATCTCTTATCTTTTAAAACCCGTTTGAGTTTATTTGCAACATACCACTATTCTGAACGTTCTTCTTTAGCCAGATTTTCACTGCAATCATGGCAACCTTATTTTTTATTTTTTTTTTTTGGAATTCTTTCTTACTGTTTGGTTATTTATAACCAATTTACTATTAGAAATTTATCTCCAACAGAAATTGATTATTTAAATCAATTCTGGTACTGGAGAATTTCTTTCTTGGCTAGTAGTTATTTAATGTGATTCCTCTCTAGATGTCTACAACATCAATATCTTCTTTTGTGTACCGGGAACATAATCCTCACTCTCTATGATGCCGGTTTACCTTTTTAACATGTGATTTAGAAGCTCCCTAAATTTTTTCTTACCTTTTTTTCCTATATTCTTTCACATCTCAGTCTTTATTCCGTCCATGTCTGCTGCATTTTCTCCATTGTCCATTGTTTTTTTCTACATTTTTTCGTCCATTTATTTGATCATATTCCTATTTTTTGGTCTCCCATTTTTTAGAATATTTCACATTTCTGCTTCACTTTTACACATGTTTAATTGTTGCTTCTTCTTGAACCTGTATATTTTTTCTTTCACATATACCATTATATTAATTTCTAGCTGCCGTCACATGCTTCTTTGTCCATCTGCTTTATATGCATTACCTTAGTCGATATTCTTCATCGAACCAAGATATTGCCATGTTTTCTGTTCACTTTTCTTCCGAATCCTACTAAAATATCATCAAATAATTCATTGATGAAATTTTAACCCACTGTACCTTCTCTAACCTGCTCTTTATATCCCTAATGGTATTTATATAACTCTCACAAACTTAATTTTATCTATTTACTTATCTCTGCCTATATATACTTTCAGTGGTAAATGGTCCAAATACCTCTTCCACTCTTAGTCTTCTTACTTCTTTCTTTGAAAAGCCCCCGATGACTATGTAATCAATTACTGGCGATCCCTGTAGCACAGTGTACGTTTTCGTACCTACCTAATCTCCTTCTGCGAGTTATTTTAATATTTTTTATGCTACTTTCATGAGCCACTGCTTTAACTTCCTACCCTAACGATTTATCCACCCATCCTGACAACTTCTTTAAATCATTATATCGTCATCGCTAATCTCAACCCAATTTTGCATTAAAGTTACCCCTAAATATCACACTTTAGCTGTATCTATAATCTCCTTCCATTTTTTAAATAGTGGATTGATGAGACTCTTACTTGTTGAAACTCCATATCACTTCATAAAATACTAGGACAGTTTATGGCTTCAAAATTTTTTATTTACCTGATGAAGTCACTGTGT